>BSBK01001203.1:0-600000 GCA_027943335.1 Chamaecyparis obtusa
GGAAATACTGAGAGGGGGGGGGGGGGGGGCGGTGAATTAGTATTTCACAAACTTTTACTTTTGCCCAATTAAGGATATAAGAAATCAAATTGAAGCTTGCATAAGAAACTAAACTAAGTAAACTGAATAACAAGCATAGCAATAAAATGAATGAACTCATAACACCATGATTGTTCTCAAGGAAACCCTGGCCAAGGGAAAACTCTGGTGGGGATGGTACCCACAACTGATCGACTATCAAAAGTATCCGGTTAAGGATGTTGACCCTTTTAGGAGTCTATTACATACATATAGTGTCTATGTCCTGGTTAAAGGACTTAAGGCCTTGTTAGAAGCCTCAACCCTGTTAGGAGTTGCTATTACAAAACAAGATATTTGTAAGATGAGCTCACTGCCCAAACATTTAATGTACAATGATAATAGATGATACAAAAGGTAAGATACAAAAACCTTTTACTACTATCGAATAAACTTATTATTCAGATCTAGCTTTGTAGGCTCCTCACTCTGATATACAGTACTTTCTTCTTTTCTTCTTACAACATACAATTTCACATCATGTATCAACTTCTTATAATCGCTATATATTTCATACATCTTCGCATTACATGTTCTTGCTTATATACAAGCTATTACAAAAAATAACTTCCTATCGTTTACAATACATTATACTCTCCTCAAATATAAATTCATTATATGCTGCCTTAGGGTTAACATCTAGGATTTTGTCCCTAATTAGCTAAGTCATTATTTTGATAAACAAAATAATCCCTTAACACAATATAATCATATTCTATCTTTTGCTCTATTCAGGTCGGCTCAACATTGTCTCTGTAAAATATTAATATCTTCTTTCGTAAATGTCATACAGACTTGTGCTCTTAGATGTAGCTTTCATATACATAGAATGATCTATGTTCAAGTGTGCATGCATTGAACCTGCTTCTGTGAACATTGCTAATCAAGACTGTCTATGTGAAGATTGGAAACCACTATTATACTTAGACAATTTTCAAGTGTGCTCATACAAAACTATTTCTTCTAATCATGTTGTCTTAATTTTGGGTATATGTTGCCATAATGACAACATTATGATATCCTAATTAGCCAAATTTCTAACAATCTCCCCCTTTGTCATTTGTGGCAAAATATGGAAAAATTGGCTAAGTCCCCCCCCAAAAAATTTCTATTACAATATTCAAAAGGTGTAATATAGGGCCATTACAAAATTTGTGGATCATACATGTCTATAGATGTCTACTTATTTCTCCAAAATGATACTCCCCCTAAGAGTATACTTCATACTATTTCGCATATCTATATCTTCTACATACATAAAATTTTCATACTATACTACTCCCCCTTTGACAACAATGACAAAGGTGTCAATTATATATAGGCATGTCAAATTATTTTACCTCCTTGATCTCAATACTGCAAGGCTAGAAGACTTGCTACACAATCTGAAAAATTTTCCTTTAGATTTTCTATCTCCTTGTCCCATGTCTTGTTTACTGATTTTGAAACGCCGAGTAATGCACATAATCCATAAGATGCTATTTGAACTACCTTAAGATTTTCATATGCAAAATTTCCATATGATGTCTTTGATGAAAGATATTCTTCCAGTTGACTTTCCACATTACTGATCTTCAGTGATAAATGCTCTCTGAGTAGAGAAAATCTCTTCAATTTCCTCTCTTTTTCATCCTCAAAATTTTTTATTTCATCATAGATGTTTCTTGCTTTCTTCTCTATATCTATGATTTTCACATTAGGACTCTACAAATTGTTTACTGCTACTTGCAATTCTGCTTCCTTATTCTTTATCTTTTCTGATATCTCTCATGTGTGGCTATGGGATAGTGTACATTGTATGTACAATGCTTTTCCTCTCTCTAAACATCTTCTCAACTCTTTTATGCATATATCTAAGTTATCCAAATCATTTTTGATGTTTTGACAAACAACTTGAAATAATTGTGCATCATGGGTTGCATGAGCTTTAACTGATGCAATAATTGACAAGTTGGTGAATTCAGCATCAAAAATATTTTATTACCTCTTTAGCTTTATCTTGGGGATCAACCTCATTGACTTGATTTGATATCACTCCTTGAAGTTTTTTGGTTACTTCAAGTAACATTCCTTCCAAGTTTTTTACCTTCTTATTATATCCAATTATCTTATTGAGTGATGAGATCAACTCTATTTGATCATCATTATCAACTTTAGGTCCTAGGCTTGCAAAAATTGATTCAATAGGTGGCCTAGATTGTGTTTATGTTGTGATCTTAGTCTATGAAACAATTTTAGACTGCTCTTCTTGCACTACATGCTTTTCTTCTTCTATTTTAATCTAATTTCTTCCTTCTTCTCTTCAATCCTTATTTCTATACTTCTTCATTATTTTCTTCTTCATCCTTTTGCTCATCAACTTCTATAAAATTGCCAACAATGGCTCCTTGACCATTAAATGGATTTTCTTCTCTTTCTAAGGTAAAGTTTATACCTTCTATGTTCATAGATTCATCAACAATGTTGATAGAGGGTGGTAGAATTAGTGATGATTCAATTTGATGTTCTGGTTCTCCTGCATGTTCGGATTCACTAAATATTTCTCCCAGTCCAGAGTTCATTACCTTTACAACTGCTTCTTCAGTTTCTCTGTTAATCTATTCATAATTGCCTCCCATTATTAGTATTGTCCTTCTTTTCCTTCTCAAATGTGTACTTAGGTTCCTCGTGATTTCTCTGAAGTGATTTTCATCCTTAATCTCACAAAGTTTTCTTACATACCTTTCTCTTATGCCTTTGTCCTCTTCTATAGCTCTCTTCTTCATGTTAATCAACTTCTCATACAAGTTATCTAGAATCTTGCCTTTTATATCTTCAAATTTTTTGTCTGCAAGAATCATATGCCTGAAAACTACATTTTCAAGGTTTAACTTTTCAAAATTGTTATACATTTCATAATATTTGTTTAGCTTGGTGAAATCCCCTTCATTTATGATCAAAGGGTTCACTTTTTCTATCTTAGGCTTCCAATGTTTCTTCTTCCTGTTGCCTACCTCTTCATCTATTTGTGTTTCAGCTGGAGTCTTTATCCTTTCTACTGGTGTGAAAATAGTTTTATGTCTCTTTCCTAGTCCAATTTCTATTTCTTTGATGCTCTTAGTAGGTGTAGTGGAGGTGGATCTTGTCAATTTCCTTACTACTGGCACATCCAATTCTACAATCTCTTCATCAATATGTTGAATATCTTCTATAGGGGCCACATGGGTTGTCAAGGGTGGAACTGACAACACTTCTTTCTGTCCAATATCTCTAATAGTTGTTGTTGTCTGCTTCGCAATGAAAAATTCATGCTCGATCATTCATGTATCCTTCAAGATTTTATTAATTGTGTTATCTACTCTCTTCTTTACCAATTTCTACACCTGTGACTGTTGTGTTGTATTGAAGTTCTCTTCATATGTTCCAAATCTAGAACTCTTTGCATCCAAACTACTTTTAAGTAATTTGCTCACATAACCTTCAATTTCTACTTCAAATACCTCATACTCAAGAGGATCTATAAAATCAATTCTTGGTTCAACTACTTCAATGTATGTAAAGTCTATGTCCACTAAGAAGCATATCTCATCTTTATATTTTTCAACAATAGATGGTGGAATTCTTGATCTTTTCTCATTTCATTCTGAAAAGTCTTTACGACAAGAGTAGCACTCTCATTCATTTTATCAATAGGATGTCTTAGGTATACATTGTTTATCATGTCCATTGAATTTCCATCATTCCAATAAGATCCTATTGTGTAAGGGAATCTTCTTAAAAGATTGAAAAACATATAAGTGATTAGGGATGAGAATCTAAACTGTGAACTCTTGATCTTCTTGATCTTCTCAAGATTTTCAATCAACTGTATCCTTAGAATCTCACACATATCTACTTCAACTTTGTCGACACACATAAGATAAGATGCATGTACCATGCTTGCTGCCATATCATCTTCCCTAGAGCTCACACAAAATTTTGAAGTCAAAATCTTACATACATATCTTACATCATCTTGCTCAATTTTACTTATAACTATTCCTCTTCCATCATATGAAGACTTGGTATTGTCCAACACAATTTTCTTAACATTCTTCTCATTCAAGGGAATTGCTCCTATTTTAAATAGTCCTGTTACTTCATGTATAAGATCTACAGTGATGTTTATAACTCTTTCATCCATCCAAAACTTTCCATTGTGTATTTTTCTCAATATTATCTTGGTCCATTCATCATTCTGAAACTCATTGTGAAATGTGTACTTAATGATATCTATTTGACCAAAATGCTCAAAACCTTCTTTGTAGGTCATGTATTTCTTGTAAATCTTACTGTACTCCATGGTTAAACTACCATCTCCTACAGTCTCAAACTTACATTTCGGATATCCTTTCACATCTTCTAAATGCAGAACTCTATCTCGAACGGTTGACAAAGCCAAGCTAGGGTCTTCCTCTAATGGCTCTACTGGTTCTTTCTTTAACTTAGGTCTAGCTAAGTCTTTGACATTGTGAACTAGTGATGCATCCATAATTCTATCAAAATACATAAATACTTTGATAAAGAATACTTAGTTAAATACCTCAAAATTAGGATTTAGGGCTTTGCATAGATCTAGAAAAAAATCTGTCTCCAAATCTTGCAAACTACTTTCAATATCCTCTGGCTAGCTCTCTATATCTCTTGTAAACACTTGAATGATCAAATAATATCGATATTCGGCTTTTATCCTTCAAATCTTTCAAGATATTGTCATCACATTAAATTTCTTAAGTGTATTCATGCCAAAAGTTGTTCTTGGTTACCTGCAAAACTTCATTCTTTTCATGTACTCGCATACATGATCATAAATTCATGCGCTCTTAACCATAGCTTCCTTAATCATATACTAGCTCATATTAACTTTGCAAGGCTTAATTTAACTTACTCTAAATTCTACACTATTATGATGCTTTACTCTAATACATAGTTCATAAAATAAATTCTTAATTTCTTTGAGATGAATTATAAATTGATTCACACTTACTATTAAATACTTCACCTATCTAATTTCCTAGTATACTGAGTGTGATCGCTTGATCTGTAGCTTTAAGAAACTCAATTTCCTCCAAGTTACTGCAACTTTTTTTTTTACTATTGTTGGTGTTCACATTTCTTCTAGTGTAGTTTGCATTTCTTCTAGGATTATGATTTCTCATGTTGTTCATTCTGCAATACCTTGTTGTGTGACCCATGTTATTACATATCTGACAAATTATTCTATTGTTTCCATATCTCTATCCTGACTAACTGATTTGTGATCTACAATTTCTGGCAATATGTCCAATTTTGTTGCATCTATAACACAAAACTCCATTTCATTTTTTCATTTCTTCAATAAGTATCTTATTTGTAGGGTGAGTTTTCCTAAACATTCTACTATTACCATTATCATTAGATCTAGGTTTCTTGCAATTAATAGCTCTATGTCCAAAACCATGACAATTATAACAATAACTAGAGATAGGTTTGAATTGCTTACCTGTGCAATCTCTTTTCATGTGTCCAAAAAATTTTCATGAAAAACATCTACCTTCGAATTCTCTTCACATCTCTTTAGGTGATTCATCTTCCTTAGGTGGATTAGGTATATCTTGAGATTTGTTAGATTCATCAAGATTCTTTTCATATTTATTCTTAGGGTGTTTCAGATATGGTTCTTTGCACTCCTCAACCTTCTTTGGGAATTTATCTTCAAGGTATCCAAGACCATTTTTATCATAACATAGTTTTTGATAAGACATTTGTTCATCAATCTTTTCATTGCTAGAATATAACTTCTCAAGATGTTGTTTAGATTGGGTTAGTTATCCTTTCACAATTGTATTATACTTCACAAGTTTATTATACTGTAATTTTGTAGTCTCAAGTTCAGATGTCACTTTGGTAAGTTTAGATCTCAAATCTGCATTCTCAGATTTTAGATTTGATTCATCTTTGTTGTTATCATCTTTCAAGCTTAACTTCAGATCTGCAATCTTTAGTTCATGTTTAAGGATCTCATTTTGTTTCTTCAATTTTGAAACTTCATCATAGTCCTTGACTTGACTTATAGGTTCTTTCTTTGATTTCAGATCTTCTATCTTTTCTTTCAGTTTCTCAATGTAGTCTTTCACATTATCATATTTCTCTTTCAGAGTATCTATTTCTTCAGTAAGCGTATTAATTTGTTCAAGAGCTTCATCAAAATTTTTATGCAACTGATCCATATCCATAGAGATCTTACTCAAGTTGTTAGGCTTTCTCCAAATAACTTTATTCTGAGTAACTAAGATCTGATACCAATTGTTAGAAATAGAAAATATTGAGAGTGGGGGTGAATCAGTATTTCAAACAATTTTACTTTTTCCCAATTATGGATATAAGAAATCAACTTGAATCTTGCATAAGAAACTAAACTAAGTAAATTAAATAACAAGCATAGTAGTTGTGTGCTATAATTGTGTCACACTTCTATGAATCATTACATTTAATAAAACTCAAGAATGAGGTCTCAAAAATTGATCCATAGCTCCCTAGGCATGGAGTGCAAGGGTTTTTAAGAATGCTCTTAGCTAGAGCTATTAAGCCAATAACCTTGCTAGTAAACCATGCAATGGGAGATTCAATGAAGACAAGGGAAAAAATACCAATATCCTCAAGAATAAAGAATGAAAATGCAATGCAATGCTATGCTTGAAATGGAAATGCAAGCTAAGCTATGAAAATGAAAGATGCAAATATTACAAAGCCTCCTAGTTAAGCTAGATGAATTAATCTAAAGCATAAAGGAAACTAAGCTAAGTATGAAGCTATGAATGCCATGACAATACAAGAAATGAAACTATGATAACATGTAGATGCAAAAAGCCAAGAATGCTCCAAATCTCCAAAAGCTCCAAAGTGACCTAGAAAACCTGCAGCATAACATTAGCATAAAAAGTTGGGGATCTAGAATGAAGAAGAGAGCTCTCCTTTTATAAGAGATGAAAAGGAATGGACCATGGAGATTAAGAGGAAAAAGATTTAATCAAGGGTGGAGCTTGAAAAAGGAGCAATCCATGTGCACAAATATCCTCCAATAGGAAAATAAGAGTTGACTTTTGTGTCCATATGAGACAAAAAGTGCTTTTTCCCTTTTTATAAAATAAGAATAATGCTTTATTTGTGCAACTTAGGATAAGAGGAAAAGTGGGGGCTTTTTATTTAATAAAAGGGGAGGGAATTCCTTTTAAATAAATAAAAACTTAGGATAATGGTTAGTCGATAGAAAATAATCGAATAAATGATAGAACTAGGATTTGATCAAGAATAAGCAATTGATGATTTAGCAAAAGGGGCTAATAGTCTAGGTGCCCATTTTTAGGTGTATACATTTGCCCCTCTTTGACTAATGTGTGATCGATTTGGGAACACATTATGTCAAAGAATAGATCAGCCAAGAAGGCAAGAGATAGCCAAGAAGGAAAGCAGATAGTGATCTGACTCTAAAGAATGAAGTGTAGAGAGATAACAAATCCTGCATGGTCAGCTTGGTAGCAACAGTAGTGAATAAGGTATGATGCATTTGCCCCCTAAGGATTGAAAGTGAAATCTGGTAGAGGGAATTCAGAAGCAAGAGCAACATGATCAAATCACTAGAAATCATAATCAAAGAAAGTGAACAGAATAACCATCAAGTAATGAAGATATGCCCCACACATGGGACATGGGGCACGAACCTATCGGTCCCTCAACCCATAAACACCACAAAGAGGGGATTTGAACTTGGGATTTGAAATTGAATGAAAGACTAGAACTTTGAAAGAGATGGGGATGAAGAAGTGAAGAATGCCCCAGTGAAGATCAAAGGATTAGGCCTCAAATGGTTAGCCAACTGTGCGGAAGGAGAAATGATAAAGGTGAACTCAGATTTTGGTTTCAATCTTGAAATGAATAGAAGATGATGTGATATGAAAGACAAGAAGTGAAAGACATGATCAGGAAGAAGTGAAAGATGAGCGTAGTTTGACTAACAAGTCCATAAAACATGAAAGGAGAGCTCTCTCCATATGCAAGATGTAAGACTAATCTAACATGAACCTAAGAATGCAAGCTACTATGAAAAGTGGTTTACTTGCAAGGTCACAATGCTAATAGACATCTAATTATCATCATCAAGCATTATTGGTAGTGTCATAAGATCATACAATACACAATAGCATAACTATGGGTATATGAATATGATCTATATCAGATAGAAATGTGGGAATCCCACCTAGGCACCAAAGACATGTAAGTCAAGATGACTAGTGTAGTGAGATTACCTAAGTTTGACATGGCAAGATTATGCTAGCATCAAGACACATGAAAATTTAGGATAGCTATATGATGAAGGGTGCTCCCCTTAATACCACAAACACATAACAGAAATAGAGAAACAACAACAATAATATGCAAGAACAGAAAATTGGCTTCTTATTATCTCCACAAATGTGGAATTACAAACTTTCAGAATTACAATATGCAAAGCCACATGGGCATTCCTTACAATATTTTGTAGGACAAAGCCTCAAATCAATACTCAGATCTACTACCCAGAACTATTCTGAACTGCCTCAGACAATAATACAGCCTTCCTTATATAGGCAATTTTTTTCACCGCCTGCGAAGGTTCCAGAATTTTTAGCCAATAAAGCCGACCAAACTTAGAATTATTTTATTTTAAATTTTATTACATCATAGTCGGCTCAAGATAACCTTTGAAACCCGAACAGAAATTTTGAAGAAAATTATTTTTCGCCATTTCAGGTGGCCCGATTTCTGAAGACCATAAGTCATCACCCGTTGACCCGCTCGGCTATTATAACCCCATTTCGGAAATGCCACGAAGCGCTCTATAGGCTTGACTCGCGCAAGCGCTCGTCACCCCAATTCTCGACCTCATCCGGGACCTCTAAAGCCTTCAAAACTGAGTTCAAAATTTTTGTACCCTGCTGCCAATACCAAAAATCTTCAATATCTTCCAATATACACATGATCTGGCAATGAAACTTTACTGGCAGACTTATATGACCAAAATGAACCTCCAAGAAAGAAATCAAATCATTCTGAGCACATACAAAAATTACCAAAAATAGTAACTTTCCATAAATAGTAGCTCTGCACAAAATAACTCTTATTGAAAAATAAAAATATAAATATTTTTGGGTGATGCAAGATTGCTCTCACACCCAGGATGCTCCTGCATCAGACACCCGGGGTAATTTGAGAAGTGACCCTGTCACGACTCAGGTGTGTAGAGGAAAATCAAGACGGTTAACCTCCTCCTTTGTTAGCCATGATGAATCTTCAACAGGCCGTCCTTTCCACTTAACCAGATATTCTTCATATGTCCTGTTCCTTGTGCTTCTGCCAACATGACTATCCAGTATATCTTCAATCTCCTTAGTGTCTGAACTAGTTGCTGGAATACTCCACTGTGCTGCTGTGATCTCATCTTCAACACCTCCTTCATGATACTCTATCAGATCTGAAATGTTAAACACTGGTGAAATATTCAGCTCACTAGGCAATTCTACCTCATATGTATTTCATGAATCATGCTTCTTCAATATCTTACATGGTCCAAACTTCTTCATTTTCAACTTGTTGTATGTACCAACTGGAAACCGCTCCTTCCGCAAATGAACCATGACTTCATCACCAACCTGAAATTCCTTATACCTCCTTTTCTCATCTGCCTTAGCTTTATACTATGCATTCATCTTGGTAATATGCTTCCTCACCTCCCCATGGATGTTCTTCAAATGTTTTACAAAATCCTCAGCCTCAGCACTACTTATTTCTCCTTTATCTATCTTTCTCAACTCAGATGCATTTCTTGGACTACTTCCATATATAATTTGGAATGGTGATTTACCAGTGCTCCTGTTGACAGAATTATTGTATGCAAATTCTGCCTGTGGTAAAATCAAATCCCATCATGTTGGCTTATCCCCAACCAAACATCTCAGCAGATTTTTCAAACTCCTATTCACCACCTCTGTCTGTCCATTAGTCTGTGGGTGATGTGATGAACTGAACTTCAAATCTGTCTTCAACTTCTTCCACAATGTTCGCCAGAAATATCCAACAAACTTAGTGTCCCGATCTGAAACTATAGTCTTTGGCAAACCATGAAGTCTCACTACTTCTCTGAAAAATAATTCTGCTACATGAACAGCATCATTAGTCTTCTTGCAGGGAATGAAATGTGCCATCTTTGAAAATCTGTCAACCACTACAAAAATTGAATCATGTCCCCGCTGAGTCCTCTGTAAACCAAGAACAAAGTCCATGCTGATATCCTCCCAAGGCTTCTCTGGTACGGGTAATGGCTGATACAACCCTGTATTTTGCTTCACTCCTTTCACCATCTGACATACTCTGCAACTTTGTACAAACTTCTTCACATCTTGCTGCAACTGTGGCCAATAGTAATTCTCACTAACCAAAGAAAAGGTTTTGTCACGACCAAAATGTCCAGCCAATCCTCCGCTATGCTTCTCCTTGATGAGATTCTCCCTCATAGAACTTCGTGGAATGCACAATTAACTCCCTTTGAATAGCATATCGTCTTGGATGATGAAATCCAGCCATTTCATCCTGTCAAGAGTAACAGGTTCTGTACAACCTTTCCAAGCTTCACCAAAATCAGGATCCTCTGGATACAAATTCTTGAGTTCCTTGAACCCAACCACTTCAATCTGCATTTCTGTCAGCAATAGTTGCCTTCTGCTAAGAGCATTTGCAACCCTATTAGACTTTCCACTCCTGTGTTTCAAAACAAATGTATAACTCTGCAAAAACTCAACCCATTTCAAATACCTCTGATTCAACTTTCTTTGACTATTCAAATATTGCAAAGCTTGATGATCAGTATACAAAACAAATTCCTTACGAAGCAGATAATGTCTCCACTTCTTTAATGCCTGAACTATAGCATAAAATTTCTGATCATAAACAGAATATTTCCTCTTGGCATCATTTAACTTCTCACTGAAATACGCAACAGGTTTACCTTCTTGGCTCATAACAGCTCCTATTGGAGTACCACTAGCATCACAATCTACTTGAAACACCTTATTAAAATTTGGAAGTGCTAAAACAGGTTGTTCTGTAACTTTTTGTTTCAATAATTGAAAACTCTTTTCTGCCCCATTAGTCCACTTAAACTCTTTTCTATCCCCTTTCATTGTTTCAGTCAAGGGTCCACAAATACTGCTAAAATTTTTGATAAACTTTATGTAAAAGATAGCTAGACCATGAAAAGATCTTACCTCAGTAGCATTCCTTAGAGTAGGCCATTCAAGAATAGCCTGTACCTTCTCTGGGTCCATTTTCAGACCTTCTGCTGAAACTACAAATCCCAAATACACTAACTCTTTCTTCACAAAACTGCACTTCTTCAAATTAATCAACAATTTCTCTTCTCTCAACTTCTCAAATACCATACGAATATACATCATATGCTCCTCCAATGTCTTACTAAAGATCAAAATATCATCTAGGTAAACAATGACAAACTTACCCAGAAATTCTTTCAGAACCTCGTTCATAAGCCGCATGAAAGTGCTTGGTGCATTGGTTAGCCCAAAAGGCATGACTAACCACTCATATAGTCCTTCCTTTATTTTGAAGGCAGTCTTCCATTCATCTCCTTCTCTGATCCGAATCTGATGATATCCACTCTTCAGATCTATCTTTGAGAAATATACAGCTCCACTCAAACAGTCCATAATATCATCCATTCGTGGCAATGGAAACTTGTACTTGATTGCGATGTTGTTTATTGCCGTAGAATCTATACACATCCTCCATTCTCCATTCTTCTTTGGTGCTAATACCGCTGGTACAGCACAGGGACTCAAACTCTCACAGATCAATCCTTTCTGTAATAGTTCATGTACTTGTTTGTTCAACTCCTCACTTTCTGCAGGTGTCATTCTGTGTGCTGCCTTATTCAGAAAACTCGCTCCTGGGATCAAGTCCATCTGATGACTGATCTTCCTGACTGGTGGTAATCCATCAGGCACGTTATCGGATATAATATCCTGAAACTCATTCAATAAATCTGCAACTTCTACAGGAACATCTTCTACTTCCTCATTACCAGCTTTTGGAATTAAAGCAAAACATACATGCTCATGCCTCATACCATCTAAGAATTTCTTTCCATCAACAAATGTTATTCTTGCATTACCACATACCTTTTCTTCGGTCTCCTTCAATGGCTTTAGCTTATGTCGCACTCCATCCTTTGTCAGGGAATAGGTATTCGCACGACCATCGTGTACAGCACATCTGTCAAACTGCCATGGTCTACCCAATAACATATGACATGCATCCATAGAGATGATATCACATAGTACCTCATCTTAGTACCCATCGATCTTGAACTTCACTAGGCATTGTTCATTGACCATGACTTTGTGGTCATCCTGTACCCAGGCAATCCGATATGGATGTGGGTGTTTCTGTCTCTTGAGCTTCAACTTTGTCACCATCTCTTCTGACACCAAATTGTCAGTGCTTCCACTATCAATAATCACATCACAACATTTACCTTCACACTTGCACCTGGTGCGAAACAGGCTCCTTCTTTGCTCAGGTTCATTCTCACCACTCAACAGGACTCTTCTGTTAATCAACGTTTCTCCTCTTTCAGTATCTTCAGAATTTGATGATCTGGCATCTTCATCTACATGTGCAACTCTAGCCTGGCTTTCATTTCTCCTGTCTGTTCTACCTTGGTGCTGAGGACATTCAAATGCCCTATGACCTTCTTCTCCACAGTGAAAACATGTTCCACGGAAGCCACCTCTTCCAGATCCTTGTCCTCTTCCTCTTCCTCTCTGATCTCTATTATTCTGATCCTGGAAGCGATTGGAATTATTTCCTCACTGATTCTGACTGCTACTGGCCTCATCTTTCTTTTTCAGATCTTTATTTCGGCCACCATATGACCATCCACCAGATCGTCCACCGCGACCTCTTCCGTTTTGTCTGCTCTCAAACTTCTTGTTCAGCTTTTCCTCTACTTTTAGGGCAAACTGGTATGCCTCTTCAATACTGTTCATTCAAACCAGATTCAGCTCCTCCTGAATGCTTGGCCTTAACCCATTAAGGTATCGGGCAACTTTCTCTTTATCAGCTTCTGCATGGCCTGTTCTGATGAGAAGTCGATAGAACTCATCTGTATACTCCTGAACAGATCTTCCTGCTTGCTTCAAACTTTACATTTTCTTCAGTAGGTCAAGCTCATAATCAACAGGAATGAACTGTCGCTTCAATTTATCCACCATCCGATCCCATCTTGTGATTTTATCTTTCCCTCTTCTATTTCACTCTAATTGAATTTCTTGCCACCAGATCTTCGCATGACCTTTCAATCTGGCCTTCGCAAATTTGACCCTATCAGGATCGTCAACATCTTCATACTCAAAATATTCCTCACATTCATTGATCCAGTCAATCAATTCCTCTGGGTTAAGATTTCCAAAAAATGTAGGAACCTCAATCTTAGGTCTTTTTCCAATCTTGGAAATGGCCCGAAAAAGTCTTTCTTCCTCCTGGTTAACAATTTCGGCTTCTCCTTCTTGATATTCTTCTTCGGCTTCATTCTCGCTTTCGTCTCTGACATTGAGATTCATTCCTCTGTGAATCTCTTTTTGCAATGCTCGCACTTGTCTCTGCAGCTCTCTAACCTTAGGTGTCACAGCACCAACTCTTTCGCCACGTTCTCGTCGTGGAGGCATTTTCACGATGCGCGCTGAAACCCTAGCCACGGTCCTGGTGTAAACTGCCTCACAGTCGGTGATCTCTTTACACACTTAAGAACTCCTGCTTTGATACCACTTAATGAAGGGTGCTCCCCTTAATACCACAAACACATAACAGAAATAGAGAAACAACAACAATAATATGCAAGAACAGAAAATTGGCTTCTTATTATCTCCACAAATGTGGAATTACAAACTTTCAGAATTACAATATGCAAAGCCACATGGGCATTCCTTACAATATTCTGTAGGACAAAGCCTCAAATCAATACCCAGATCTACTACCCAGAACTATTCTGAATTGCCTCAGACAATAATATAGCCTTCCTTATATAGGTAATTTTTTTCACCGCTTGGGAAGGTTCCAGAATTTTTAGCCAATAAGGCCGACCAAACTTAGAATTATTTTATTTTACATTTTATTACATCATAGTCGGCTCAAGATAACCTTTGAAACCCGAACAGAAATTTTGAAGAAAATTATTTTTCGCCATTTCAGGTGGCCCAATTTCTGAATACCATAAGTCATCACCCGTTGACCCGCTCGGCTATTATAACCCCATTTCGGAAATGCCACGAAGCGCTCTACCGGCTTGACCCACGCAAGTGCCCCTCACCCCAATTCTCGACCTCATACAGGACCTCTAAAGCCTTCAAAACTGAGTTCAAAATTTCTGTACCCTGCTGCCAATACCAAAAATCTTCAATATCTTCCAATATACACTTGATCTGGCAATGAAACTTTACTGGCAGACTTATATGACCAAAATGAACCTCCAAGAAAGAAATCAGATCATTCTGAGCACATACGAAAATTACCAAAACTAGTAACTTTCCATAAATAGCAGCTCTGCATAAAATAACCCTTATTGAAAAATAAAAACATAAATATTTTTGGGTGATGCAAGATTGCTCTTACACCCAGGATGCTCTTGCATCAGATACCCGGGGTAATTTGAGAAGTGACCCTGTCACGACTCAGGTGTGTAGAGGAAAACCAAGATGGTTAACCTCCTCCTTTGTTAGCCATGATGAATCTTCAACAGGTCATCCTTTCCACTTAACCAGATATTCTTCATATGTCCTGTTCCTTGTGCTTCTGCCAACACGACTATCTAGTATATCTTCAATCTCCTTAGTGTCTGAACTAGTTGCTGGAATACTCCACTGTGCTGCTGTGATCTCATCTTCAACACCTCCTTCATGATACTCTGTCAGATCTGAAATGTTAAACACTGGTGAAATATTCAGCTCACTAGGCAATTCTACCTCATATGCATTTCCTGAATCATGCTTCTTCAATATCTTACATGGTCCAAACTTCTTCATTTTCAACTTGTTATATGTACCAACTGGAAACCGCTCCTTCCGCAAATGAACCATGACTTCATCACCAACTTGAAATTTCTTATACCTCCTTTTCTCATCTGCCTTAGCCTTATACTGTGCGTTCATCTTGGTGATATGCTTCCTCACCTCCCCATCGATGTTCTTCAAATGTTCTGCAAAATTCTCAGCCTCAGCACTACTTATTTCTCCTTTATCTATCTTTCTCAACTCAGATGCATTTCTTGGACTACTTCCATATATAATCTGGAATGGTGATTTACCAGTGCTCCTGTTGACAGAATTATTGTATGCAAATTCTGCCTGTGGTAAAATCAAATCCTATCCTGTTGGCTTATCCCCAACCAAACATCTCAGCAGATTTTCCAAACTCCTATTCACCACCTCTGTCTGTCCATCAGTCTGTGGGTGATGTGATGAACTGAACTTCAAATCTGTCTTCAACTTCTTCCACAATGTTCGCCAGAAATATCTAACAAACTTAGTGTCCCGATCTGAAACTATGGTCTTTGGCAAACCATGAAGTCTCACTACTTCTCTGAAAAATAATTCTGCTACATGAACAGCATCATTAGTCTTCTTGCAAGGAATGAAATGTGCCATCTTTGAAAATCTATCAACCACTACAAAAATTGAATCATGTCCCCGCTGAGTCCTCGGTAAACCAAGAACAAAGTCCATGCTGATATCCTCCCAAGGCTTCTCTGGTACGGGTAATGGCTGATACAACCCTATATTCTGCTTCACTCCTTTCACCATTTGACATGCTCTGCAACTCTGTACAAACTTCTTCACATCTTGCTGCAACTGTGGCCAATAGTAATTCTCACTAACCAAAGAAAAGGTTTTGTCACGACCAAAATATCCAGCCAATCCTCCGCTATGCTTCTCCTTGATGAGATTCTTCCTCATAGAACTTCGTGGAATGCACAATTGACTCCCTTTGAATAGCATATCGTCCTGGATGATGAAATCCAGCCATTTCATCCTGTCAAGAGTAACAGGTTCTGTACAAGCTTTCCAAGCTTCACCAAAATCAAGATCCTCTGGATATAAATTCTTGAGTTCATTAAACCCAACCACTTCAATCTGCATTTTTGTCAGCAATAGTTGCCTTCTGCTAAGAGCATCTGCAACCCTATTAGACTTTCCACTCCTGTGTTTCAAAACAAATGTATAACTCTGTAAAAACTCAACCCATTTCAAATACCTCTGATTCAACTTTTCTTGACTATTCAAATATTGCAAAGCTTGATGATCAGTATACAAAACAAACTCTTTAGGAAGCAGATAATGTCTCCACTTCTTTAATGCCTGAACTATAGCATAAAATTTCTGATCATAAACAGAATATTTCTTCTTGGCATCATTTAACTTCTCACTGAAATACGCAACAGGTTTACCTTCTTGGCTCATAACAGCTCCTATTGCAGTACCACTAGCATCACAATCTACTTGAAACACCTTATTAAAATCTGGAAGTGCTAAAATAGGTTGTTCTGTAACTTTTTGTTTCAATAATTGAAAACTCTTTTCTGCCCCATTAGTCCACTTAAACTCTTTTCTATCCCCTCTCATTGTTTCAGTCAAGGGTCCACAAATACTGCTAAAATTTCTGATAAAATTTCTGTAAAAGCTAGCTAGACCATGAAAAGATCTTATCTAAGTAGCATTCCTTCAAGTAGGCCATTCAAGAATAGCCTGTACCTTCTCTGGGTCCATTTTCAGACCTTCTGCTGAAACTACAAATCCCAAATACACTAACTCTTTCTTCACAAAACTGCACTTCTTCAAATTAATCAACAATTTCTCTTCTCTCAACTTCTCAAATACCATACGAATATACATCATATGCTCCTCCAATGTCTTACTAAAGATCAAAATATTATCTAGGTAAACAATGACAAACTTATCCAGAAATTCTTTCAGAACCTCGTTCATAAGCCGCATGAAAGTGCTCGGTGCATTGGTTAGCCCAAAAGGCATGACTAACCACTCATATAGTCCTTCCTTTGTTTTGAAGGCAGTCTTCCATTCATCTCCTTCTCTGATCCAAATCTAATGATATCCACTCTTCAGATCTATCTTTGAGAAATACACAGCTCCACTCAAACAGTCCATAATATCATCCATTCGTGGCAATGGAAACCTGTACTTGATTGCGATCTTGTTTATTGCTTTAGAATCTGTACACATCCTCCATTCTTCTTTGGTGCTAATACCGTTGGTACAGCACAGGGACTCAGACTCTCACGGATCAATCTTTTCTGTAACAGTTCATGTACTTGTCTGTTCAACTCCTCACTTTCTACAGGTGTCATTCTGTGTGCTGCCTTATTCAGCAAACTCGCTCTTGGGATCAAGTCCATCTGATGACTGATCTTCCTGACTGGTGGTAATCCATCAGGCACATTATCGGATACAATATCCTGAAACTCATTTAACAAATCTGCAATTTCTACAAGAACATCTTCTACTTCATCTTTACCAGCTTTTGGAATTAAAGCAAAACATACATGCTCATGCCTCATACCATCTAGGAATTTCCTTTCATCAGCAAATGTTATTCTTGCATTACCACATACCTTTTCTTCGGTCTCCTTCAATGGCTTTAGCTTATGTCGCACTCCATCCTTTGTCAGGGAATAGGTATTCGCATGACCATCGTGTACAACACATCTGTCAAACTGCCACGGTCTACCCAATAACATATGACATGCATCCATAGAGATGATATCACATAGTACCTCATCTTGGTACCCACCGATCTTGAACTTCACAAGGCATTGTTCATTGACCATGACCTTGTGGTCATCCTGTACCCAGGCAATCCGATATGGATGTGGGTGTTTCTGTCTCTTGAGCTTCAACTTTGTCACCATCTCTTTTGACACCAAATTGTCAGTGCTTCCACTATCAATAATCACATCACAACATTTACCTTCACACTTGCACCTGGTGCGAAAGAGGCTCCTTCTTTGCTCAGGTTCATTCTCACCACTCAACAGGACTCTTCTGTTAATCAATGTTTCTCCTCTTTCAGCATCTTCAAAATTTGATGATCTGGCATCTTCATCTATATGTGCAACTCTGGCCTGGCCTTCATTTCTCCTGTCTGTTCTACCTTGGCGCTGAGGACATTCAAATGCCCTATGACCTTCTTCTCCACAGTGAAAACATGTTCCACGGAAGCCACCTCTTCCAGATCCTTGTCCTCTTCCTCTTCCTCTCTGATCTCTATTATTCTGATCTTGGAAGTGATTGGAATTATTTCCTCGCTGATTCTGACTGCTACTAGCCTCATCCTTCTTTTTCGGATCTTCATTTCGGCCACCATATGACCGTCCACCAGATCGTCCACCGCGACCTCTTCCGTTTTGTCTGCTCTCAAACTTCTTGTTCAGCTTTTCCTCTACTTTTAGGGCAAACTGGTATGCCTGTTCAATACTATTCATTCGAACCAGATTCAGCTCCTCCTGAATGCTTGGCCTTAACCCATTAAGGTATCGGGCAACTTTCTCTTTATCAGCTTCTGCATGGCCTGTTCTGATGAGAAGTCGATAGAACTCCTCTGTATACTCCTGAACAGATCTTCCTGCTTGCTTCAAACTTTGCATTTTCTTCAGTAGGTCAAGCTCATAATCAACAGGAATGAACTGTCGCTTCAATTTATCCACCATCCGATCCCATCTTGTGATTTTATCTTTCCCTCTTCTCTTTTGCTCTAATTGAATTTCTTGCCACCAGATCTTCGCATGACCTTTCAATCTGGCCTTCGCAAATTTGACCCTATCAGGATCGTCAACATCTTCATACTCAAAATATTCCTCACATTCATTGATCCAGTCAATCAATTCCTCTGGGTTAAGATTTCCAGAAAATGTAGGAACCTCAATCTTAGGTCTTTTCCCAATCTTGGAAATGGCCCGAAAAAGTCTTTCTTCCTCCTGGTTCACAATTTCGGCTTCTCCTTCTTGATATTCTTCTTCGGCTTCATCCTCGCTTTCGTCTCTGACATTGAGATTCATTCCTCTGCGAATCTCTTCTTGCAATGCTCGCACTTGTCTCTGCAGCTCTCTAACCTCAAGTGTTACAGCACCAACTCTTCCGCCACGTTCTCATCGTGGAGGCATTTTCGTGATGCGCGCTGAAACCCTAGCCACGGTCCTGGTGCAAACTGCCTCACAGTCGGTGATCTGTTTACACACTCAAGAACTCTTGCTCTGATACCACTTGATGAAGGGTGCTCCCCTTAATACCACAAACACAACAGAAATAGAAAAACAACAACAATAATATGCAAGAACAGAAAATTGCCTTCTTATTATCTCCACAAATGTGGAATTACAAACTTTCAGAATTACAATATGTAAAGCCACATGGGCATTCCTTACAATATTCTGTAGGACAAAGCCTCAAATCAATACCCAGATCTACTACCCAGAACTATTCTGAACTGCCTCAGACAATAATACAGCCTTCCTTATATAGGCAATTTTTTTCACCGCCTGCGAAGGTTCCAGAATTTTTAGCCAATAAGGCGGACCAAACTTAGAATTATTTTATTTTACATTTTATTACATCATAGTCGGCTCAAGGTAACCTTTGAAACCCGAACAGAAATTTTGAAGAAAATTATTTTTCGCCATTTCAGGTGGCCCAATTTCCGAAGACCATAAGTCATCACCCGTTGACCCGCTCGGCTATTATAACCCCATTTCGAAAATGCCACAAAGTGCTCTACAGGCTTGATCTGCGCAAGCCCCCATCACCCCAATTCTCGACCTCATTCGGGACCTCTAAAGCCTTCAAAACTAAGTTCAAAGTTTCTGTACCCTGCTGCCAATACCGAAAATCTTCAATATCTTTCAATATACACTTGATCTGGCAATGAAACTTTACTGGCAGACTTATATGACCAAAATGAACCTCCAAGAAAGAAATCAGATCATTCTGAGCACATACAAAAATTACCAAAAATAGTAACTTTCCATAAATAGCAGCTCTGCACAAAATAACCCTTATTGAAAAATAAAAACATAAATATTTTTGGGTGATGCAAGATTGCTCTTACACCCAGGATGCTCCTGCATCAGACACCCGGGGTAATTTGAGAAGTGACCCTGTCACGACTCAGGTGTGTAGAGGAAAACCAAGACGGTTAACCTCCTCCTTTGTTAGCCATGATGAATCTTCAATAGGCCATCCTTTCCACTTAACCAGATATTCTTCATATGTCCTGTTCCTTGTGCTTCTGCCAACACGACTATCCAGTATATCTTCAATCTCCTTAGTGTCTGAACTAGTTGCTGGAATACTCCACTGTGCTGCTGTGATCTCATCTTCAACACCTCCTTCATGATACTCTGTCAGATCTGAAATGTTAAACACTGGTGAAATATTCAGCTCACTAAGCAATTCTACCTCATATGCATTTCTTGAATCATGCTTCTTCAATATCTTACATGGTCCAAACTTTTTCATTTTCAACTTGTTATATGTACCAACTAGAAACCACTCCTTCTGCAAATGAACCATGACTTCATCACCAACTTGAAATTCCTTATACCTCCTTTTCTCATCTGCCTTAGCCTTATACTGTGCGTTCATCTTGGTAATATGCTTCCTCACCTCCCCATGGATGTTCTTCAAATGTTCTGCAAAATTCTCAGCCTCAGCACTACATATTTCTCCTTTATCTATGTTTCTCAACTCAGATGCATTTCTTGGACTACTTCCATATATAATCTAGAATAGTGATTTACCAGTTCTCCTATTGACAGAATTATTGTATGCAAATTCTGCCTGTGATAAAATCAAATCCCATCCTGTTGGCTTATCCCCAACCAAACATCTCAGCAGATTTCCCAAACTCCTATTCACCACCTCTATCTGTCCATCAGTCTATGGGTGATGTGATGAACTGAACTTCAAATCTGTCTTCAACTTCTTCCACAATGTTCGCCAGAAATATCTAACAAACTTAGTGTCCCGATCTGAAACTATGGTCTTTGGCAAACCATGAAGTCTCACTACTCTGAAAAATAATTCTGCTACATGAACAGCATCATTAGTCTTCTTGCATGAAATGAAATGTGCCATCTTTGAAAATCTGTCAACCACTACAAAAATTGAATCATGTCCCCGCTGAGTCCTCGGTAAACCAAGAACAAAGTCCATGCTGATATCCTCCCAAGGCTTCTCTGGTACGGGTAATGGCTGATACAACCCTGTATTCTGCTTCACTCCTTTCACCATCTGACATGCTCTGCAACTCTGTACAAACTTCTTCACATCTTGCTGCAACTGTGGCCAATAGTAATTCTCACTAACCAAAGAAAGGGTTTTGTCACGACCAAAATGTCCAGCCAATCCTCCGCTATGCTTCTCCTTGATGAGATTCTCCCTCATAGAACTTCATGGAATGCACAATTGACTCCCTTTGAATAGCATATCATCCTGGATGATGAAATTCAGCCATTTCGTCCTGTCAAGAGTAACAGGTTCTGTACAAGCTTTCCAAGCTTCACCAAAATCAGGATCCTCTAGATACAAATTCTTGAGTTCCTTGAACCCAACCACTTCAATCTGCATTTCTGCCAGCAATAGTTGCCTTCTGCTAAGAGCATCTGCAACCTTATTAGACTTTCCACTCCTGTGTTTCAAAATAAATGTATAACTCTGCAAAAACTCAACCCATTTCAAATACCTCTGATTCAACTTTCCTTGACTATTCAAATATTGCAAAGCTTGATGATCAGTATACAAAACAAACTCTTTAGGAAGCAGATAATGTCTCCACTTTTTTAATGCCTGAACTATAGCATAAAATTTCTGATCATAAACAGAATATTTCCTTTTGGCATCATTTAACTTCTCACTGAAATACGCAACAGGTTTACCTTCTTGGCTCATAACAGCTCCTATTGCAGTACCACTAGCATCACAATCTATTTGAAACACATTATTAAAATCTGGAAGTGCTAAAATAGGTTGTTCTGTAACTTTTTGTTTCAATAATTGAAAACTTTTTTCTGCCCCATTAGTCCACTTAAACTCTTTTCTATCCCCTCTCATTGTTTCAGTCAAGGGTCCACAAATACTGCTAAAATTTTTGATAAACTTTCTGTAAAAGCTAGCTAGACCATGAAAAGATCTTACCTCAGTAGCATTCCTTGGAGTAGGCCATTCAAGAATAGCGTGTACCTTCTCTGGGTCCATTTTCAGACCTTCTACTGAAACTATAAATCCCAAATACACTAACTCTTTCTTCACAAAACTGTACTTCTTCAAATTAATCAACAATTTCTCTTCTCTCAACTTCTCAAATACCATACGAATATACATCATATGCTCCTCCAATGTCTTACTAAAGATCAAAATATCATCTAGGTAAACAATGACAAACTTACCCAGAAATTCTTTCAGAACCTCATTCATAAGCCGCATGAAAGTGCTCGGTGCATTGGTTAGCCCAAAAGGCATGACTAACCACTCATATAGTCCTTCCTTTGTTTTGAAGGCAGTCTTCCATTCATCTCCTTCTCTGATCCGAATCTGATGATATCCACTCTTCAGATCTATCTTTGAGAAATACACAGCTCCACTCAAACAGTCCATAATATCATCCATTCGTGGCAATGAAAACCTGTACTTGATTGTGATCTTGTTTATTGCCCTAGAATCTATACACATCCTCCATTCTCCATTTTTCTTTGGTGCTAATACCGCTGGTACAGCACAGGGACTCAGACTCTCACGGATCAATCTTTTCTGTAACAGTTCATGTACTTGTCTGTTCAACTCCTCACTTTCTACAGGTGTCATTCTGTGTGCTGCCTTATTCGGCAAACTCGCTCCTGGGATCAAGTCCATCTGATGACTGATCTTCCTGACTGGTGGTAATCCATCGGGCACATTATCAGATACAATATCCTGAAACTCATTCAACAAATCTGCAACTTCTACAGGAACATCTTCTACTTCCTCTTTACCAGCTTTTGGAATTAAAGCAAAACATACATGCTCATGCCTCATACCATCTAAGAATTTTCTTCCATCAACAAATGTTATTATTGCATTACCACATACCTTTTCTTCGGTCTCCTTCAATGGCTTTAGCTTATGTCGCACTCCATCCTTTGTCAAGGAATAGGTATTCGCACGACCATCGTGTACAGCACATCTGTCAAACTGCCACGGTCTACCTAATAACATATGACATGCATCCATAGAGATGATATCACATAGTACCTCATCTTGGTACCCACCGATCTTGAACTTCACTAGGCATTGTTCATTGACCATGACCTTGTGGTCATCCTGTACCCAGGCAATCCGATATGGATGTGGGTGTTTCTATCTCTTGAGCTTCAACTTTGTCACCATCTCTTCTGACACCAAATTGTCAGTGCTTCCACTATCAATAATCACATCACAACATTTACCTTCACACTTGCACCTGGTGCGAAACAGGCTCCTTCTTTGCTCAGGTTCATTCTCACCACTCAACAGGACTCTTCTGTTAATCAACGTTTCTCCTCTTTCAGCATCTTTAGAATTTGATGATCTGGCATCTTCATCTACATGTGCAACTCTGGCCTGGCTTTCATTTCTCCTATCTATTCTACCTTGGCGTTGAGGACATTCAAATGCCCTATGACCTTCTTCTCCACAGTGAAAATATGTTCCACGGAAGCCACCTCTTCCAGATCCTTGTCCTCTTCCTCTTCCTCTCTGATCTCTATTATTCTGATCCTGGAAGCGATTGGAATTATTTCCTCGCTGATTCTGACTGCTACTGGCCTCATCCTTCTTTTTCAAATCTTCATTTCGGCCACCATATGACCGTCCACCAGATCGTCCACCGCGACCTCTTCCATTTTGTCTGCTCTCAAACTTCTTGTTCAGCTTTTCCTCTACTTTTAGGGCAAACTGGTATGCCTCTTCAATACTGTTCATTCAAACTAGATTCAGCTCCTCCTGAATGCTTGGCCTTAACCCATTAAGGTATCGGGCAACTTTCTCTTTATCAGCTTCTGCATGGCCTGTTCTGATGAGAAGTCGATAGAACTCATCTGTATACTCCTGAACAGATCTTCCTGCTTGCTTCAAACTTTATATTTTCTTCAGTAGGTCAAGCTCATAATCAACAGGAATGAACTGTCGCTTCAATTTATCCACCATCCGATCCCATCTTGTGATTTTATCTTTCCCTCTTCTATTTCACTCTAATTGAATTTCTTGCCACCAGATCTTCGCATGACCTTTCAATCTGGCCTTTCTAAAATTTAACCCTATCAGGATCGTCAACATCTTCATACTCAAAATATTCCTCACATTCATTGATCCAGTCAATCAATTCCTCTGGGTTAAGATTTCTAGAAAATGTAGGAACCTCAATCTTAGGTCTTTTCCCAATCTTGGAAATGGCCCGAAAAAGTCTTTCTTCCTCCTGGTTCACAATTTTGGCTTCTCCTTCTTGATATTCTTCTTCGGCTTCATCCTCGCTTTCGTCTCTGACATTGAGATTCATTCCTCTGTGAATCTCTTCTTGCAATGCTCGCACTTGTCTCTGCAGCTCTCTAACCTCAGGTGTCACAGCACCAACTCTTCTGCCACGTTCTCATCGTGGAGGCATTTTCGCGATGCGCACTGAAACCCTAGCCACGGTCCTGGTGCAAATTGCCTCATAGTCGGTGATCTGTTTACACACTCAAGAACTCCTAATCTGATACCACTTGATGAAGGGTGCTCCCCTTAATACCACAAACACATAACAGAAATAGAGAAACAACAACAATAATATGCAAGAACAGAAAATTGGCTTCTTATTATCTCCACAAATGTGGAATTACAAACTTTCAGAATTACAATATGCAAAGCCACATGGGCATTCCTTACAATATTCTGTAGGACAAAGCCTCAAATCAATACCCAGATCTACTACCCAGAACTATTCTGAACTGCCTCAGACAATAATACAACCTTCCTTATATAGGCAATTTTTTTCACCGCTTGGGAAGGTTCCAGAATTTTTAGCCAATAAGGCCGACCAAACTTAGAATTATTTTATTTTACATTTTATTACATCATAGTCGGCTCAAGATAACCTTGAAACCCGAACAGAAATTTTGAAGAAAATTATTTTTCGCCATTTCAGGTGGCCCAATTTCCGAAGACCATAAGTCATCACCCGTTGACCCGCTCGGCTATTATAACCCCATTTCGGAAATGCCACGAAGCGCTCTATAGGCTTGACTTGTGCAAGCGCCCATCACCCCAATTCTCGACCTCATTCGGGACCTCTAAAGCCTTCAAAACTGAGTTCAAAGTTTTTGTACCCTGCTGCCAATACCGAAAATCTTCAATATCTTCCAATATACACTTGATCTGGCAATGAAACTTTACTGGCAGACTTATATGACCAAAATGAACCTCCAAGAAAGAAATCAGATCATTCTGAGCACATACAAAAATTACCAAAAATAGTAACTTTCCATAAATAGCAGCTCTGCACAAAATAACCCTTATTGAAAAATAAAAATATAAATATTTTTGGGTGATGCAAGATTGCTCTTACACCCAGGATGCTCCTGTATCACTATAAGCATGCACTTGCAAAAAACAGTCAGGGATAATACCTTGTCAATCCATAGTGTCAAGTAAGACCAGCATAAATGCTCATGACAGTTAGGATCAACAAAATATACCCACAAGCAGATAAAGAAATAAAACATGTTCTCATACCCTCAGTCTTCTAGCTATGCATCATCAAAAACTTCTCAGGGAGAAAACACTCATCAAAAAAATCATCATAGACAACACACAAAGAAAAATAAAGTCAACAAATCTCAGCAAGTGTGTGTGTGTAGGTCATAGAGTCAAACTTTGAGTATCGCATCTGCAAATGAGAAATATCATATCATACTAGACTGTAGGGTAGGACATTTGATAAGTGTTGAGAAACACTTGACACAAGGGTAGTGTTGAAAAACATAGTTTGGACCAAGTTGCCCAAGAAACCCAGACGCACAAAGAGACCCAAGATAAAATCAAAATAATAGATGCCCCCTAGACTAAGACAAGAATCAATTCCAGGCTAGGATAGGCAAAGAAAGAAGTGGAGCGAAGGAGCGCCACTCAAGACTGATAGACATAGATGCAGAGGGTCTCAAGCAATGCCTGTTTCCAAGTTTTCACCACTTGATAGATTTATTGCAATTTTTTTAGGACTTTTTATAAAAAAATTTTTTTTTGTATTTTTGCTACCAAGGCGCCTGTTTCCAGGTTTTCACCAAGGCACTTTTTGAAAATTTATTTTTTTTAGGATTTTTTTCAGCATCATATATGAATTTTTTTGGTATTTTTTCAGGATCATAAAGTATGTACAAAGAATGCCCCAGATAGAAACAGGCATCAAGAATCTACTTCCTCTGATGTAGAGAACTGATAGGCCCCAGGCCCAAATGCTGCAACTGTGATGATAGGAGGTCTCAACTAGTTCGACCAATAATAACCAACCCTAAGAAATGTCTGAGCTGGTGGAGGATCATTACAATAAGATCCACATATGCCATTGTGGATTTGAGTTAGCACTTTTTTTGGCTCCTCTAGTTCTAGACACTTAAGGAGAGTTCCATCTAGACCTTTCCTATACAAGTCACCAGAGACAAAGGCAAAGTGTAAGGGATGGCAAAAAGAATGGCGTGGTGGATTTTTAGGAAGAATATGAGGTGGAAGACATGAAAAGATGGTAGGATTGTAGGATTTGTAAGCAGGATAGTGTAATTAGTCCACCAAGAACTTGAAGTGAGATTTATGCCTTTTCATTCATAAGATGGATGTCAAAGTAACCAAGGCATTAGCAACTTTGTTCTCAGCTTTAGGAATGGGCTAAAGTATAGCAGATATGAGATCATGCTTGAAGTAGTGTACCATTTTTTTGTAGAGAATTAGTTTGTCATCTTTTATTTGAGAATCATTATTTTTTAGCAGATTTTTATTTTTACTTTTCTTAGGTGTAGATACCACCACAATGTGGTTTTCACCATCTGACCATTGCTCTTTTCTTTTGACTTGATGATTGTGATACTTGATTGATGATTCATTCCTTTTTGTTGCTAGTTCACTGGTGGAGGAAGTAACAGGTGTTGATGTGAGATGAAATGAAGTGGTTGGTTCAATAGCATTTATTCAAGGGATGTCATCTTTGGTGACAAGAGAGGTTGAGCCTATAGGGTAGGCTCCAAAAGTAGCTAGATCTAGATTCGTCAAAGAAGGACTAACGTAGTCAACTAAGGCAATACGGGGAACAAACTCATCAGGCCCTGCACGAGACTCATCAACTACATCGAGTGGGTTATGATAGGTATGAACTACATCAAAATCCATATCTATCATGGAAGAATCTTCTAGAAGAGGCTTAAGATGTTGAGAAGTAGAGATAGTCATGTCATTATGTGTGAGATCACCTCTTTGTGGCAGTCGCGCAATGTTGTGATGTTGTCTATCATAGTTCAATGATTCTTTAGGCACATAGGTTCTAGACATAGAGGCCTCAGCCATATCATCAGTAAATATAGATTCTTCTCCCCAAAGAAGTGAAGTAGAAGGAAGATCATCTCCCATTTGAGCCATAGTGTGTAGTGGTGACTTATCTGTATTTGTGTCTGAATTACTGAGCATGGGAGTATTTTTGGAATAATCAAGGAGGGCATTTGCTGTACTACCCTCATCTTCTCTATAGATCCACTCTTGGATAGCTTGTTCTTCTCTTTCTGCTTCTAAAGGAATGGATGAAGGAAAAAAAGTATCAAAGATTGTCAGAGTAGAAGTGGAAGGCTTCATCTAATCAGAAGGTTTCCCATATGACCTAGGAGAAATAGGTATAGAAGCAAAGGAATCTAGCATATATTCACCCATACCAAGGCTCATCATTTTAAGTGTTTTCTCAGCAGCAACTAGAGATGTACTAGGATCAGCAGAAGGTTCATTGTGAGGAACAAATGTTTCAGCAGCAACAAGAGCATTAATAGCAATAGTATGATCTCCAGGAATCACAACTTTAGTGCCATTGTATGGAAATTTGACGCACTGATGATAAGTGGAAGGAACAACCTGCATGTCATGGATCCAAGGATGACCCAAAAGAATGTTATATATGAGTGGGATGTCTAATACTTGGAAGTTAATATCTTTTGTGATAGGGCCCACTCAGACAAGCAGCGTGACAAGACCTTTGGAAGATCTTTCCACTTCATCGTAAGCTTTTATAGTAATCTTCTTCTTAGAATCCACAACAAATTTTGACAAACCCAACTATTGTATGACATTGAAAGAAACAATATTTAACCCTACACCATTGTCTATCAGGACTTGGTGGACGTGGGTGTGGTAGACTAGAACTTCAATGTGTAAAGCTAGATTATGAGGGTGAGCAATAGATATGTCATCTTCTGTAGAAAATGAGAGAGATAGCAGAGATGAAATGTGGTTGACCATAGATTGAAATTGATCTAGATCAATGTCATTGGGAACATGTGTTGTACGTAGAGCCTCATTAAGAATCTCTCTATGCCAAGGGGATAACCGAAGCAACTCAAGGATAGATATCTGGGCTGGTGTCTTTTGCAAATGTTGGACAAGATCATAGCTAGGGAAGGCTGAAGGAGCCGCTTGTTTGGAAGGCAAAGCTTTCTTGGGATCTTGCACAGTTTTAAGGACAATCTTGGCTTGCCCCCTAGTAACAACATTCAGTGTCTCACTTTGGGAAGATGAACTACCACATGTTTGCAAGACCATCTTTGGCTTACCATGACTGACTTTATTATCATCTTGAGACCTTAGCATTAGAACACTCTCAACGGGCTCTATCATGTTGATCACAGGCGTATCAGAAGTATATGTATAGTTGATCTTAGCAACATGATTCTTATTTTGTGCTTGAGAGTTTTCCCCCTTGTCATGCTTAGGTAAAGGATCTTTGAAAGCTGTGTGGTCAGAATTTTTAGTTAAGCCATCAGTGGAGATTATGTTGTTATCAATGAGGTCTTGAATATCATCTTTATGCTTAAAACAATTGTCTATCATATGTCCCTTGTTTCTGTGATAATGGTAGAAATGATCCTCTCTCCACCAATCAGGCCTATTTAGCGGATCCCAGTTACCAGGTTTATCAGAAAGCGTAAGATATCCATTGTCAACCAAAGTCTTAAGGATCCAATCGTAAGGTTCTGCCAACTTGGTATAGACTCGCTTTCGAAATGACTTCTTAGGCTTATCTGCATATTGAGGTTTAGGAGCACTATGAGCATTGGTAGCTTCTTGTTGTTTTGCTGCATAGATAGCATTGGAGAGATTGAAAGCATGCTCTTTAGCTTTAGGAGCATCAACAACCCCATCATTAACAACATACTTGTTTCTATTCCAAGGCTTATTTTTGTCCTTGCCATTGTTTCTAGTATCTTTATTAATAACAATATCCCCCTTTCTAATGGCCACATCCTCAATCCTATATGCGCTTTCAACCATGTCATTGAAAGAGGAGAATAGTTGTTTCCTAAGATCATAATATAGCTCAGGCACTAGAGTGTTGACGAAAACGTCAATCTTTTCTCTCTCGGGTAGCTGATGAGGATATCGTGAATACAATGACCTCCAATGTTGCAAGTAAGTAGAAAATAACTCTCCTTGGTTTTGTCTCAAAGCACCAAGATCTATCATGGTGATAAGCTGTTGGATGTTGTAAGAATAATGCTAGGTAAATCACTGAGCCAACTCATCAAAAGTCTTAAGAGGTGGTGTCAATTTCGCAAACCATTCCAAAGCTTGGCCTCTTAAGATTTGAGGGAATAATCATAGAAAAAATGTGTCTTCATGAAGGAAGTCCATGCTAAGAGTGTAAAAGTGATGCACATGGTCATGGGGTTCACCATTTCCATCATACATTTCATATTTGGGAACCTCAATATCCCTAGGAAATGGGACCAATTATAGACTCCTATCAAAAGGAAGAGCACAAATTGATTCTACAAAAGAGACCTTTGGAGGCTCTCTATCTATTGCCATTTGGGTAAGGCGTTGATTTGTCTGACATAGTTCTTCCTGAAGGACTTCCAATTTAGTTGGTACTCTTTGTTGGACAATTTGTCTGACATCATAGCTGGGAGGAAGCTTGTATCCTCTAGAAGTCATATATTGAAAATATTGTTCACCATTACACTCTAAAAGCTTATGCATCATTCGTTGGGAGACCACATCTTGTTCAAATCTCATAAGATCCTCACTAGAAATCTCATCATTAGCCTCTACCTCATGTTGAGAGGGAGGAGGTCTAGGAGGTGAAGAAGGCATACCAAAAGTGGTTCTTGGAGGAGATCTTGGTGGCATGTTGTTTCCATTGTTGCCATTAAAAAGAGATCTATGCTCATAGTTACTAGTCTTGGGTTGCTCATGAAATGTCCCTCTATAAGTCATGTGCCTAGTAGCATCCATCCTTTGTTGATTGTGTTCTTTGTCTAAGTGCGCTTGGTTATCTTTATGCTCAAAATGTTCTTGCAAGCATTGAAATTTTTCTTATTCAGTCAAAGTGAGTGAGACACTGTCTATGTTTTTGGGGCTCTTGAATGCGGAAAAGAGGAAACCTCCTTTGTACCATGGGGTAGCCTTATAATCCTTAGATTGGTTAGAACTAGAACTATTATTGCTAATGGGTGCTCATGAGCATCTAGTTAGAGAAGGTAACTATGTATAATTGAATGGAGGATGACTCTCCTACTCAAATTGAGACCGAGTTATAACCAGAATGAAAAGAGATGTTGGTCGACTAATAGAATGAGACAAAGTTTCTTAGATTTAAGATAAGAAAAGATAATAAAGATCACTTGTCAAAGTAGAACAATAGATAGATGGCTTGTCAAAAGTTCTCAAGCACTTACAACAATCAATTGACTAAAGCTGAGCAACGAGCAAGAAGCTCAATAAGCAAGTAGCTAGAGAGGTAACTGTGATGCGACAAGTGATCAAGAGTAGCATTCATTAAGCTCAAATTCAATAGTTTTAGCTCATTTGTTTTAGTCTAGAACAAGTCTGAGCATGTAGATAATAGACCAACTTCAGGTAAGAATAGAAAAAGACACTCTACGAGAGGTTAAAATGCAAGTTTAGCAGCTCCAGATTGCAATAGCAACAAGATAGTAAAAAGGTTCTGGGCGACACTTTCCAGGTAGACAAGGTGATAGTTTATACAAAATCAACACTTCACCCTAAGCCAAGTGATAGTTTCCAGTAAGGCCGGGTGACACTTTCCAGGCAAGTGGGGTGACAGTTGTGCAGGGATGAATTGTCGCGCGATATTTCTCAGAACAGGGTGTGACACTGTTCCAGGGTCGTATGACTCTTTGACTAGTGAACATAAAAATCTTAGTTTTGAAGCATTTTGATCAAGTTCAAAGGTTGGATAGTGCAATTTCTTAGTAATAGCAGATAAAAGATAGGTTTGCAAATAGTATAGGATCAAACATGTCATAGAACACTTGAAACAAGGGCAAAAGCAACCTTGCCAAGACAAGCACTTGTGATATCAAAACAGAAAACCTTATGAATGCTACCATTTTATTTAAATGTTGAGAACATTTACATTGGTATAGCACAATCGAAGACAATTCAAGCAATTACTACCTAGAATGACAAGGCTCATTACTTAGCAACTTGGCCCACAACTTGATGCTCCCTTGCCTCACACCAAGTGGTTTCTCACAAGAGATATTGGCGTTGTCATGGAAGTGTCAAAAACACAACCAAAGGAACACATATGGTGAGTGTCTTGGGGTGATTCGGGTAAGTCCACTTGGATCAATCCTTGCACCAAGAAGCTAAGTGGCAAAAATAAGGTGGCTTCTAACCAATGGTTCATATTAAGGGCTTCCGTTCATAACACCCCTCTTGCTCCTCATAAAGGACTAGGACCTCACGGCCTCAAGAGTACCTTAAGAATTCTTGCTCAATGCTTTCCCCATGGTCGCAATCCCATGAGCTACTCACATCAAGCGAAGAAAAGCATTATGTCTACCAAGGTTTTGTGTCCTTGATAGCCTTGAGATTATAGTGGGTTGGAATAGCTCAGTATTATCTTGTCTCCACTTGGGTCATTCCTCTTGATTGCTCAAGAGTAGGCCCGCTAAAGGATTTTAAATCTAAATAAAGAGTAGATAAATTTTTGAGGTTCAAGGTTTTTGGTTCACCACAAGGGTGAAGAGCATACTCCCCTATCTCAAAAATTTCTCCCAAACACACCAAGAAGAGATTTAATTACCCCCTTGCTTTCAAAATCCCAAGATGGGTCAAGATTTCTATTTCACCACAAGGGTGAAGAGCATACTTTCCTACCACCTCAAAATTCTTTCCACAAGGTATTAAGTTCCTATAAAAATGAAACAACTAGTAATTGCCACACTTGAAAGGAAATAAACACAAGCAATTTTATTTTTTTGATTTTTATGCTTTTGGGCAGCCCTACAAAAATTGTTAGTAGCCCTTTTAGCATACGTTCTTTTGAGCAAGTATTTCAAAAAATGAGGGCACACCTACAAGCACAACTTGTTAGCCCCACAATGGTTAGCACATCAAAAATCCAATAATAAACTACAAATAAACTAAAGCTAAATGATGACAAAAAATTCATAAAATGAAGGATAAAACAAGAGTGTTCTGCCCCATGGTGGGAGCCAAAAATGTGTGCTATAATTGTGTCACACTTCTATGAATCATTACATTCAAGAACACTCAAGAATGAGGTCTCAAAAATCGATCCATAGCTCCCTAGGCATGGAGTGCAAGGGTTTTTAAGAATGCTCACAGCTAGAGCTGTTAAGCCAATAACCTTGCTAGTAAACCATGCAATGGGAGATTCAATGAAGACAAGGGAAAGAATGCCAATATCCTCAAGAATCAAGAATGAAAATGAAATGCAATGATATGCTTGAAATGGAAATGCAAGCTAAGCTATGAAAATGAAAGATGCAAGTATTACAAAGCCTCCTAGTTAAGCTAGATGAATTAATCTAAAGCATAAAGGAAACTAAGCTAAGTATGAAGCTATGAATGCCATGACAATGCAAGAAATGAAACTATGATAATGTGTAGATGAAAAAATCCAAGAATGCTCCAAATCTCCAAAAGCTCCAAAGTGACCTAGAAAACCTGCATCATAACATTAGCATAAAAAGTTGGGGATCTAGAATGAAGAAGAGAGCTCTCCTTTTATAAGAAATGAAAAGGAATGAACTATGGAGATTAAGAGGTAAAAGATTTAATCAAGGGTGGAGCTTGAAAGAGGAGTAATCCATGTGCACAAATATCCTCCAATAGGAAAATAAGAGTTGACTTTTGTGTCCATATGAGACAAAAAGTGCTTTTTCCCTTTTTATAAAATAAGAATAATGCTTTATTTGTGCAACTTAGGATAAGAGGAAAAGTGGGGGCTTTTTATTTAATAAAAAGAGAGGGAATTCCTTTCAAATAAATAAAAACTTAGGATAAAATGGTTAGCTCATAGAAAATAATCGAATAAATGACAGAACTAGGATTTGATCAAGAATAAGCAATTGATGATTTAGCAAAAGGGGCTAATAGTCTAGGTGACCATTTTTAGGTGTATACAATAGTAAAATGAATGAACTCATAACACGACATATATATTAATTGAAATATTTTATTCAATACATACTTGTGGACTTGCCAATGATGTGTAGAAGGGGGAAGGAGGATCATTTCCATTGCCACCACCACCAACACTCTTGCCCTAAATTTTTATCATAATCAATGGATTCTAAATTAATTAGTTATTATTTTATAAATGAAATATGATCAAATAAATTTAATGAACTTGGAAATATTTACCTGTGTGTCAATGTCAAATGTCATATTTAGAAAATCACCGATTATCATTCCATGATCCTCTTCCTCTCTCTCGATAGTACCAAATGTGCACAAATATCCACATGGCTGACAAATATGCCCCCTCAAAAATTGACCATGGGCACCCTCAACTAAAGGAGTGGCACATTGAATGAGAGTCTCTGTCAGAGCACTAATCATGCCTAGTGTGTCCACATCTACATGTTCCTTCACAATGGAAGGAATACTAACATGATCCACCTGTGGCTTGCCAATAGGAAACCTAGGTGTATTAGGGTCACGATGTGCCCCCATTATATCAAATGATGACCCCCCTCCTCTACCCTCAGAATATAGAAAGTCAAAATAATTTGGCACCTCCTTGAGTACAAACTCGCAATAGAGTTTACTCAATAAATATATAGGAACCTCATGATTGTTATAGGGAGGCGAATCAAAGACCATCCACCATCTCTCCCAAAAGTTATTTTTAATGTCTTCATTCAAGCACAAATGAATTGGGAACCTCCTTTTTGTAGTTCTAAGATTATCTATGTCCCCTGGTTTTTTAATGAGTTTGCAAGTGTCATCTTTTGTGATTTTTTTCTTTTTTATGTCCTCATATGATAATTTATTTTCATAATATTTTTTTTGTTCTCTTTTATCATGCCATAAATTAAGTTTCCCACTAACCAAGTCTACGTGGGTCAAGATTGATTCAAATGATTTTGCAAGTCTTTTCCTTCCAGGATTTCTAGAAATAGAATCTTTTAACCTCCTAATTAAAGATTCTAATTCTTTTTTTCCTCTTTCAGTTTGGTTGATCAAATTTTCTTGTGTTTCAGGAGGAGGTTTCTCAATTGGTGGAGGTGGTTGAGGTTCATTTTCTTGATTATTTTCTCCATTAATTTCTTCATGAGGAGATGTAGGGTTTGGTTGAGGGTTTTGTTCAGGGAGATCATTTCTTCCTAGCAATTTAAAAAACTAGATTTTAAAATCTTAATTACACATTAAATCTAAGAAAATAAAATTTAACAAAACAAATTGCTTCAAAACTAAAATTTCAATACAAATAAGAGGCATGGGCTGTAAAAACACTTACCTCTTCCGGATTGAGCTTGACAACGTCGTGGAGCCATTCTTTATGCAAATTGATGGATGAATGAAATGAAATGGATTGAATAAGAAAAAAGGATTTTGTGTACACACTTGGGAAGCCCTCTTTCACTGCAAACATGGATTTTTGGAAAGAAAAATGGGCTTTCCCAAACAGAGAAAACACTTTATGGTGTTTTTCAAAGCATGTGCACCTTATAGGGTGCACGCACTTTAGTGCATACACACTATGGTCGATAGGAGACCAAAAAGAAAAGTGGCACCTTTTTGGTCCCCCATCTTTGTGCATATATATATATATATATGTGTGTGTGTGTGTGTGTGTGCACATATATATAGACACACACACACATACACATAAACACACACACACACAAGGTAAAAGTACAAAACTGTGTCACACTTTTATAATGGAAAAGGATGACAACATATAAATTTTTCAACTTTAATGACATAAAAGTGGCATTTGTGTTTAGAATTTGAAGATGATTGGTGTAGGAGCACCCAAAATAAATGATGATTTATCAAAGTCCTAGGAACATCTAGTTTAGGTTAGATCTATCATTTAGGCATCTAGACCAAATTGTAAGACCTAGTTCTAGGATTGGCACAAGTATAAGCCCTTGGTCAACTATGGTCAAAGATGGTCAAAGGGCCTAAAATATTAGGATTTTTATATTTTCATGCTTTAATGGTTTGGATCCATGTTGGATGATTATATTTAGGTATGGACCAATCTTGGTCACCTAGATTGCAAAAAGTGCTAAACAATTGTAAAAGTTGCTTAGCAACTTTGACAACTTTTGCCAAAAGTTGTAAACAAACCCCCCAATGGTTATATAGTTTGAAATTTGATTGTAACCAATGGGGGAGTCCTTCATAATCCCTATTAGGTGGGTGAAAGGTAAGGATATGTAATTTGGCAATTTTAATCAATAAAAACATAACCATTTCTCTGCAAATCCTAAGGAAAACTAGAGTGTACGGACTGGTATAGACATGAGGGCATGAATCTCTAAAGCCAAAAATTTTCTCTTCAAATCTACTTTCATATGCAATTGATTTTATGTTTTGATCAATCCTAGTTTGCAAGTTATTAAAGTTTTTGTTGGACTATCTCGATTGAAGGCCTAAAACCAAGGTTTTCAATAGGGCTTGAGTGTTTTGATCGATTCCACCATGGAAATTTGATGCCCCTTGGTGGAATTCAATTTTTTTTATGCACTTTCATATTATGCAAGTTATAAGTGGAGACTTGGAGGGAAGTGAATTTTCCATCATGCCCTAAGTGTACATCCCTATGTGTGCACCTACAAGTGACTGAGTATAGTCAGCATAATTATTTGTTGGGGATTCACCAAGACCTAAAAATATGGATTTAGAGTCCTTATATATAACCTCACATGTTCCCATAATTTGGTTGGGAATTTTTTTGGAGGAAAGAGAACTTGTAGTTCAATTGCAGACCTAATTAGGCCTATTAGCCCTACCTTGATTAGGTGTTTCCTTATTCTCCATTTAACTTCATACCTTGGTGCTTGGATATGATCCCTAAAGTACAAAAGGGAAAATATGGTCAAAGGGCCTAAAATATTAGGATTTTTCTATTTTCATGCTTTAATGGTTTGGATCCATGTTGGATGATTATATTTAGGTATGGACCAATCTTGGTCACCTAGAATGCAAAAAGTGCTAAACAGTTGTAAAAGTTGCTTAGCAACTTTGACAACTTTTGCCAAAAGTTGTAAAAAAACCCCCCAATGGTCATATAGTTTGAAATTTGATTGTAACCAATGGGGGAGTGCTTCATAAGCCCTATTAGGTGGGTTAAAGGTAAGGATATATAATTTGGCAATTTTAATCAATAAAAACATAACCATTTCTCTGCATATCCTGAGGAAAACTAGAGTGTATGGACTGGTATAGACATGAGGGCATGAATCTCTGAAGCCAAAAATTTTCTCTTCAAATCTACTTTCATATGCAATTGATTTCATGTTTTGATCAATCCTAGTTTGCAAGTTATTAAGGTTTTTGTTGGACTGTCTCGATTGAAGGCCTAAAACCAAGGTTTTCAATAAGGCTTGAGTGTTTTGATCGATTCCACCTTGGAAATTTGATGGCCCTTGGTGGAATTCAATTTTTTTTTATGCACTTTCATATTATGCAAGTTATAAGTGGAGACTTGGAGGGAAGTAAATTTTCCATCATGCCCTAAGTGTACATCCCTATGTGTGCACCTACAAGCGACTGAGTACAGTCAGCATAATTATTTGTTGGGGATTTACCAAGACCTAAAAATATGGATTTAGAGTCCTTATATATAACCTCACATGTTCCCATAATTGGGTTTGGAATTTTTTTGGAGGAAAGAGAACTTGTAGTTTAATTGTAGACCTAATTAGGCCTATTAGCCCTACCTTGATTAGGTGTTTCCTTATTCTCCATTTAACTTCATACCTTGGTGCTTGGATATGATCCATAAAGTCCAAAAGGGTATCAAAATCTCCAACTTGTTCAATACTCTATGTGAAATTATTTTTATCTATGGTCAAAATCTCTTCTAGGAAGGGCTACAAGCCTAGTCTTGGTTTTGTAAAGCAACTTGGTTGTATGGGTTTCTTTTAAGTGAAAGAACCATTGGAACTATTTTAATTGGACCTAAATAGGCTAGATCCATCAATATAGGTCACCCCTAGTCCTGTTGGTCATTTCATGGGGATAATTCCTAAATTGAGTCAATAGTGCTTTAAGGCCAATCTTGGTTGTTGGTGTCTTGGACTTGGTAGAACCTAGTGATTATGTTTCTCTTGTGATTTCAAGGTTTTGATAACCTTAAAACTTGTCCCTTATATACTTGTGATAGGTGTAGGGAAATTCACTCTACAATTTGGGTGTACAAGGGTTCAATCGCTTAACCATCATTCACTATTTCAAGCTTCTTGCTGCCCACTTTGCATCAAGTGGTATCAGAGTGATGTCTACTCTTAAGGATGAAGAGATCCATGCAAGGGTCACAAACAATGAATTGGAAAATATGGTGAGAGAGAAAAGGGTAGAAAATACATCATTAAATAAGAGGCTCCAAGAACTTGAGAAGAAGCTAGACAAGGATAAAGAAGATGGGTCTAAAAATGAAGAAGGGAGTCAAGAGGAGGAAGACACTCCTAATTAGAACATCCCTACAGACCAAAGGCCTCTCATTGATGCCTTAAAATCCATGGGGAGAAGAACCATGAAGGAAAAGATAGACTTATTGGTCTTCAATGGTAAGATGAATGCAGATTTGGCCTTGGATTGGATAGAGGCCTTGACAACATTCTTTGAATGTGAAGAAATCCCTGAGAAGAAGAGGGTAAAGATGGCAAGATCCAAGTTGAAGGGAGAAACCCTAACTTGGTGGAACTTCATCCAAACAAAGAGGGTGAAGAATGGGAAGAGCATGATAAATTCATGGAACAAGATGATAGCCTTGATTAAAGAGACATACGTACCTGAAGATTATGGGGTACAACTCCATAGGAGGAAGCAAAGTCTAAAGAAAAAAGACATGGATGTAGGCTCATACACCGAGGAGTTCCTAAGATTGTGTGTGAAGACAAATGTGGTAGAAGATGAAGAAAAATTAGCAAGATATATGAATGGTCTGAAAGTGTCGATTCAAGAGGAACTTAGCCTACACTGCCCTACCACAGTTAACAAGTTCTATCAAATGACACTAAAGGTAGAGGAGAAAAGGAAAAGAAAGTAGGAGTTTGGTAAGGGAAAGACCAATGATAGTGGGAAGAACTTTGGAGGAAGAGGATCCTCTTGGAACAAAGGACAAAATGGTGGTGGCAACAGTAGAACCCTTGACCAAGGAGACAAGGAAAATAATGATTCAAACTCAAGAGGGAACTATAGAGGAAGGAGACCCTTCAATAGAGGGAGAAAAAACACAGGGAGAGGAAATGGACCTCTCAAATGCTACTACTAGAATTAGTTAGGACATCATGCAGGAAGGTGCCCTGAAAAGAGGAATAACAACAATCAAGGTGAGAGGAGAGCACAACTCATTCAAGAAGACAAAAAAGAAGACAATGAAAATACAAGGGACTTAGAACTAGAGGAAGGAGTGTGTTTGATGATGAGACAAGTCTTTCTTCAAGTGCCTTAAAACCAAGAGCCTCCACAAAGGAAAAACCTCTTTAGAACAAAGATCAAATACCATGGGAAGGTATGTAACTTACTCATAGATTCTGGTTCAACTAAAAATCTAGTATCTAGTGAAATGGTTCAAAAGTTAAACCTTCCTAAGAAGCCACACCCTTTTCCCTATCATGTTTCTTGGTTGAAAGGGCCAAATAACTCTAGTAACAAAACAAGCATGGATAGAGTTTTCAATTGTAGACTTTAAAGACAAAGTTCTTTGTGATGTTGTTGATATGGATGCTTCACACATCCTTCTAGGAAGGCCTTGGAAATTTGATGTAGATGCCATACACCATTGTAGGAAGAACACTTAATCCATCACCAAGGATGGAAAAAATTTTACCATGAAGCCCCTGCCTGATAACAAATCTAAAAAAGAATCTACTGTCATCATCATCGGTGAGAAAGAGATGTTAAAAACACTAAAGGAACCTAATACTAAAGATTTTGTTCTAGTCTCTAAACCCAAGGACAACATAAGGTCTCATCAAAATGATCCTATACCAAAGGAAGCTAAGGTACTACTTGAAAAATATAGAGATGTCACTGCTAGTGACCTGCCAACAAGCCTCCCTCCCTTAAGAGATATCAGTCACCAAATTGACTTGATACTTGGTTCACCCCTACCTAACAAGGCCCCATACAAGATGACACCACTACAGCATGCAGAGATTGTAAAATAGGTCAGTGAACTATTGGAAAGAGGACTTATTTAGAAAAATTTTAGTCCATGTGATGTGCCATCAGTCTTGGCACCCAAAAAGGATGGCAAATGGAGGTTGTGTACTGATAGTAGATCCCTAAAAAAGATCACTATAAGATATAGATTCCCCATGCCTAGAATATAGGATCTATTGGATCAACTAGGAGGTGCTTGCTACTTCACCAAGATAGAATTAAAGTTTGGTTACCATCAGATCAGGATCAAACAAGGAGATGAATGGAAGACAACATTCAAGACTACTGAAGGTTTGTTTGAATGGTTAGTAATGTCTTTTGGGTTAAGAAATACCCCTAGTACTTTTATGAGGCTTATGAATGAGATATTCATTGATTTTATTGGAAAGTTTGTTGTTATTTACCTTGATGACATACTAATATTTAGTCATAGCAAGGAAGAGCATCTTGATCATGTGGAATAGGTACTAAGAAGACTTCATCAGCACCAGTTGGTGATCAACTTGGAAAAGTGCATGTTTATGGAGAAGGAACCTGTGTTCCTAGGATTTGTGATCTCACAAGGTACCCTCAAGATGGACCCTGAAAAGGTAGAAGCAATCATCAATTGGCCTCCATGAAAGAACCAAGGTGATGTAAGAAGCTTCCATGGACTTGCCACCTTCTATAGAAAGTTTATCAAAAACTTCAATCATGTGTGTGCACCAATGGTTGACACCATTAAAGGAGGAAGAAAGAATAAGTTTTCTTGGACAAAGGAAGAAAATGATGCATTTCAATACTTGAAAAATAGAGTTTCCCAATACCCTATCTTGGTTCTACCTGATTTCAAAAAGGTCTTCAATGTGGAGACAGATGCAAGTAACTTAGCCATAGGTGCAGTCCTAAGTCAGGAAGGTAAGGTAGTTGCCTTTTTCTTTGAGACACTAAATGAGGCCAAAAGAAAATACTCAACCTATGACTTAGAAATCTATGCCATGGTCCAAGCTCTCAAGAAATGGAGGCACCATCTAATCCAAAAATAATTTTTGGTATACACTGACAATCATGCATTAAGTTTTCTCAATTCACAAGAAAAGTTATCTATCAGACATCTTAAATGGGTGGAACAGTTGCAGGCATACACCTTCAACATCAAGCATAAGAAGGGTGTAGCAAACAAAGTTGCAGATGCCCTTAGTAGTAGGGTTGGTCTAGTTGAAGAAATACAACTTCAAAGTGTGGGAATTGATTCCCTCAAACATCTATACCCTGATGATCTTGATTTTGCAAAAATTATTCAAGTTTGCATAAAGATGGTTGGAAGATACCATACTGATTTTTTTGAATACCTGATTCATAATGGACTCCTATTCAAAGGAGCTCAATTGTGCATTCCCAAATGTTCAATGAGGACAAATATAATAAGGGAGAGGCACTGTGGTGGCCTAGGAGGACACTTTGGCATCGACAAGACATCAGACATGGTAAGAAGGAGTTATTTTTGGCCAAAGATGAACGATGATGTCAAAAAGTTCATAGAGACTTGCACTATCTGTTAGCAAACTAAAGGTGTGTCAAAAAACCAAGGGTTATACCTGTAGACACCTAAAAATCCTTTAGAAAATAAAGTATTTTTATTTTTTGAAAAATCCCTGATGACATCATCATTTATTAATTAATTAATTATTTAATTAATTAATTTATTTTTATGTCATTAAATCCCTTTATCTTAATTAAAAATATTTAATTAAGAAATCCCTCCTAAAAATGTCTAAATCTTATTTAAACATTATTCCCTTATTTATTAATTATTTAATTAATAAATAGACCAAAAATCCCAAAATAAATAATTAATTTATTTTTTGCCCAAAACTTGGCCAATTTCCTTAAGACCACTAACCTCTTCTAGAATCTTCTAATCCTTCTTTAATTTCAATTAAAGGCTAATCCCATCATTTCCTCACCCTAATCCCAACTCAAAATATTTAATTAAAATTAAATATTTAATTCTCATATTTGTTAAATCCATTTTTAATAAATATTCTCAAACCTAAAACCATGGAAATAAATAAATCTTTATTTATTTCCTAAAATCCATGTTTATCCTAAGGAAATTCTAGACTCTTCTAGAAAGTCCTAACCCTAATCCTAATCCTAATCCCTCCCCTAATCCTGTCACATTCCCTAGCCAAGGTTAGCCAACTCCTAAGCTTAACCCAAAGTCAACAAACTTTTAGAGACTTCTCTTACATGCATTAAGTGCCTTTAAGGCCTCCTTATCCCTCTTACATGCATTTATCATGCATTTAAGAAGCCCCTCACCCCTTTCTTACACCCTTTGACCTTAGGCACATTTCCCAAATTGTGCACATTCCTCCCATCTTTCAACCCAATGCCCTTGTGACACTTGGCACAAGGAGGTGGCCTTGAACTAGCACAATCCATGTGCTCCCCTTTGAATGAATCTTGGCCTCTCTTAAGGATTTTGATCTGGGCCATTCATTCCTCCTTTCCAAATCCTATAAATGCTCCTCCTTTCAAGACCAAATTCATTAGCTTAACTTTTATTCTCATGCATTGTTATCATGCCCATTTAGCTCTAGACTTAGCATAATCATCTTAATTTAACTTACTTTCAAGCATTTTAGCTCATCCTAATTTAGTAATAATGGATTAACTTAGTTTATTTCATTATTTTGCATAAGCATAGCATCATCACATCTCTATTTGGCTTAAAATCAATCTTAGCATAAATCTCATGTAGCTTAATACTCATATCAGCATCATTTTGATCCTTGAGGCCTTAGGGGCAAATCAGGTGTTCTATACCTATTTTGTGCCATTTTGGGGTTTTCATGGATTTCAATTTGTCCTAAATGCATAAGGAATATGCTCCAAGTGATTAGAGAGCACACCCACATCCCCTTAAGCAAGAGCAAATCAAACAGTGCTTGGGTGCACCTATTTTAGCTCAATCTGAGGTGGCTTAGTTTAGAGTTTTATTTGTTTTACATTGATTTCATGCTTAGACTAACATCTAATCTTTGTTTGGCTTGAAGTCTTTCAAAGCAGGTACCCTCGAAAGCCTAGTCCACATTCTGGCATGCCCGGTGGGACCAAAACCACAATCACTTTGATTAGATCATACTTCATATTCTTGTATTTGCAGGAAACAAATGAAATGTCACCTTCAAGCAATTAAATGTTGCCTACAGAAATTAAATGTCACCTATAGCAATTAAATGTAACCTTTAAGCAAAGAAATGTCACCTTCAAGCAAAGAAATGTCGCCTAAACACAATACAACCACGCCTTCAAGCAATTAAATCATGCCTTCAAGCAATGAAATGACACCTACAAGCTCTGTATTCACGCCTATTTTCTGATAGATTTTCGCCATCGATAACTTCTATTTTCTCTCAAAATTCTTCTTCTGTCACCTACAAGTAATTAAATCACACCTAGAACATAAGTAATCACGCCTATGAGATAAACTTTTACACCTTTGGGTACAGAAGTCTCACCTGTAATCATTCCGTTATCACGTAGCATACTTCATTTATCGCCTATAATCATTTCACTACCGCCTGTAATAATTTGTTTTCCGCCCATGCACATTTTACTGTCGCCTTTGCATTTTTAAGTCTCGCTTAGCAACTTTTCATTGTCACCTATGCAGGATTAAGTTTCACCTCTGCCTATTTAAGTGTCGCCTAAGCCTAATTTAGTGTCGCCTAGGCACATTTGAGTATCATCTATGCATATCTTGCTATCGCCTATGAGAGCTTTTATTATCGCCTGGGAATATTTAGTTGTCACCTGGAATCATTTCTCTATCGCCTGTGCAATTTTCTCTGTTGCCTGTAAACATTCTGCTGTCGCCTGAGAGTTTTTCAGTGTCGCGTATTAGCTGTATAGTGTCACTATCTACTATGTTTTTGCCTTAAATTTTCTCAGATTCAAAAAAAAAGAAAAGGTCAAAACAAATCTTGAATGAAACTAAAGGAAAGAACTTAGGTCCTAAAGTGTCATTATCATTTTGAAAATCAAATCCAATCTTGAATGCACTAAAAGGAATGAACATCTCTATTCCCTCTTTTGTTTCAATTCAAGCAAGCACCCAATCAAATCTTGAATGCCATAAAGGATCAAAACAAAGCTCTTTTCAAAGTTCCTAAATCAACTTGCAAATCTCAATCTTGAATGCCCAAACGGAAAGAACTTGCAACCGCTCAAATCATTTACGTTTTGGAGAAAGAACAAATCAAAATCTAAGAACTTGTGTCTTCAATTTCAAAGTTCAAAAATCACTTAATCAATTTGGGAAAATGAACAAACTTGCTTGATGTGCATCTAGGAGCTTTATCTTCTTGCAAAAATCTTTGTTAAAATAAGCAACGTAGAACATTTGAACTTGGACAAGTTCACTTGTTCTACTTTTAGCGAGGCTTGTCCAGGGAGAAGCACTTCCTCCTCAGAGAATGACCTCAAACCGGTATCTCCCCAGCTGGTATATAAATAAAGTGAAGGCAAAAAGTACTCACTTATATCTCCTAATCCATGGGCATTTTGTGCCAAATGCAAATGTCCAGGGACAGGTAAATACTCCTCCCCCAGCGTTGTTGGCTAGGCTCTTAAGTGAGTCACAAGCGGTCAACATAACTGGGTATGGAGACTCCATGAAACTATTAAAAACCTGATAAAATAGAGGCTACCCTATCTACATCCAAAAGTATCAAAATCCTTGTGCAAGGACCAATTCCAAGGGGTTTACCGGGTCACCTCAAGATTACTCACCATTTGTATTCCCTTCTAGGGGGTACCAAGCTGTGGGCAAGTGATTTTGATACTCACCTTCCTTAGGTAGATCTATTTGAAGTGCTTGACAGTCAATACTTCGTGAAAACATTGTTGAAATATACACTTTTCAAAGCTTTATCAGAGTCAGTTATCCTGTTTGTATCCCACAAGGTTGCTTTGTCCCTTGTGGAGATTGCTTTTCCAAAAGTCTTTTTTTGAAATTTATCCTTTGCCATTGAAAAACATCAAACTAATCTATAAACTTGTTCAAGATATTCAAAAAATCCATGTCAGTCCAAACCCTCCCAAAATCCAAAAAATGTCCAAAGTGTTCAGAATCACAAATCATGGTCTTCTAGTCATATTCAATCCAGTCTTGTCATCCTTTCCTCCTATCTTAGGTTAGCAGAGTCATCTCAGTCATCCCCCATCCCCTTGTCTATCTTCCTCTAGAGTCAGTCTTCTTCCAATCTTAAAGCCAAATCCAATCCTAGTCTGATCCTGTCAATCATTCCAATTTGAGTCTTAGTCTTCCAATCCATCTTCGTCCTTCATCCTTATCCAACTCATCCACAAGTCAGCATGTCTCAAAACTATTATAATGAGTTTGGTTATTATGTCTCTCCCCTCAATCCATCCTATCCCAAAGATGATGAAAGCCTTGTAGATCACGATGCATATTTTGAAAATCTTAGCAAGTTTGCTCCAAACATCCCCAAGCATCCAATCATTCCTCCAAAATATCCTATCATGCCTTCACACTTATCCACTAGCACTCCCTTTCATGTCCTTGGCAAGGCAAATCCATTATCTTATCCATCCACACCTTATCCCTATCTTAAACCTACACATCCTCCATATGCATCCTTCATACCTCCATCTCCTGCTATGGTCATATCCTAATCACCACCATTCCCTTGAAACACTTCACACCACTTCCCTTATCTAAAACCTCCATCCACTTATCCTCCAAAACCTTTTCAAAACCAAACACCGAGTCTTCCAATCCTTTTCCCCAATCCTCCATCCTATCTCAATCCACCATCTTCTATTCCAAACCACATTTCTAACAATCCCCTCCCACAAGCAGAGTGCATCCTTCAAACCACTTCATATCCCATACCTCAATCCATCACCTCTACCTCTTTAGCACCATCATCCCCTCAAGCAAGTTCAAAATCTTCCACCCCACCTTCATGTGAGGACCATCCAAGCTCCCCATCTTCTACACATTCTAATCCCTCACCTCCTCCAATCCAAAAGTCTCCAAGGAGTTTCACAAGGAAGCCAACAATAAATCCCACTCCTAAAGTTGAAGATCCAAGCCATCTCAAACCTTCATGTGAAGCCATCATTGATGAGGCCCATCCATCACTCCCATCTGTCATCTATCTTTCATACATTGATCCTCTTCCATCTCCTAGCATCGTTGAGTCCCTTCCATCTAAAGTCTCCATCCAATGCCTACCAACATCACCTCCTCCTAGCATTATCCAAAGCACATCCAGTGAGCCCCATGAGTTCACCCTTCTTCCTACCATCACAGCTACAGAATCTCCCATCCTTCCATCCACCCCATCTGAAGAGTCCATCCATGCATCCCCCAACACTCTATCCACACAAATCCTATCATGTCAAGATCTTTCCCAAAAGCATGTTGAAATACTCGCAGAAGAAAATCAAGATCCAATCCCTTCACTTCCCCCATCACATGTTCTATTACTTCCATCACCCCTAATCCAAAATCCTACAATCCTAATTCTTCCAATCCAAGATCCTATAGATCCTCCATCTCAAGATCTGTTACTATCCCCCAATCCCAGTTAAAATCCCACCATAATATCCTCTCCTCTTGAGGATCTTCCAATCCAAACTGTCCCACAACCATCACTCTATCCTCTTAGATCACTTACATTTGTCAAAGGCAGTCCACTTGAAGCAGAAGAAATTAGTTTCATATCTTCCATCAGGGAACCAGAAACTAGATGTTTATCATATTCCCCAAGTCAGAAATATCCTTGTTTGGATAAAATGCTCAAGAAATGGAATTATCAAGGCAAAGGCCTAGGCATCCATGAACAAGGAAATCTGGAGCCTATCCAAGACAAGAAACATCCAAAGTTATGTGGAATTGGTCACACATCAGAAGAAGGCACTTCCTCCAGAAATGTTGGTACAACTAAAGCTAAATTCAAGCATCCTTCCAAACCCACCATCACATCTTCCAAAGCATACAATGCCATTCCTCCTCCTCCATTGTTACAACCAAAGACAACCTATCACATTCCTCCTTCATCCTCCAAATCCATTTTGGGTCCCTATGTCCTGAAATCTTCCAGCACATATCCTCTACATACCCAATCCATTTTGGGACCCTACATCCCAAAATATCATCCCCCATCTTATCCTACTCAGTCTTTCATCCAAAATCCAAACATCCCTAGTCAGGATCAACAAAGGCACATTCCCACATATCCTATCTACTAATCTCCTTCCATCTCTCCATCCATATTTCCTCCATCCCGCACATCTCCTCATATTCACTTTGATGCTCCCCATAATTTGGATGCCATATCCAATATGAATAAAAGGAAATATCCACACAGATCTAAGGATTGTCATGTCTAGTCTAAATGACATGGTCAACCAAAGAAAAATCCAATCAAGCAATCCAAAGTATCCCAATGGCTGCAAAGGCCCAGCAAAGTAAAAGCAAAATTTGATGCATACCAATGGCCACAAAGGCCCACCAAAGCTAAAGAAAAAATGATGTGGATCCCAAAGCAAAAAGATGTAATGCATCTAATAGAAGTATCCACATTGGCATCCAAAGTTGCTAAACCCCCAGCTACTCAGTCTTCTCCTCTATCTCCTCAATCTATTGTGGATCCCAAAGATCCAAAATCTCCTAGCATAAATCCTCCATCATATCTACCTATATCTTCCAAAACCCATCCACTTCATTCATCTTCCTCACAACATGTGCCAATGTTGATCCTGACAACATCCCCCTATCATGATCACTTTCCATCTTTCCATCCAAACACTTTCTACCACCATATATCCCATCTACCCCATCCAATCTATGCTTTTGCATAAATCCATCCATCCTAGCGAAGCTATACCAACATCTGAGCACATCAGAAAGATCAAAGAAATCAGCAAGTCAGCAAAATTAGAAAGTTGTCAACACATCAGAATATTAGAAGGTCAGCATCTAGTCAGCAACAAATCAGAGAAATCAATAGATCAGAGAAATCAGCAAGTCAACAAAAAATCAGAAAATGTCAGCAACAAATCAGAAGATCAGTGAAGAAAGATAGCAACACATCAGAATATCAGAAGGTCAGCGTCAAAGTTAGTGATAAATCAGAAAATCCATAAAAATTGGAAAAAATCAAGAGAAAAGTATCAAAAAAAGAAAAGAGAAAAACATTCATCCTATGGTGAAAACTTGGCAATTCAAGCGCCTTGGAGAAGTACCATGATGAAAACCTAGCAAATAGGCATCATGCATAGGCTCCCCCCAATTCCTTTCTATAGTTGGGGGCCATTCCCTTCTATCACCTCTTATCCAACATCTCCTCCATCCCATTTGTCTCTCACCTCCTTCACCCTCCTTTGGATCTTGATGACAAAACAAAGACTACCAGGTATACATACTTTTGGGCACCTTCTTAGCATCCATCACACCTTTCGGCTACATATCCTCTATCCAATCCATTCATCCTAGCTTCCATATACCTTCCTTATCCTCTTGTTAGCATATCTTCCATCCAAGCATACCCCATGTCTCTGAAATACATGAACTATCCTAAGCAGGGGGCATCTTATTCCTTGGTGACATATTCCTTGGAGACTATCTTTCATCCCAAATCTTCCATCTCCCAAATCCTTAAGCAAATCCACCATCCAATCTCCCCAAGCATTCCTCTATCCAGATCCCTCAGCAGTTCCTCCAACATTCCATCTCCCAAATCCTCAACCAAATCCACCATCCAATCTCCCCAAGCATTCCTCTATCCAGATCCCTTAGTGGTTCCTCCAGCATTCCATCTTCCAATCCTCAAGCAAATCTACCATCCAATCTCCCCAAGCTCTTCCATCTCCCCATCCAATCTTCATCCATCCACAATCTCTCTGCAATTCCTCCATCCAAATCCAAATATTCCTCTATCCAGATCCCCAAGCATTCCTCTAGCCAGATTCCTCAGCATTCTTCCATCCAAATCCAAATCTTCCTCCATCCAAATCTCCTAGCAATTCCATCATCCTCATCCTAAGCATTTCCTCCATCTTTCCATCACCTAGTATCTTCCCTTGTCATTGGTATCTAGCTATAGGCTACCTTTCATGCAATCCAATGCCATTCATCCATATCCAACTATTCCTAGCAATCTTCCACCATCTTCCAATCCTATCCACATCCTCTAGCTATCCAACATCCAAGATCAAGCCAACCAATCCAAAATCACATCCTTAGTCTTGTAGCAAGCCTTGATCTCAATCCAATCATCATCATTGGAATATGTCCTTCCCAAATCTATGTCATTTTAGGACACATCATCCGTTAGTCCATCTTGGCTTTCCAGCCCAACTGGGGCATCGTCTTGCATGTCTTTGGAGTTTTAAGCTTCATCCCCAGGTTCTTTGTACGTCCCCAATCGTGAGTCTTGTACCATAGCATCAGTCGTGTCTCCACCTAAACTCATTTGTACATATGTGTCTTTAGGTCCCATCCTTTGTGCTAGTCAACCCTTATCGTTGTCTTGTTGTGCATAGCCTTGTCAGTCTTGCATCAGCAGCATTTGATCAGAACACTTTGTCCTACCCAACCTTGTACTTCAGCAATATCAATTGTCGACTATCCTTGATCATCATGACCATCTTTGAACTGCATCATTTGCCAATTAGCAACACAACATTCTCCCCATCAGCATCAGGTCTGCACAGATGTATGCTTCTATTTTGTCTGACCTAAGCCTAATCATGGGTCCCCTCAGTTGTATCCTTCCTGTCTGACCTAATCTTCCACCAAGCACACCAGGTCCGTGTCGATGTATCCTTCCACACGTTCAAACCAATCTTCCCACCATCAGTCACATCAAATCTCTCTCCTTAGCAAAGGATGTCTATTTGGAGTTATCATTTTGACCTTGGATTTTTTCCTTTGGGTCTTGTTAATCTTTTACAGCTTCTCGTTGTTCTCTACTCAAAGTTGCCACGATCCTTTATATCATGGTGCGCTGCGAATGAGGACAATCTGGGGCAAGGTCTTTTGATCTTTTGCTTTTGCCTATGAGTTAGTCATGTGTTTGTGGTTTCTTCAGCATCATTTCCACCATGCTTCCTCTTAGGTTCATGCATGATGCTGGGGCAACCCACGTGTCTTTTTAGCGTCACTCCTCTGCAACGCTGGTGACAAGGCCTTGTGATCCTAGTATCCTTGGCAGGTCTCCAGCATTGCTATATTAAACTAGGTTGTGCTCTCCACATTTGCACTTGGAGCTTCCCCAAATCCCCTACATCTTGCATCTCTCATGTAGCTGCATCTGACATTTTGCATTTCATCTCATCTTGCATTCACCCATCTTTGCTCTTGGAAGCTTGGTTATTTATCTCCCCTTCTTCCTAGGCCCTTCCTTCTTTGTTTCCTTTCGAGAAAATTCCACAACGTTACTCCTTGCGTTATTTTCTCGAGGGGGCACAACCCCTCATTCCTCTAAATTCTAGCCTTGGGCATCTTATTTTCTTATCTTTGATGTCATGCCACTTGCGGCATCGCATCAAAGAGGGGCAAAATGTAGACACCTAAAAATCCTTTAAAAAATAAAGTATTTTTATTTTTTGAAAAATCTCTGATGACATCATCATTTATTAATTAATTAATTATTTAATTTATTTTTATGTCATTAAATCCCTTTATCTTAATTAAAAATATTTAATTAAGAAATCCCTCCCAAAAATGTCTAAATCTTATTTAAACATTATTACCCTATTTATTAATTATTTAATTAATAAATTGACCAAAAATCCCAAAATAAATAATTAATTTATTTTTTGCCCAAAACTTGGCCAATTTCCTTAAGACCACTAACCTCTTCCAGAATCTTCTAATCCTTCTTTAATTTCAATTAAAGGCTAATCCCATCATTTCCTAACCCTAATCCCAACTCAAAATATTTAATTAAGATTAAATATTTAATTCTCATATTTGTTAAATCCATTTTTAATAAATATTCTCAAACCTAAAACCATGGAAATAAATAAATCTTTATTTATTTCCTAAAATCCATGTTTATCGTAAGGAAATTCTAGACTCTTCTAGAAAGTCCTAACCCTAATCCTAATCCTAATCCCTCCCCTAATCCTATCACATTCCCTAACCAAGGTTAGCCAACTCCTAAGCTTAACCCAAAGTCAACAAACTTTTAGAGACTTCTCTTACATGCATTAAGTGCCTTTAAGGCCTCCTTATCCCTCTTACATGCATTTATCATGCATTTAAGAAGCCCCTCACCCCTTTCTTACACCCTTTGACCTTAGGCACATTTCCCAAATTGTGCACATTCCTCCCATCTTTCAACTTAATGCCCTTGTGACACTTGTCACAAGGAGGTGGCCCTGAACTAGCACAATCCATGTGCTCCCCTTTGAATGAATCTTGGCCTCTCTTAAGGATTTTGATCTTGGCCATTCATTCCTCCTTTCCAAATCCTATAAATGCTCCTCCTTTCAAGAGCAAATTCATTAGCTTAACTTTTATTCTCATGCATTGTTATCATGCCCATTTAGCTCTGGACTTAGCATAATCATCTTAATTTAACTTACTTTCAAGCATTTTAGCTCATCCTAATTTAGTAATAATGGATTAACTTATTTTATTTCATTGTTTTGCATAAGCATAGCATCATCACATCTCTATTTGGCTTAAAATCAATCTTAGCATAAATCTCATGTAGCTTAATATTCATATCAACATCATTTTGATCCTTAAGGCCTTAGGGGCAAATCAGGTGTTCTATACCTATTTTGTGCCATTTTGGGGTTTTAATGGATTTCAATCTGTTCTAAATGCATAAGGAATATGCTCCAAGTGATTAGAGAGCACACCCACATCCCCTTAAGCAAGAGAAAATCAAACAATACTTGGGTGCACCTGTTTTAGCTCAATCTGAGGTGGCTTAGTTTAGAGTTTTATTTGTTTTGCATTGATTTCATGCTTAGACTAACATCTAATCTTTGTTTGGCTTGAAGTCTTTTAAAGTAGGTACCCTCGAAAGCCTAGTCCACAATACCAACCCTTACCAATTCCTTCTAGACCATGGGAGTCAATCTCAATGGATTTTGTAATGGGGTTTCCTAGAACAAAACAAGGTTTTGATAGTGTTTTTGTTATAGTGGATAGGTTTAGTAAAATGGTCCATTTTGTACCATGTAAAAGCAAAAATGATGCTTCTCATATTGCACATCTTTTCTTTAAAGAGGTGGTTAGGATCCATGGTCTGCCTCAAAAAATTGTATCTGATAGGGATGTGAAGTTTCAAGGCCACTTTTGGAGGACACTCTTCAAAAAAGTAGGAACTAATCTAACCTATAGCTCTGCCTATCACCCACAAGCTGATGGACAGATTGAGGTAGTAAATAGATCCTTAGGCAATCTCTTAAGATGCCTAACTAAACAATATGCTTAGAGTTGGGATACACTCTTGCCCCAAGAAGAGTTTGCATTCAATGACTCCATGAACAGGTCAACATGCATGAGCAGGTCAACATGCAAGACCCCCTTCCAAGCAGTGTATGGCCTTCATCCCAATGGACCATTGGTCTTGGTAGAACTACCATTTGATTTCAAAATTAGTGCTCAAGGGAAAGAACTGGCGGACCTCATCACAAAGGTACAACATGAGGTAAAGGAAGCACTACAAAGATCCACTTTGAAATACAAGGAACATGTTGATAAAAGAAGAAGGGAAATCCACTTCAAAGTTGGAGATAAGGTATGGACATTTTTTAGGAAAGAGAGACTACCTAAGGGTAGATATTCCAAACTTCACATGAAGAAAGTAGGACCATGCAATATACTCAACAAAATGAGTGAGAATGCATATGAGATCTCTCTTCCCCCTACCTTGCAAATCTCTCCAATTTTCAATGTTGTAGACCTCACCCCCTACAAAGGTATAACAGGTTCAACAAATGAACAAGGTGAGAAGGAAGATATAAATGATGAAGACTATGTCACTAACCTCCCTCAAAGAAAACTAGTGGAGTTGGAGGAAATATTGGACACCAAGTTGTTGAAGAAGACTAGAACCAAGAAGTACATGGAGTACCTAGTCAAATGGAAAGGACTCCCCAACATAGATGCGACTTGGATGACCAAAGACCAAATCAAGCAACATGGAACTTTGGTGGAATAGTTAACCTCAAATAGGAACTTGAGTTCTAAAATCAAGGGGAGTATGGTGCAGGAGCACCCACAATAAATGACAATTCATTAAAGTCCTAGGAACATCTAGTTTAGGTTAGATCTATCATTTAGGCATCTAGACCAGATTGTAAGACCTAGTTCCAGGATTGACACAAGTATAAGCCCTTGGTCAACTATGGTCAAAGATGGTCAAAGGGCCTAAAATATTAGGATTTTCATATTTTCATGCTTTAATGGTTTGGATCCATGTTGGATGATTAGATTTAGGTATGGACCAATCTTGGTCACCTAGAATGCAAAAAATGCTAAAAAGTTGTAGAAGTTGCTTAGCAACTTTGACAACTTTTGCCAAAAGTTGTAAACAAATCCCCCAATGGTCATATAGTTTGAAATTCAGTTGTAACCAATGGGGGAGGCCTCCATAAGCCCTATTAGGTGGGTGGAAGGTAAGGATATGTAATTTGGAAATTTGAATCAATAAAAACATAACCATTTCTTTGCAAATTTTGAGGAAAAGTGGAGTGTATGGAGTGGTATGGATATGAGAGCATGAATCTCTGAAGCCAAAAGTTTTCTCTTTGAATCTACTTTCATATGCAATTGATTTCATGTTTTGATCAATCCTAGTTTGCAATTTATTAAGGTTTTTGTTGGACTGTCTCGATTGAAGGCCTAAACCCAGGGTTTTCAATAAGGCTTGAGTTTTTTGACCGATTCCACCATGGGAATTTGATTCCCCTTGGTGGACTTCAATTTTTGTTAATGCACTTTCATATTATGCAAGTTAGAAGTGGATACTTGCAGGGAAGTGAATTTTCCATGATGCCCTAGGTGTACATCCCTATGTGTGCACCTACAAGTGATTGAGTACAGTCAGCATAATTTTTTTTTGGGGATTCAGCAAGACCTAAAAATATAGATTTAGAATCCTTATATATACCCTCACACGTTCCCATAATTGGGTTGGGCATTGGTTTGGAGGAAAGAGCACTTGTAGTGCAATTGCAGACCTAATTAGGCCTATTATCCTTGCCTTGATTAGGTGTTTCCTTATTCTCCATTTAACTTCATACCTTTGTTCTTGGATATGATCCCTAAAGTCCAAAAGGGTATCAAAATCTCCAACTTTTTCAATACTCTATGTGGAAGCATTTTGATCTATGGTCAAAATCTCTTCTAGGAAGGGCTACAAGCCTAGTCTTGGTTTTGTAAAGCAACTTAGTTGTATGGGTTGCTTTTAAGTGAAATAACCATTGGAACTATTTGAATTGGACCTAAATAGGCCAGATCCATCAGTATAGGTCACCCCTGGTCCTATTAGTCATTTCATGGGGTTATCAATAGTGCTTTGTGGCCAATCTTTGTTGTTGGTGTCTTGGACTTGGTAGAACCTAGTGATTAGGTTTCTCTTGTGATTTCAAGGTTGTGATAACCTTAAACCTTGTCCCTTCTACACTTGTGATAGGTGTAGGGCACTTCACTCTACAATTTGGGTGTACAAGGGTTCAATCCCTTAACCATCATTCACTATTTCAAGCTTCCTACTGCCAACTTTCCATCAATGATGTAAACTAATGAAATGTGTAAAATTTGATCAAGTTTATGCTTATAATTTTTTTTAAAAAATTTGATAAAAAATTGACATAGTTTTTTAATTTTTTAATTTCAATTTTTTATTGCTGAAATAAGCTGAAAATCTAGGGTCTAGTTCACATCAAAAAACTATATGCAAATAATATTTTGTTCCTCTAATTTCATAATATGTTTTAGATGACATGTATAGCTAGTGCATAAAAAAAGAAAGATTGGACTTCGGTATATATTTTGTCTGTTATAACTATCCAAAGTTGGTATTACCCGAAATCAATAATTTTTTGTTCACACCAAATTTTCCCTATGAAATCTACACCATTAAAAAAAAATTTATATATTCTTGAAGAGGACTCTCTCCTCTAGTGTTAAATATAAAGTTTAAATTTTTTTGACATGATTTTTAATTTTTAATTTTTTTTGAACGAGCGTGTTCTTAAATGTTAAAATACCTACTTGAAGTATTTTTAACTTATAATATATTATATGAAATCAAAACATAATAAAAATTACATGACCATAATCTTGACTCTGAGCTCTACAAAATGGTATTTTTAGATTTTATAGAAAGGTAAATTTTGACAAAGAATTCAGGTCCAGAAGTGAGAACTTCTGAGAGTCACCTTTTTTTTGCATATTTGGTTGCCACATAGGATTCCACATGGGTTCGACTGAACCTGTTTCGGTCGGAACGGGATCGGCCGGAACCAATTCGGCTGGAACCTGTTCAACCGGACCTATGGGCGACCAAAGATGGTCCCGTGCATGACCAAGCCTCTTAAATCCGAATTTAAAAAATGCGGCCAATTTTTTATATAAAATCAATTTTTTATAGATTTTTAATAGTTTTTTTGAAATTTATTAATTATTTTAATTTTATTTGTAAGATTTAAGTGATTTTTATCTTGAGTTCTATTTTATATTTGGGTATTGCATGTCAAGTCTTGATTTGGTTTTTTCAAGTTAAGTGATTCTTTTCTATTTTTCATAGGGCAGTTTACCTGTTTATGGTGTTGCATGCATTGAGACCCTTATTCAGTTATCTTTATTAAGAGGATTTTGGCTAGTATTCAATGTACAAGTTTATAGATTTTGGCTCTGAGATTGAATTGGAGGATTGTGAAAGCTTTGGGAAATTTTATAGTTGTTGGATTGTTCTTTGCATAGTTTCTGTCGAGTGGTGGTTTAAGGTAGGGTTTGAAAACCTTTTTTGCAATTATTCTTTGGAAAATATTGTCTTCATCATGTCTTCCAGATAGCTTGATGATTTTGGAGTGATTGTATTTTTTTTCATTGTCCTTGAGAAAATTTGAAAGATTATATTGTTGTCATTTTGTGAATGATAAATATGTATATATTTTGGTTGCTTATAAGCGTAAGCTTTTATAGAAATGTGTGAGTTTTTCAAGTTAGGGTATTCTATCAATCTGATTATTTGAATGCTTTCTTACTTTCTATCTTTACATGCCTTCAAGAAACCCAATTGGTTTAGCTTTGCATGCTTTTAAGTCCATTTTTTTCCCACCAAAAAACTAGAAGTCCATTTTTTTATTGGAATATTAAATATAAGAATATTTTTAATTATCAAGTGTTAATACTTATTTAATATTTAATTGTCATGCATAATTATTAATATTTCAATGTTTTCAAGTTAAGTGATTCTTTATATATTTTTCAATCTGGACAGTTTTTGCAATGGGGAATAAAAATAATAGAGCAAGAAAATATGATTGAATAAGGGATGACAAAAAAGGTCATACCAAACATAATCAAGATCAACCTGTTGAAGTTCAGGAACAACCTATTGATATTCAAGAAGATGAAATTCAAGTAGGGGACAAATTGGTAGTTTTGGAGGTGGAAATATATCTTTTGGCATGGGCAATTTGATGGAGATGAATGAGGATTCACTTTTCAGTCAAATTTCATCTAAAGAAATGTTATTTGAAAGTACAATTAAAGCCCATTGCAAAAAAATTTGGGATGAATATTTTGAAAAAAAAATTATGGTTGGAAGAGCTCAATTATTTGTTAGGTTATTCAGGAAAAAATAAATGACTCTTGTTTTGGAGTTGTTTGGTGTTGACAACAAGAAAAAATTAGGAGACAATGTAAATCAAACAATAGTTCAAAATTTGCAAGATATGATTTGGATGAGGTAGAAAGTGTCGATCCAAATGAACACATTATCATTAAGGAGGTTCATTTCTATGTCTATGATGATAAGGTTCATGTTAGGAGCTATGTGGCTCATAGTTTTGTAATGTTTTTTGAAGATATTGCGAATCGTGAGATAAAGGCTTCACAACACTGGATTTGGTCTGATGGTTGTGCAGGTATGTGTATAGATACTTCAATTTATTTTCATTTTCATTGAGTTATTTGTTAAATTATTAAAGGATGACATGTATGTATGTATGTACAACTTAATTTTGTAGGACAATTTAAATCTGCAAAAGCCTTTAATTGGCTAGCAATGCAACATGCTAGACGCAATGTTAAGTTTTTGTGGAGCTTATTTGAAAGTGGACATGTAAAAGGAGAACACAATGGAGTAGGAGCATGTGTGAAGCATGCACTTCGCCAACATGAACTTGTAGGTACAAATGGTGTTCAATAGTTATATATATATATATATATATATATATATATATATATATATATATATATATATATATATATATATATATATATATATATATATATATATATATATATATATATATATATATATATATATATATATATATATATATATATATATATATCAAATAATCTAATTTTAGCTTAGATCCATTTTATTTAAACTGATAATTCATAAATGTAAAGGTAACATGATAGAGAATTCAACAAAAATTGTTGAATGGTGTCAAAGTCATTTTGCTCCTCAGGACACCAAATACAACAAACATTATTTTCAGGAAGTGAAAGGTAATTTATATTTTGTTGTAAACTTTTAAATTAAATTTTGATTTCATGTTCATGTCTATCTTTTCATAATTGTTGATCTAAAAATGTGCAACTTTCATTTCATATTGGTAACAGATATAGACCGATCTAATCCTTACAATTGTCAAAGAATTGTTGGTATTCAAAGTTTACATCAATTGATCACTACAGGACAACACAAGCCTCTTTTGATTCAAGTAAGAGAAAAATCATGTTTTTGTGCTCACTGTATTGAGGAAAATCCATTGAGTCAATGTGAGAATATTGCAAATGGATATGTTTCACGATGGGATATGAAGGAGTTAATCAAAATGCCTCCTTATGAAGATGATGGCATTGACATAAACATTCATGATCCTATACATTCAGCTGATTATGAGTGTGTTTCTAATTTAGTTGTTACAGGTGCGTGCACATACATGTTCTTTTATTTAATTTTAATTTATCATATAAGTGATGTTTAATTTTAATAGAATCCATTTGTATAGGTGATATTTTTGTTGTAGTTGTAGATCCTAACAATGCAAAAAGTGTAGATTATTATCTACTACGATGCACAAAAGAAAAATACAAGTTGATAGAAGAAACTGTAGATGATGATGGATAGACATATCCAATTGGTTCAATTGTTATTGAAGGAACTTATTATCAGAAAATAAAGGTCGACAGAAATGGTGTTCAATTTATTGAATACTTATGTGGCCAAAAAGTTTGACATTGTAGTCACTTGGTTATAGCAACAAAGTTGCAATTCGAGGCATTGCAAAAAAGAGGACGTGGCAATCAGAAGTGGAGGTTGTCTATTGAAGAACATGAAAAACTTTCGGAGATAATAAAAGATATAGAGAGGATCCAGACTATATGTATTAGGATCTTTAGAATAAACTTCTTTTTGTAGCTCTTGTACTTTCATATTTGAACTCATATATATTGTATGTTTTTATGTATGTTAGTTAGTTAATTAATTGTATACTTTGATTAATTATGTAAGTTAATTATGTTAGTTAGATTACTTAATTATGTTAGTTACCTACTTAATTAATTGGTAATTGTTAGTCAATTAATTATGTTAGTTACCTACTTATAATTGGTAATTGTTAGTCAGTTAATTATACTTTTGGTAATTATGTTAGTTAATTATGCTTTAGTTAATTATGTTAGTTACTTAATTAATTGTATGCTTTGATGCATTACCTCCCCTTAAGACATTAGTTAGTTACTTATTTAATTGTTTTTTACTTACATGACATTAGTTAGATTACTTAATTATGTTAGTTAGATTACCTAACTATGCTAATTAATTATGCTAATTAATTATGTTAGTTAATTATGTTGGTTACCTACTTAATTAATTGGTAATTGTTAGGACCCGTTAATTATGTTAGTTATTTATGCTTTTGGAAATTATGTTAGTTACTTAATTAATTTGTAATTATTACTTAATTAATTGTATGCTTTGATGCATTACCTCCCCTTAAGACATTGTTTGTACATGTGTAAAATATAACATGTATATATGAAATGTCACATGTCTAAAATATGAAATAACATGTATATATGAAATGTGACATGAAATATCTAAAATAACATTAGTACATGACATAACATAATGTATACATAACATGTATAAAAATAAGTCTAAAATATGAAATAACACACAGACATATAACATGTAATGTATAAAATATGTAACATGTAATGTCTGAAATATGTAATGTAATGTATAAAATATGAAATAACACACAACCATATAACATGTACATATATGAAATGACTAAAATATCTACATGTACATATATGAAATGTCTAAAATATGAAATAACATGTATATATGAAATGTCACATCAAATATCTAAAATAACATGGTCGCTCAACTAGGGCCATGTCCTGATCCATGACTTGATGGCAGTGCACCTCCTCCTAATGTATGTGTACAATAAATGAAATATGTCACGCATACATACATGTATAATAAATTTTAAATACTTATGATCATAGAAAAATTAAACTTTTGAACAAACATCTCAATGTACCTATGTATCATGATGGATAGGATCGTGTGGAGTCTGTAAATCTCCATATGGTGCAGTATCTTCATCGATAACCTCCTAGAGTACACATATATATAAAATATATTAATCAAAACACAAATATATGTGTAAGTTTTTTAAATAAATAAAAATTTAATTTAATTATATATACCATAATAGCCTCTAATGCTCTCCCGAAAGTGCTCAAATCTGACTCATGTAATGACATCTGAGCAAGATCAATCTGGTCGTCTGTAAGAAATGTAGTAAAAAGTTGATGACCTAGACATGATGAAGTGGCATGCGTGGTATGATGATGAGCTGTAGGTGGTGTAGTCTGCAAAGGAGCTATAGGTGGTGGTGTAGTCTACTGAGGACCCGTCGGTGGTGTAGTCTACGGAGGAGCTATAGGTGGTGGTGTAGTCTGCTAAGGACTTGTCGATGGTGCAGTTTGCTAAGAACTTGATCTAGTAGGTCTAGTAAGAAAGGTCTTGACAAATGATGGAACCTCCATGAGTAGAACCCCATTGAGCATCTATATGGTCTAATATACACAAAATAGATCACTAGATAATAATGTGCTCACATGTCACAAATGGTCCATATCTGATATAGCTGTAACCTCCAAGGGAGATGGTATTCCTACTATATCATATGGATCACCACTAGAGGAATGCTAGAATGATAACGTAACATGTATCTCCCTACATGATCAGACAACATCTCCTAAACTTGTGTAGCGATAGTCGATATACTAGAAGAAACCTCCCTCCTCATCCTATCATCTAGCACACTCTCTCCTCTAGCTACCATTTCCAAACCTTTTGGTAAGACCAAAAGGTTTGGACCCACCCTTGCCTTCTTATTAGCAAGCACACAGGCATCAGACACTCTAAACCTATCAGATAATCTCCCTCTCCCTTGCCCAGCATGATCAAGATAATATGTATAATCAACATCATGCCGCAAATGAAATTCTGCAAATAATTATTTGCAGAAATATAGTGGAAGCTCATCCTTTTGGGGCCACCTCTGATGAGCGGCCAACCATGGAGGATATATAAATGGTGCCACAAGGTCATCCTCATATCTTGTGACCATGTACCCTCTCACCTTAGCCATGTATCGATAATGAGGAAACATGCTCTTCACCATAGCGGTGGAAACATCTGTATCAATCTTCCTATACTTCACAGTGCCAGTAACACTGCGAGACAAAGAAGTATAGAATATATCAATGATGATAGTATCATACGGGTTCTATGATTGAACTGTATTGATCATAGGAAACAAATCAGCACTAATAATGTTCACCCTATCCCTACTGGCAATAATACATTTGGGGGCATTTTGCGATGGCTATGTGTCACAATTGCGATGGCTATGTGTCGCCATAGCGACACCCATAGATGTCGTAGTTTTTTAGTCACAAATTGTGACGTCTATGGGTAGCCGTCGCAATTGCGATGCCCTCCCATCGCAATGTTGCCCCTTTACCCATTCTAGGCCTCTACCACATTGCGACGGTAGGGCGTCGCATTACGACGGGCTCCCATCATAATTGCGACGCCCGTGGGTGGATTAAAAAAAAAAATTATTTAATACATTTCTAATGAACCACATTAATGCTTTTTTCTTTCAACAAATGAGGACACTCACTGTAAAGACAACATGATAATGTACACTCACTGTAAGGATAGTCACAAATGAGGACATCTCATAGTGACTGTCCCTTGTGTAATTGCCACTTGAATGTATTGCTATTCAGCCACATTAATGCTTTTCTTCTTCAACAAATGAGGATAGTCACTCTTAAGACAACATGATAATGTACACTCATAGTGAGTGTACATTATCATGTTGTCTTTAGAGTGACTATCCTCATTTTTTGAAGAAGAAAAGCAACTGTGAGTGTACATTATCATGTTGTCTTTAGAGTGACTATCCTCATTTGTTGAAGAAGAAAAGCATTAATGTGGCTGAATAGCAATACATTCAAGTGGCAATTACACAAGGGACAGTCACTGTGAGATGTCCTCATTTGTGACTGTCCTTACAGTGAGTGTACATTATCATGTTGTCTTTACAATGAGTGTACATTATCATGTTGTCTTTACAGTGTCAATAAATGCATTATTACTTAAACTGAAGAGTACTCTAAAAAATATGTTATTGTGGAGTTCTGATTGCTTCCAATTTGATATAGGCTTGTTCTACTTATGTATCCAGCATCATGTAAGAAAAGTTAATGCTTTTAAAATAGATTCATTTAGCCATGAAATGCCTGTGCATGTTACATACAAGATTCCAAGGCCCAAAATTGATTACTCATTATAATTCATGTACAGAATGATAATCAACAACAATGAGGCATGCGTAGGCACTGCTTAGATTTTGAGGCATCAGAAGCTCGCAGAAGAAACTTGACCAATGGCTCATGGAATGCAACAAACTTATTGCCTAAAATAGGAACATTGGTAACCACAGATGATGGTTCTGAAAAGAACACTTCACCATCAATGTCACGTGAGGGAACTACAATTTTTGATGGCAAGAAACTTGTAGTATATAAGAGAGATGCAGTACAGATGCTGGGAGAAGTTCCCAATCTTTATCTGTTGGAAAATTTTCATCTTGCTCTTATAAAACATCTGAGGGTAACTCAGACAAGTCTGACAGCTCACTTAGAAATAATGGGCATTCTTCTATGTCAGTGGGTATGCCAACTGGGATTGGTTTGCATTTAAATAGCCTTGCCTCTTCAATGTCATTAAATTATGGAACTAGGCTTCTAACAACTTCAAAGGGAGCTACTGGCATGCAGGGAATGCTGACTTTGTCTGGAGTGAAGGAGGCTCCTGGTGATAGTCGAACAAGTTCTTTACTTCCTGTAAGCTTAGGTGGAAATATTTCAGTATCAACAAATACAAGCATGGCTCCTGGAATGCTTGTGTTAGTTGTGGAAAAGACTAGAATTGATCAACAGGAGGTGCAGTCTTCTAGAAACACATAGATTGGAGTCACAAAGTCCACTACATGTTTCCAATCCCTAACAGTTGGCATAAAGCCATTGCAATGTAGGCAACCTTTTAAAACTGAATATATGAACTCAAGTCTACTTGACAAGAAGAGGCCAGCGCTACAAGATATTTCTCGACAACCTGGATTTGGTATAGGGGAAGAGTATAATCAGAGCAGTCCTAAGAAGAAAAGGTAATTGTAGGATTTTATCAACTTTACAGAGATTTGTCTTCATTTGTAAGGCTTTGTTGTCTGGATAATTTTGAATTCACTTTTGCATCCTTTTCTTTAGCTTTGACTTTTTCTTTGAATGCCCAGAAGAAAGTCTGCCACGACTGGGGATAAAGAAGGCTGCAAACGTTGCAATTGTAAAAAGTCAAAATGCCTTAAATTGTGAGTCTTTGTGCACTAGAGTGGGTTTATTATTTGGTTCCTATGTCTTTTCTATTTGTCTCGGAACTTGAACATTGCTATGAAGGTCTATGTGTTAGCACTTAAGAAAAGAAAATTGCAATCCAGAACATTCTACGCACCTCTTAGATGCAGCAAATCAGATAATTAAATAAATAGATGTTTTTTGATTTTTGCATTTCAATTCATGTATTCACATGACTAGATTTATAGTTTTAATTTAAATGAAATTCTTACTAGTACTCTTGCAGGTATTGTGAGTGTTTGCAGTAGGAGTATACTGCGTTGAGTCTTGCACATGTCAAGAGTGCTTTAACAAACTTGAGTATATAGATATGGTTGTTGGCACACGCCAGCAGATAGAATCACACAATCTTCTTGCTTTTGCTCCTAAAATTGTTCATGGTGCTGACTCTCCACCAACTAATGTGGTGAGAAAATACTGAGAGGTTTTCCTTTGTTCTGGTGTTTTCTCTTTATAGTATCACTATTACTTAACTATCTATGGAGAGTTCTTATCTTTCTCGCTATCTTATTTCAGCAGAGAGAGTGCACTGAGACTCCAGCATCGGCAAGGCACAAAAGAGGCTACAATTGTAAGAAATCAATGTGTCTGAAGAAATACTGTGAATGCTATCAGGTAGATATCTTCAATTGATTGCTTAATTTAAGGTTAAAGGCTGGAGAGTAGTTTATGTGTATTTTGATTAGTGCTCGTATCTTTTATTTTAGGCAGGGGTTGGTTGCTCAGATGGCTATAGATGTGAAGGTTGTAAAAACACGTTTGGCAAGAAAGAAGGTATCCGGTCACTTTTTTCAAATATCGAATGCATCATATTATCTCAATATATACATGAACAATAATACAAATATTGAAAGCATTATATTCTGTCATTCTATACATGTACGATGATTCAAATATCAAGTGCATTATATTATCTCAGTCTATACATGAATGATAAATTTCATTTGCAACTTGTATAGGAGGATCAGATGACACAGAAGACAAAGAATCTCAGGATGAGGTATGGGAGAAGGCTATATCAGAGGAAAAGCTAGGGCTTTGTTACTGTCCCTTGTGACAGTAACAAAATTTGATGAAAATAATTTTTGTTTCACTCAACTTTGACATTCACAACTTCCTCTTTTATTATAATAAGAAAAAATACAGTGACTTTAGAGAAAATAATGAAACTAATACAATTGCAATACAGTGGTATTTAGAACAAACAGAGCTTCACAACCATCAAAGAAGAAAAAAGCACATGCATATATCGAGTACTCCTCAATCAAAGAGATAGAGAAGAATTCAAAACATACCCAGACTGAACATGGCCATACCAAGACCAGCATCAGACAGTATTCTTATTGACTGCTCTAGGATAGCTGGCATTTCAACTTTCCATCTGCAAAATAGATTATAAAAACATGAAAATATATCAGAGATGTTTGATATTGATACAAAACAACACAGATTCATTTCTTCGTACACCTGTATATCATAAAAATCCTTGCACACTTTGAAAAATTGTATTGCCTTTTACTTACTCAAAAGTAATTTACACAAAGCAGTCATTTGATTAACATGGATCCTAATATTCACAAGTACATGGTCATGTGCTCCAGCATAGCATCTTATAGATTTAGATCTGTTCTCTAAAATAATTCAATGTTTTGTTTACAATCCACAAAAGAAATATTTTCCCTCGTCTACTTAATCCTAAACAAAAGGCCATATAGAAATATAGATAGAACTATATAACAGAAACCATAAACAATGGTAACCTTAGCAGTAGCAAGAAATTGTTGCAAAAACTTTACCTTATCATACCCAGATTGTTGCTTTGCCTGGCAGAGGGAAATTTGATCAGTAAAATTGACACAGAGTATGTTGTCTCCATTGTCATGCTGGATAACAAAACACCAACTTTAATGGGCAGGTACTGTCCCTTGTGTAATTGCCACTTGAATTCATTGCTATTGAACCACATTAATGCTTTTTTCCTTCAACAAATGAGGACAGTCACTGTAAAGACAACATGATAATGTACACTCACTGTAAGGATAGTCACAAATGAGGAAATCTCAGAGTGATTATCCCTTGTGTAATTGCCGCTTGAATACATTGCTATTGAACCACATTAATGCTTTTTTCCTTCAACAAATGAGAACAGTCACTGTAAAGACAACATGATCATGTACACTCACTGTAAGGATAGTCACAAATGAGGAAATCTTAGAGTGACTATCCCTTGTGTAATTGCCACTTGAATACATTGCTAATGAACCACATTAATGCTTTTCTCCTTCAACAAATGAGGATAGTCACTATAAAGATAGCATGATAATGTACACTCACTGTAAGGACAGTCACAAAAGAGGACATCTCACAGTGACTGTCCCTTGTGTAATTGCCACTTGAATGTATTGCTATTCAGCCACATTAATGATTTTCTTCTTCAACAAATGAGGATAGTCACTCTAAGGACAACATGATAATGTACACAGGCTGTAAGTGTACATTATCATGTTGTCTTTACAGTGACTGTCCTCCTTCAAGTGGCAATTACACAAGGGACAGTCACTGTAAGACAACATGATAATGTAGAGAAACATTGTCATTTGTATTTTCAACAGCGCCGAGAGAGATTCCTTCTGTGAAATCACAGCTACAATTTTTGAGTACGTTGGGTTTATTTTTCTTTTGTCATTATTATGTAATCTGGTATTCAGCTGTTACAGAGCTAAAATACCCAGAAATGAGGACATATCTGTGTTGAATTTATTGTTAGCGGCTTTGGTTATTTAGAAGTTTAATTTTATTTGTTCATCTTTCAAGCACAAATGTTTTGTGGACTGTAACGTCTTCATTGTTTCGGGTATGCAATGAAACCACCCTAACTTGTGACTACCTTCATGGTACTTGTGTACATTATCATGTTGTCTTTACAGTGACTGTCCTCATTCAAGTGGCAATTACACAAGGGACAGTCACTGTGAGATGTCCTCATTTGTGACAAGGACAGTCACACATGAGGACATCTCACAGTGACTGTCCCTTGTGTAATTTCCACTTGAATGTATTGCTATTCAACCACATTTATGGGCCCATTTGGACCACAGCACATAGTAGCATCTACAAAGAAGAATATCCCAAGTGTAACAAGTTGTAAGAATATACCAACAGTTCTAAGAAGTTCCCTAGCATAGAGTAGCATCTACAGAGAAGAATATACAACATGAGGGCAGCCACTATAAAGACAACATGATAATGTACACTCATTGTATGTGTACATTATCATGTTGTCTTTACAGTGACTGTCCTCATTCAAGTGGCAATTACACAAGGGACAGTCACTGTGAGATGTCCTCATTTGTGACAAGGACAGTCACACATGAGGACATCTCATAGTGACTATCCCTTGTGTAATTTCCACTTGAATGTATTGCTATTCAACCACATTTATGGGCCCATTTGGACCGCGGCACACAGTAGCATCTATAGAGAAGAATATCCCAGGTGTAACAAGTTGTAAGAATATACCAACAGTTCTAAGAAGTTCCCTAGCACATAGTAGCATCTAAAGAGAAGAATATGGGTCAATGAGGTTGACTTCAAAGCCATGCAATCTAATGGTAATAGTAATATCATAATTTGACATACTATCAAAAATACTTCCTAAATAGACTATTCAATCTTATAAGAGATGGATTCATGAGAACTATTATTTATGAAATATGAGTCAATGACTTTAATTAAAAAAATTACACAATCTAATTCTTGTAAAAATATCAAAATTTGACACATCGAAAATACCTTCCCAAAGTATCATTAATTGATTAATATGAATCACTACTCATGAAATATAATTTTATAAACCTAATCTAAAAACTACACAATAAAAATCTTAATAGCAATATTGTAAGAAACTATTCCCAAAAGCAAGCCTAACAAAATTTGATGAAAATAATTTTTGTTTCACTCAACTTTGACATTCACAACTTCCTCTTTTATTATAATAAGAAAAAAAATGTCTTTTTAGATATACCTCATGAACCATACTCGAATAATCTATCATTTTTCTTCTCAAAAACATATTTGCAGAGCCTGCTTCTTTTACTTTTTTGTACTTTTATCTCTCTGATGGAAAGGGTTCCTTCAGGACACATTTTTCCAAGTTCACTACTTGAGATATTTGAGGAGGGTTCCCCTGCTTGAGTATCCATCCAACCCATATTCGAGTAGTTCTACAATTGCACAGTCTAAATTAATAATACTGACAATTGAATGATGAATGATGATACATAGAATTGATATAAACTAATCCTAAAAACACTAAAACATTATTAATATATTTATATTTCATAAATAAAATTGATATAAAAGATCTGGAAAGATACATTAAAAAATAGAAAAATAGTAATTTATAATAGAAGGAAACTTAAATTGCTATTTAAAAAAAAACAAGTCTTAAATCTTATCATTTTGTTTCATTATCATCCATAAGTACACACCTCTAGCATAATAATTATATTTTACCACCCATAAAATGAAAAAAAGATTTTCACAAGAGAAATTGAAGCTAAATTATAAAAATGAACCATCTTATTGGAAACTGGAACTGTTATCATACCCAAAAGGACTACAAAATTTCACCTTATCATACCCAGATTGTTGCTTTGCCTGGCGGAGGGAAATTTGATCAGTAAAATTGACACAGAGTATGCTGTCTCCATTGTCATGCTGGATAACAAAACACCAACTTTAATGGGCATGTACTGTCCCTTGTGTAATTGCCACTTGAATGCATTGCTATTTGATGTAGGGGCATCCCTAATGCAAGCCAAAGACACCATGATTGAAGGAAGTTTCCATGAAGCCAAGGAGTCAAATCCTATCAATTGGAACATAAGATTTTCACCTTGGAGCTTTGAAGGATTGACTGGTGAAAGGTCCTTTTGATTGACAAATCAGAGTCTTTTTGAATGACAAATCAGAGTCTTTTTGAATGACAATAAATTAGAATAGGAGTTTTAGATGTTTTCTTGGTTTGTAATAAATATTAAGGATTGATTTTATCTCCTTATAAACATCCACTTGTTGCACACAAGACCCCTTGGTGACTTATAAACCTTGGGCATCTTTTGAGTCCTTGGATGAAATGAGCATAGTAAGTGTTTATTAGGTGTCTTTTAGATGTTGTTAAGAAGTTTGAAGGTCCAAAATAACTTTAATAAGGTTCCTAAAGTTTCACAACACATTTTTAACCTTCTCGGTAAAGTTGTTTGCAAAGTTGTAATGCAACTTTAAAAGTTGCTTAGCAAAGTTGACATTTGTTGGATAAACTATTCTAACCACCTAGATGGTTGAACCAACATTTGGAGAGCCTATTTTAGGCTTTAAATGGTTGAAGATAGACAGAGAACTAGTATTGTAATCATTTTGCTTTCATAAAAAATAAAAATAACCCTATTTTAGTGCATTTCTAGTGAAAAATGAACTCTGTACGGCTGTACAGATGGTGGTTGGATGATAAAATTTTCCTGGAAGTTGTAATAGTGACATCTGCTACTTTGGAAGTTGGTTTGATTGATTCTCTTTGTTTTATATCTAAGTTATTTCAAATTTTCTGTGCATTGTTCACAAACCCTCATTTTCAAGGTTTGACTGATGTAAAGACCTTAACTCACATTTCAACCATTGGAATTCCTTCTTCCTTGGTGGAATGAGAGTTAAGGATGTATATTTGTATATTCTAAAAGCTCTGAGGCAGGGGGTTGCATCTGCATTTGTTGAGAGCGAGCCCTAGATCAAAAACTACCATGTTTTTAGCTGGGAAGATGGTAATCAGATTAAAATCAGAAGCTTGCATCATATTGAGGACTTGAAAACTTGTAAATTATTGTTTATCTAGATTAGGAGAACACTCCAAAACTCTGATCTTGGTTTCATACACCCATTTTTAATGCTTTATTTTGGAACCCACACCTAAAAGCATGCATTAGGTCTGCGGACTCAATGAAGACATTGATATGCTAGAGTGGAGTCAGGGTCTGGGAGTTGGTGGTCTATTAGAAATCCAAAAAGGATACTCAGAAAACATATAACTTCTTAGAGTCCTTTGGCAAGTTGCAGAGTTATGGCTGCAGAGCAGGTTTGGGAGACCTACTAGGGTCACTAGGTCAGTTTGTTATTTTGATGTCTTGGGTTGTTTAGATCACAACCAATGTATGATTCTTGTTATTTAGATGATATCTAAGGGGTTTCTAAGTTTTTCTATAGGAAGTAAGATCTAGAACCTTAAAAGTCTCTTTTGATAGAAAATCAGGGAACTTGTCCCTAAAAGGAAATTTGTTATTGAATGGGATTGAGTCCATAAGTTGTTGTGTGATCCTTGAAACCTTCAAATTCATTACTTTGCAGAGTTTAAACATTAACCTATAGAAATCAGAGCCTAATTGATTAGTTGAGTCATTTTGGTGTCTTGAAGTGGGTTGGGACATAGATCCAAGTTTCTTGCTGACTACTCTGCATCACTATTGAACCACATTAATGCTTTTTTCCTTCAACAAATGAGGATAGCCACTGTAAAGACAACATGATAATGTACACTCACTATGAGGATAGTCACAAATGAGGAAATCTCAGAGTGATTATCCCTTGTGTAATTGCCACTTGAATACATTGCTATTGAACCACATTAATGCTTTTTTCCTTCAAGTGGCAATTACACAAGGGACAGTCACTGTGAGATGTCCTCATTTGTGACAAGGACAGTCACACATGAGGACATCTCACAGTGACTGTCCCTTGTGTAATTTCCACTTGAATGTATTGCTATTCAACCACATTTATGGGCCTGTTTGGACCACGGCACACAGTAGCATCTACAGAGAAGAATATCCCAAGTGTAACAAGTTGTAAGAATATACCAATAGTTCTAAGAAGTTCCCTAGCATATAGTAGCATCTACAGAGAAGAATATACAACATGAGGGCAGCCACTGTAAAGACAACATGATAATGTACACTCATTGTATGTGTACATTATCATGTTGTCTTTACAGTGATTGTCCTCATTCAAGTGGCAATTACAGAAGGGACAGTCATTGTGAGATGTCCTCATTTGTGACAAGGATAGTCACACATGAGGACATCTCATAGTGATCGATTGTCCCTTGTGTAATTGCCACTTGAATGTATTGCTATTGAACCACATTAATGCTTTTCTTCTTCAACAAAGGAGGACAGTTACTCTAAAGACAACATGATAATGTACACTCACTGTAAGGACAATCACAAATGAGGACATCTCACAGTGACTGTCCCTTGTGTGATTGCCACTTCAATGTATTGCTATTCAGCCACATTAATGCTTTTCTTCTTCAACAAATGAGCATAGTCACTCTAAAGACAACATGATAATGTACACTCACTATAAGTGTACATTATCATGTTGTCTTTACAGTGACGGTCCTCCTTCAAGTGGCAATTACACAAGGGATTTGTGTTTTCATTTTTGTTTTCAACAGTGCCGTAACCCTCCGCGAAATCACATCGGGATATAAGGGCAAAAAAAACAAGAACGTTGTCATTTGTATTTTCAACAGCACCGAGAGAGATAAACAAACTTAAAACTCAGACTTAAGAAAGATGAAGGCAATGCTTCAAAAGGTCGATGCCCTAAACATGGGAAAACACAATACCACCATTAAACGATGCCCTAGTCACCGTATTAATGCTGCCAGCTCTGTACCAGTATGTTGACTGCTCACTTTCATCCTGTGATAAAGGTAACTTCATTAATCATACTTGAAATGGCAGCATACGAACTAAAGCTACTATGTGTCATGGTCCAAACGGGCCCATAAATGTGGTTGAATAGAAATACATTCAAGTGGCAATTACACAAGGGACAGTCACTGTGAGATGTCCTCATGTGTGACTGTCCTTGTCACAAATGAGGACATCTCATAGTGACTGTCCCTTGTGTAATTGCCGCTTGAATGAGGACAGTCACTGTAAAGACAACATGATAATGTACACAAGTACCGTGAAGGTAGTCGCAAGTTAGGGCTGTTTCATTGCATACCCGAAACAATGAAGATGTTACGGTCCACAAAATGTTTGTGCTTGAAAGATGAACAAATAAAATTAAACTTCTAAATAACCAAAGCCGCTAACAATAAATTCAACACAGATATGTCCTCATTTCTGGGTATTTTAGCTCTGTAACAGCTGAATACCAGATTACATAATAATGACAAAAGAAAAATAAACCCAACGTACTCATAAATTGTAGCTGTGATTTCGCGGAGGGAATCTCTCTCAGCGCTGTTGAAAATACAAATGACAACGTTTCTCTACATTATCATGTTGTCTTTACAGTGACTGTCCCTTGTGTAATTGCCACTTGAAGGAGGACAGTCACTGTAAAGACAACATGATAATGTACACTTACAGTGAGTGTACATTATCATGTTGTCCTTAGAGTGACTATCCTCATTTGTTGAAGAAGAAAAGCATTAATGTGGCTGAATAGCAATACATTCAAGTGGCAATTACACAAGGGACAGTCACTATGAGATGTCCTCATTTGTGACTGTCCTTACAGTGAGTGTACATTATCATGTTGTCTTTAGAGTGACTGTCCTCATTTGTTGAAGAAGAAAAGCATTAATGTGGTTCAATAGCAATACATTCAAGTGGCAATTACACAAGGGACAATCACTGTGAGATGTCCTCATGTGTGACTGTCCTTGTCACAAATGAGGACATCTCACAATGACTGTCCCTTGTGTAATTCAAGCGGCAATTACACAAGGGACAGTCACTGTGAGATGTCCTCATTTGTGACTGTCCTTACAGTGAGTGTACATTATCATGTTGTCTTTAGAGTGACTGTCCTCATTTGTTGAAGAAGAAAAGCATTAATGTGGTTCAATAGCAATACATTCAAGTGGCAATTACACAAGGGACAATGTCATGAGCCGTGACATATTGAACTTAGTATAATAATAAAATGATTAGATGATATATAATAATCTATTATTAACGGTATATAACAATAATATATAATTATTATCAAAAGATAATAATAATATATAGTTAGCATAATAAGTAATATGTTAATTAAATAATATTAAAATATTAATAAATAATATAATTATGATTATAATTATAATATAAATTAATAATAAATAATTATTAATAAATTATATATATTATATTATAATAATATATTAAGTAATAATATTAAATCAATTATTGATATAATAATTTTAATATATAAATAATATTAATAAACCTCTCAATATAAAACAATATGTTATCACTATAATAATATTTATTATAATATTATTAATATTACTAACATCATTAATTATAATATTTAATAATAACAATAACATTAATAATAATAATAATAATAACGTTTAAAGCAATATCGAATATCTGTAATCGATATACATCTAAATTAAACATCTACATTATCTATCACGATGAGGAATGAAGAAGTGATACAACAATCACTAGTCATTACACATCGATACCATGAGAGGATGATTAATGAACCAAATGCTATGAAGTCAAGATCAACATGATATGAATAAGGGATAGGTCGCTATGTGTTTCAGAAGATGTATTGATAAGCAAGAAGGATAACCATTCATATATTATAAATAATCATTAATTGCACAAGTTTAGACAATGACATATCCGATAAAGCAATATCAAACATGAAGACCCGCTAGCAAATATGCACCATCACTTCCTATGTTATCATGACAATAACATAAACTAGATTGAATTCTACTATCTATATCAATAGACACCACATAGGAGGATATCGACTAAAGGATTGAAAGATTGTCGATTGTCTGAGATAAACCACATCTTGTAGAAACACAAAAGCATCAGTGAATATATCACAAGCTATTGATGAATGAGGTATCAGTCATGGATAATAAGTACAATGTATCTTTAAGTATTAACAGGAATGGAAGTCAATTTGAAGATCAAACTCCATTACCAGCAATCAACCAATAAATGGACAATTATCAGAAAATGATATCGACTTATATTAGAGTAGAAAGATTGGATATAATCATAACAATATGGGATAAGGCAAGAGTTAATATCGATTGACTAAATACTAATGATAGTTAGACCAAACTAATACAAACACAATGGATGTTAACTACTGGTTGCACTACCAATTAGGGAAGATTACCTTCATAAAAAGATTTGATATTGAGTCAATCTGGGAGTTATCTATGATCAGAAAATAATGAAATAATATTATGTGAACTGTCGGATTATGGAAAGGTGTGATTAACAAAGGGACATGGAGGAAGAAACAAGACACGTCTCATTCATAGCATCTCTTCATTTGTTAAAGACAATATAAGAATGCATTCTCGTCAGTCACTCAAGGCATCATTAGAACTTTATTTACTTATCCATATTTGGATATACTCAATAAAGCATCTGCCTTTGGTAGTTTGGTTTCAAGTTTATCATTGCAGATCAGAGACAGCACCATGATTGCACAGATAGAAAGGATAGTCAGAAACAACATCAATATTTGAAGTTGCAAGCATATAATTCAGAATCTGAAATAGCAACATATCACTCATAGCGATATTACACATTTGCATAATTACATCATCATATCAGACACAACAAATACATTGCTGTAAGCAATACTTATTGATTGTATATCGATATTATTTATATCAGACATAGCATCATTATACTATCACTATAAGTGATAGGAAACATCATATTCATAGCATATTTCATATCATTATATCCGACAGTTCTATTAAACATATTGTTATCAATATCATCTTGTACACATATTGTGATTGAATCTGAAATAGCGGTTGATATCTTAAGTAACTTGTTTTCAGGCATGGCTGTAGCAGTTGGTGTACAAAAAATCTAGGAGGAGAAGACCTTAGATATCTTGGAGTTCTCAATAAAGGGCATCTGAATCCTAAGCCCTTTAGGTGGCTTAATATAAACAAAAAGGCTTGACAAAGGCCTAATTGCTAGCAGCCTATTTTTGGGTGCAATTGGCATGGTTTGATGAACCGGATTGAAGTACTGATGAAAAGTATAGGTGAAGGAGTAATATTGAAACCAATAGAGGTCCTAGTGGCCAGCCTCTCCATGGAGTAAAGTTCTAGTTGAATGTGTTTCAATTTGTGAAGACAAGACTAGGAGTGTCCTAGTAGCTAGATTGGTATTGAGCAGAGTTCGTTGTATTTCTTGTTGGTGTGCACTAGTTGAAGGAGTGGAATCTTGGGTAGAGATACCTAAAGAGTGTAGGGATAGTTAAGTACCCTATCAAGTCAAAACATTGGCCTAAAGAGACCCTAGTGAAGGATAGGGAGTGAGCAAGACAAAGTGTTACATCAATTAACAAGATCATTTTTTAGTAATTGTGTACATTATCATGTTGTCTTTACAGTGACTGTCCTCATTTGTTGAAGAAGAAAAGCATTAATGTGGTTCAATAGCAATACATTCAAGTGGAAATTACACAAGGGAATATCACTATGAGATGTCCTAAGTGTGACTGTCCTTGTCACAAATGAGGACATCTCACAGTGACTGTCCCTTGTGTAATTGCCACTTGAATGAGGACAGTCACTGTAAAGACAACATGATAATGTACACAAGTACCGTGAAGGTAGTCACAAGTTAGGGCTGTTTCATTGCATACCCGAAACAATGAAGACATTACAGTCCACAAAACATTTGTGCTTGAAAGATGAACAAATAAAATTAAACTTCTAAATAACCAAAGCCGCTAACAATAAATTCAACACAGATATGTCCTCATTTCTAGGTATTTTAGCTCTCTAACAGCTGAATACCAGATTACATAATAATGACAAAAGAAAAATAAACCCAACGTACTCAGAAATTGTAGCTATGATTTCGTGGAGGGAATCTCTCTCGGCGCTGTTGAAAACACAAATGACAACATTCTTGATTTTTTTGCCCTTATATCCCGATGTGATTTTGCGGAGGGTTACGGTGCTGTTGAAAACACAAATGACAACGTTCCTTTTTTTTTTGCCCTTATATCCCGACAACATCGCAATTGCAAGTTAGGGCTGTTTCACTGCATACCCGAAATAATGAAGACGTTATGGTCCACAAAATGTTTGTACTTGAAAGATGAACAAATAAAATTAAACTTCTAAATAACCAAAGCCGCTAACAATAAATTCAACATAGATATGTCCTCATTTCTGGGTATTTTAGCTCTCTAACAGCTAAATACCAGATTACATAATAATGACAAAAGAAAAATAAACCCAACGTACTTAGAAATTGTAGCTGTGATTTTGCAGAGGGTTACGGCGTTGTTGAAAACACAAATGACAATGTTCTTGTTTTTTTTGCCCTTATATCCCGATGTGATTTCACGGAGGGTTACGGCGCTGTTGAAAACACAAATGACAACGTTCTTGTTTTTTTGGCCCTTATATCCTGATGTGATTTCACAGAGGGTTACGGCGCTGTTGAAAACACAAATGACAACGTTCCTTTTTTTTTTGTCCTTATATCCTGACAACGTCGCAATGGCGATGTTGCCAAATGTATTGTCATCACAATTGCGATGGTGTCGGGCTATATTTGAAAAAAAAAACCCAAAACCGCATGACATTTGCCTATCGTCGCAAATTGCCATCGCAATTTCACCCCAAATGTATTAGTGTGGGAAGGGTGGTGGATGAAGCTAAGGTCTGATCCAAAACCTCTAAGGCTCGTCTCAATCTATCAATAGTAGAAGCACATAACTTCTCTTTGGCCTCTCCAGAATCGGTTGATCTATGTGAGGAGCATCCACTACCACTACCACTACCACCCCCCCTATACACTAGGCTCTCCTGAATCCACTAACCCTCTACTCGATGCTATGTAATAGATAAACAAGAATATATATAGATCTCTGCACATGTACATTATAATCATTTAGTTTAAATGAAATATATATATATATATATATATATATATATATATATATATATATATATATATATATATATATATATATATATATATATATATATATATATATATATATATATATATATATATATATATATATATATATATATATATATATATATATATATATATATATATATATATATATATATATACATGTACATACAACTTTAAGAAACATACATGTGATGAACTACAACTGATTTAGAACCTGAATGAAGAATCTATGATTAAAGATCACTGAGGAGTTGCTGATTAGATATGTAAGATGATTAAATCAATATTATGTTGTCATTGATGTCAACTAGCTTGACAGTACTTATCTTGTAAGTTACTATACTGAAACATCTGAAGAAAGGTGAAAGAGATGAAGAATAGAAGTATCTATATGAGGAAGATGTATATGTTAGATGAGGATAAGGAATACACTGAGTAACTTGTTGATGAGTCTATGAATTTATGATATTGACTTTATTATGTTGCATTCATCTATGATGAAGAATAGAGCTGAAAAAAACAAAGCAGTGTTATCGGTAAATGAAGCATTCTAGTATACATCGATGGAGTCTAGTGTATACCAAGTGTAGTGTTAACCGAGCTTGTGGTCACCGACGTATTTCTTTGTTAACTGAGTAGAACATAAAGGAATTAAATGATTAGTTTAGTTGATAAATTGATGAGCTGGAAACTATATGAAATCTAGGTAACAGATAAGTTTTGTTATGAAGATTGATAGCTAACATAATTCAAAGAAGATCTAATGGAGTAGATTGAAATGTGTTACTAACACATTAGCCGAAGAAGGTTAAAGCGACAAAATCAATGAATGAGATTAAGCGGCAAAATTTGATGGACAAAAAGAAAATGATTTACTCATCTATATAAGAGACATTAGTTTCATTGTTGAAACTATGCTGGAGGAAGAAGATATTGTAGAATTATTGCATAAACAAGTTTTCATGCATTTTGATCATACTGGTTAGTGAGAACCGAACTGTAGAATAATTACCGAGATACAAAGAGTAATTACCAATGGATAGTAAGTTGATATAGTGTTGAATATGAAGTGATATATTGATCAAAAAGAGTTGTATGAGCTGGATATTGATTTGTAAAATGCAATTGAAGTTGTATCAAGGTAGATCATCTACTGTTACATATTTAACCATTGTACAAAGTTAAATGTCTTAACTAAGTGGACTAAGAAAGTCTTTTTATGTTTCATTCATAGAGTGAACATTGTTATCCTATCAACCCTAGAGTGACTGCTGGTTGGACGATAACTTCTGGTTTAAAATCCTCTAACAAGGTCACACCTAACAGTGTGTTTGTAGCCTTTAACAGGGTTGGGTCTTCATGGAACTCACTTTAGAAGAGTGAACATTTTTGGGTTACCGGTCCCAGGTGGCTTTTCCCTTCATAGGGTTTCCACATTAAATCTCTTGTGTTATGTGTTGATTGTGATATTTGTCTGTTATCATACTTTGCATATTGAGTGTTAGATTTGATCTATAACTACTATAAGTTTAAGACTGATAATAGACAAAAGCACAAATAGTGAAAGTATTTTATGTTTACCAAGTAGCAAAAGTTGAAGAATTTGTTTTGGATTATACATTTTGTTTTGGGACACTGGATAACTAATTCACCCCCCTCTCAGTTATTCTAACAATTGGTATCAAAGTTGTGGTTTCTTCAAATAGATTTTTAAGGACTCTAGCACAAAGACCTCAAGATGTATAAGAGGGAAGTGCCAAGATTGAACAAAGAGAACTTCGCAGTATGGCAAAGCTGGATGAAGTTGCACATATCTAGAATTGGGAATTTTGCACTAGAACTGATGGAGAATGGCTACATTGAACTGACACAAGGTCCTGTGACACTTGATCAACTTAAAGACATGCATGAACACAATATTACTATGATGGAACTTACTGCTGCCTGTACCGATGCCTAATTTGAAGACATTAAGGGATGCACTACTGCCAAAGTCATGTGGGATAAATTGACTCTAATATATAGTGGAGATTTGAATGTTAAAAGAGCCAGAGCAAAAAGCCTAAGAGGTCAATTTGATGATATGAAGATGAAAGAAGGTGAGAACATTGTGCAATACTCAAATAGACTTAAAAAGGTAGTACATGCTATTAGAGCATCAGATGGAATTATTGATGATGAAACAATGATACGAAAGACTCTCAGAACTTTGCTGCTAGTTTATGCAATCAGGATCTCTACAATTCATGAAACAAGAGCTACATCCAACCTTACTATTGACACACTAATTGGTCAGATTACAACATTTGAATTGAATAACTTTGACAATAATGTTGTACCTTCTATTGAATCTGCTTTCATGTCTTCTTTGAAGATTGGTAATTCTAGTAGCAGGAATAATAAGAATAATGATAGTGATAGTAATACCGATGAGGAACTTGATGAGCTTGAAGCTCTTATGGCTAGAAGGTTACCCTAAGGTAAATGAAGGTATAGAGGTAAGCTACCTTTGGCATGATTTAATTGTAAAGAAGTTGGCCACATCACTGCTAGATGTCCGAATAAGAAAGATGATGATAGATCCAAAGACCAATCTGAAGGAAGCTATGGGAGAAGAGTCAACATAGGTTACCAACACAACAACAGAGATAACCAAGATAGCTATGACAAAGGGAAATAGGTATGTTACATAGCCAAAGATATTGAATCTAAATGTGATACTGATGATGATGTAGAAGTGTGTGTGTGAATTTTGTACCTAGCTATAAACACAACATTCAGTAAAACATTAGAGGTTAGTTAAAATCAAAATCGTGCAGTGAAATGGAAACTAATCTAACCAGGTGATTTACTATCTTCTAGTAGGTGTGAGTATGATATTCTCAGATTGGACCGAGATCAGTGACCTTGACGACACCTAAATGAAGGATTTGAATACAGAATCTAAATATGAGATGAATGCAAATTTATCCATATTTTTGTGATTTTCTATGCAATAAAATGACATAAACTGATATGAATCTATTCTATATGAGAAACTGATATATAACATGCAATTAATCTAACAATGATATGCTAAATGATATGAATGCTCAAAATAATGAAAATCTCACAACAACTTTGATTCGCAAAGATTGATTCTTCAATCACCAATTCAACAGCGTGAGGATGCAATTTGTGGATTCTCCCTAAAATGAAGAGCTGAGGCCTTAATTTATAGAAATCTAAGACTTTGGAGGTGCATGGAAAAAGCCATAAATCACTCTTGATAAACTCAGGTTGATTTTTGAGTTATCAAGAATTTGGAGATAGATTAACTCACAAAATCATGCAAATCATCTTTTTGATTTAAATCAAAAGTTGAGATCAGCTTTCAACTCAAAAGAGAGTTGAGTTTATTTTTAAAACAACTTGAATTGATTTTTTGATTTAAAGTTCAACTATTTTTTGGATGTGCATAATTAATATGAATTAATTAAATAAATAAAGTGATTTATTCTCAACTTAACTGATTTTAAAAATAAAATAATTGATTTATGGGTTAATCAATTATTAAATCAAACTTTTATTTAAAAACTATATTATTAAATTTGACAATTGACATTAATTAATTAAATAAAAATTTAATCAATTAGTCATAGGATATTTGATTTATTGTCAAAATTTAAATAATACAATTTAAGAATAAATATAATTAAATTCAATTAAATAATTAAGTGGCAGTATTAAATCTAATTAATCAAATATTTAGAATATTCAATTAATCAAATTTTAGGATAAATAAGATTTATCGCCAAATAATCATTAAATCAAAGATAATTAGATAAATTAGGAATAAGGAATATTCCCCGATGTAGAATATAAGATAATCAATTAAGATTCGATAATGTGCTGATGTGCCTTAGGTTAGGACTTTGATGTCGATTTCATTCGATATGTCGATATAGGAGGTCAATGAACCTATAGCCCATTTTTGGGGTATTACATTTTGCCCCTCTTTGAATTGTTGTGCGAAGCGCAATGGTTCAAAGACAGTTTGTGTATGATGTTGAAACTAATGTTTGAAATTGAAATTGATATGAAACAGAAACTTGATTGAAGTTGATATGAAGATAATAGGTCCTGAATGACCAAAGAGAATGTTAACTATAACATCAATGAACCGATGATTATGAAAAAGTGTCAAAATGCCTGATTCTGAACCTTGTGATTGCGAAGAAGTGAGTGACCGATTCCAGACCCAATTGTCGATAAGAATCACATTGGTATCACATTTGAACCCTTCAGTTATGAAGAACCAAGGAAATAACACTAATGAACTGATGGTTACAAAAAATTGATACAATTTACAAGATTAAGAGAATACCAGATTGATATGGATCTCGATGAATCTGATATGCCCCAAGTGATGATTGATTTTCCCCAAGTGATGAGGTTTTTTTGATGAATCAACAACTAGACGTGGTTGTTGTCTTGATTACTAAGGAAAGATATGATTTTAGATTTAGATTACAAACTTTGAATGATGTTTAATACCATGCCCCCTTTGGGATAAAAATTGAAATCTAACAAGGAAAGTCAGCGTTGAGAGTTTTAGAAGCACGTTAATTGATTTGAGAAGTGGTTAAATATGTTCAAGAACACATTCTGCATCGTTTGGAGGTCCAGAAGACCAAGTTTGACTAGGTTTGACCATGAGTTGACCATGGTTGACCAAGTTGAAATTTTGATAATTTCAGGTAAGATAATCAGTTAAGTTGAATACTAGATTTCTATGATGATTGAAGGTCAATTATGCAAGTAGTAGATTGTCCTGGGTCTAAAAATTTTAAATCACAATTTTGACATAGTAAATGATCTCAAATTTTGATTTTGATCCCAAAAATGGGTTTAGAATGTCGAAATTAGCCAAGGGTGTAATTTTCATAAAAAATAGAGCACTTTTGAAAATTAGGTCAAAAGCTATATAAAGGTCGGAAGGGTCATTTTCAATTCATTTCAACCTTTTGACTTTAGAAATCTTGTGGAGCCCTCTGAGAAAGAAAATGGTAGAACCAAAGGTACCTGTGAGTTTGCATCGATTTGAGTGTAGCTGGAGACACCAAAGACCTCAGCAGTATGGAAATTCGATAGGTGGACCTCTTTGCTTCTCTGAAAAGTCAAATTTTCCATGATTTATAGCCTTTTTTGTACGCTTTTTAAATTTTGAATTTTTGAATGCATGGAAACTTGTACGACTCTCTACCAAGACTCGTATGACTTTTGAACTATAGATAGGTTGTTGTTTCATTAACCCCCAAGACTCATATGAGAGGGACCCAAAAGTCATACGACATTTCGTTGGGTCCCTCATAACTCGTACGAGGAGGTATACATTGTCGTGCCACTATGCTTTGTCATATGGTATGAGAGGGAAACTCGTACAACTTTCCCTACCAGTCTGAAATGTCATATGAAAAAAAGTGAGCCTAAAACTCATTGCTAGGTCAAATTTTTGAATTTCCTGATCTCTTAGCCTGATTACTGACCTTTTATCCTACCTTGTGAAATACTGAACTACTCAATTCTTGCCCTTGTAACCTATTCTATAACCAAAGTATTGATAGGATTCCCTATTTCTATGCTGTGTAGGTCATATATCCAGATGTTCATGTATGTATCTCACGTCCAGCCACTCAAAGATTGTGTGTGTCACTACTTGACCCGATGAGGGTACACCTTGCATCTTGTGGCTTCGAGTATCTCATACATTTACTTGAGATTGGGGGAAATCATAGACTTTTGACTGCTTTGATAGAGTGATTTCATTTAGAGATGCAGACCTTCCATTTACCGATGGGGGAGATTACTGTGACCCCAGAGGATGTGTACCAAATACCACACATTCCATTCCATGCAGGATGACGTCTAGAGTATGTGAGTTTGGGGAACTCAGGTCTATTAGCGTTCAGACGTGTCTTTGGAGATGATACCCAAATGACTACCTCTATTTCCTGGGAGACCTTAGTACAACATTATGGATAGATGCACCGGCTAGAGTGTATTATTGTCAGGATGATAGGAGGGATTATCATGTCTGACTGTTAGCAAAATGGTCTATTGATGGGCTGGGCCCCGATGGTTGCATGTCTGATGGTGACTCCTTTTGAGTTGGCTTGGGGTCAGTGTCTTTTGGCCCATATGTTCTCTGAGATGCATGAGGTAGTGTATCAGGAGAGAAAGTCTTTTGCAGCTGGAGCTTTAGTATTATAGATCTAGGCATGGGAACATATCTAGGTGTTGAGACTAGTATGTACCTCATAGAGGTAGCCACATGAGCTCATTATATATATATGTGTGTGTGTGTGTGTGTGTGTGTGTGCTGGGTATGTCATATAGGGACAGATGGGCCATGTAGAGTACTAGAGGCGATACCTCAATGATATGAATTTTTTTTGATGGAGACCATATGTGGGTATAGAGCCTTGGCCTACTGCATGAGAGTAGTTTAGTTTCTTCTTTCAGAGCCATGTGTTGATCAGGGGGTCATCCTCCACTTTAGAGAGATTCATTATCACCAGGGTGTGGTGGCAGTATGGACAAGTGCAGGATGCACCAAAGGATAATGCTACCTATGCTCGGATAGCTTATGAGCTTGGACTCGGATGGACCACAAGGCTCTCTTATGCTTTGTGTTCATAGGAGTACAGTGCTATCATTGGTAGAGATTGGGAGTATAGACTAGAGGTACTTGATGCTAGAGTTACAGATGGATTCATTGCCTGGCTTGTTGACCATCCTATCCACAAGTTCTCAGATCCTAGAGAGTTGATACCCTCCACGAAGGAGGCTATGGATGTTACTGGAACACCAATGAGCTAGGGTCCCAAACCCACATAGGTTCCTATTGTGCACCCTACACCTCTGAGACCGAGAGTGATGGCTCCTCTATAGAGACCATCAGGATAGATGAGGCCCCCTCTTCCCACTAGTTCCATAGTATGTAGATCTACAGGTTCTCATAGATGGACTAGGGGAGAGGGTGCTACTTTAGGGAGTGTTGGTTCAGCTGAGGAGGTACTTGTAGCAAAGTAGGTTGTGGGTGGTGGTACTAATCTGATACAAGAGGATACTGGGTTTGATCTAGGTGCAAAGGTTAGACATTGTAAGGTGCAAAGAGTAGAGACCGTAGAGTAGACTTCCCCAAATACTGAGATGCCAGTAGCTGATACTGATCCTACTATTCCTCTTACTCCATAGGAGACCATTAGATGACTTACATTATAGGTCAGGAACCTGAAGGTTCGTAGTGCGCAGTGGGAGGAGAGATATATAGAGGTAGATAGACAGTGCACTGAGCTTTGTGTAGAGGTGCAGAGATTACAGGCCGAGGTGATTCATCAGACCACACAGGCAACTTACTATGTGTCCACATATTACACTATTATTCCTGCTACATAGAGAGTCCCTACGTACTCTCAATATATGTTGGAATCAAAGGGAGCCAGAGCACCTAGAGCAGAGGTAGTATTGGATGCACCACCTCCACCTCCACTAGATGTAGATGATCAGGCTGACAACTGATCTGTTTGTTTGTTTTGATATTTTTGATCTCTTGATGTTGATACTATTCTGATGTTGATGGCTCATATGAGCCTATTCTTTTGTATACTATGCTAGTAGTGCACCCCTGACTAGTTTGAGATTTTGGTTATGACTTCATTTGTACTTGTCATGTTTTGATTTATGATGATATCATGTGATGTTTATGCAATGAGTAGTGTAGAATGTATGTATGGATTAATGCAATGCAATGATTTCTTTCATATGTATGGATGTAATGCAAATGTGCTTTGATTATGAAAAGATGTATGTATGATTTATGCTTATGTACATGGATGGATTGTAATGCAACAAATGGTTATGATATGAAATATAAATGGAATGATACACATGATATGTTTTGCAAGAATTGATGAAGACAAGTACTCAGTCTTATGTCAAAAGGATGTTTAACCCAGGAGGATAACTGCTTGCGATGCCATGAAGAGACCTTCAAATTAAGTGTCAGCTCTTTGTTAGATTTGAAGAGGTGACAGAAGAATCATTTAAGCGTTGAAGTTTATGTAGCCATTTGTGAGATCATGCAAACATGCAAAATGCAAAGAAACATGTAAAGTAAAATGCAATCTAAGACCTAGGACCTAGTCACTGATCATGTGTCGGTTGATTTCATCATTGAATTTTTAGGTAATCAGATAAATCAATACAATGCCCACTAGTTATGAAACTATAGACATATGAATATCAATTTGTATACACAAGGATTAATACAACACCCATTGATTATGAAACCATGGATATATGAATATTGATTTTGTTTTCGGAATGTTGGATTAGATATAAGCACCAAGGCACAAACACCAGGATGACCTGAATGTCATGTCCATTTTGATATAGAAATTTGTATAAGCATCAAAACATAGAGGTCTTGATGACCAGAATATGCCTTGCATACAAACACATCAAACAGTCAAGAGATCATTCTAAATCCAATGTAAATTACCCGTAGTGACCCTTTATTGTTCCCATCCTTAGGTAAGATCACATTTCACAATAGGAGAAAGAACTCACTCAAAAAAGACAATAGTTAGATCAAACTTCCTTGAATTTTCTAGGTATCAATGGTCGAGGTACACATGGCCATCCAATTTGAGATAGAGGCTCTTATAGTCAGACACCGTATCAATCCAAAATTTCCAAAGTTGTTATATTTTCACATACAAGAAGAAGACAAAGAAAATATTATGCCCCAGTCATCACTCTCTAAATCCTATAAAGGACATCATTGAAGAGCTCAAAGGACACAATATGCAAAAATCTCAATGTGAATCAGTAAGCATACAAGGAGATAAAAGCATGTAAAAAGCATAGATTGTTTTCAATTTTTGTTTGATGTTTGATTGTGTTGTTGTAGATACAAAATTCTTTCTAGAGACAAGATAGATTGATTGACTCAAATGAAGCTTCAAAGGACCCTAAATGGATATGACACATCTAAGATACATTGGAGGCCATAGGATTATGACTTTGATTGCCCCCAAGTTTGAACATTGATAGGATACAGACACTTTAGTTGATTGGTGTACAAACTGACTTATTGAAAATAGGAATGCGAAAACAAACTGGGAAATATGCACAAGCTAAAGCAAGACTGAAAGTGGGGAAAGACCAAGATTGCGCTGATAGATGGAGCATTTTGATACAAGTGGCACCTGTTTGCTAGGTTTTCACCATCTTGGTAGAGATTCTATTTTTTCTACCAAGGCGCCTATTTCCAGGTTTTCACCAAGGCACTTTTCTTTTTCTCATTTTTTTGTATTTTTCATTTTTTTCAATTTTTTTTTTTTGTACTTTTTCAATTTTTTTGTACTTTTAATATTTTTTAATTTTTTTGTAAATCATCAAGGCACCTATTGCTAGGTTTTCACCAAGATGTTCATTTTTTCAGGACAATTTACCATAGATTGAATGTCTTAGGTGTAGAATTTCTTCAAATGGAGAACGTTGATTGGTTCTCAGAGCTGTTCTCCTTCAATTATTGAGAGTTGATAGGCACCAGAGCCAAAATTAGTAGTGATTACAAAGGGACCCAGCCAGTTGGGTTCAAACTTCCCCTTGCATTCTCTATGTGATTGATTTTTAGGATTCTCTCTCAAGACTAGATCACCAACTTGAAATTCTCTATGTCTAACTTTCTTGTTGTAACCTCTAGAAAATCTTTTTTGATACACTCTGAGATGATCATATGCTACTTCTCTGTGCTCATCTATTAGTTCAAGTTCTTACAACCTAGACACTTTGTAGTCATCATTGGTTACTAGACCATGCATTTTGATTCTTAGTGATGGGATTTCAACCTCAATAAGTAGTACTGCTTCAGACCCATAAACTAAAGTGAAAGGTGTAGCCCCAGTAAGCATTCTGATACTTTTTCTATAGGCCTAGAGAGCTAGATTAATGATGAGATACCAGTCTCTTCCTATTTTATTAACTGTATCGTTCAAGATTTTCAACAGATTCTTGTTAGAAGCCTATGCTTGTCCATTCCCTTGAGGATAGTGGATAGATGACCAATGTTGTGTAATCCTGAATTTAGCACATAAATCATCTAATTCTTTGTTCTTAAATTGGCCACCATTATCTGTGATTATGGAATGAGGTATCCCATATCTGCATATGATATAGTTCGATATGAACATAGATATTTGTTTTCCAATTGCTTGTGTCAAAGGGACTTCTTCTACCCATTTGTAAAATAATCTGTAGCTATGATTATATGGGTATGTCCATTAGAAGAATGAGGATGTATGGATCCTATAAGATCAAATGCCCATTGGTGAAAAGGCCATTGTGTAGTAAAGGGAATTAGATCTCTCCCTAGAGCATGAATTAAGTTGCCATGCACTTGGCACTTTTGACAATTCTTAGCAAACTTGATAGACTCTTTCTCCATTTTTGGCCAATAGTACCTAGCCCTAATAAGTTTTCAAGCTAGTGTTAAATCATTCGATTGTGGCCCAAAAATACCATCATGGACTTTCACTAACACACATTGAGACTCTTCCCATTCTAAACATCTAAGTAGCATACCATCTAGACTTTGTTTGTATAGATCATGACCAATGATGACATATCGGGAGGCATTACGGATAAGGTGTCTCTTTTCATTGCCATTGAAGGTATCAGGAATGATTTGGTCTTTAAGATAGGAGAATAGGTTTTTATATCTAGGTGAATCATGACCAACAACAGTGCAAATCATGTGGGTTTTAGGGGAATCATATGTAGGATAAGATAGTGCTTCCACTAGGAACTCATAGCATAGCTCATGTTCAGGCTACTGTAATAGAGTAGATAGCATTACCATTGCATCGACATCATTATTCTCTGTTCTAGGTATTTTCTCAAATGAGATAGATACAAAATACTTCTTTAGATCATCTACCATTCTTTTGTATGGAATAAGCTTTTCATCTTTAGTCTAGTACACATCATTGACTTGATGGATAACAAGTTGGGAATCTCCATGAATGTGTATCTCTGTCACTCTCCACTCAATTGCTAGTTTCATGCCATTAAGAAGGCCCTCATATTCTTTAATATTGTTTGTGCAAGGTAACTTTAATCAAAATTCTTTAGGTATGGAGTATCCTTGAGGAGTTATAAATAACATGCCTACTCCTGATCCATTCTGTGTATAGGAGCTATCGAAGAATAACTACCATTCTCTAGAAGAAAGAGTCATGATAGAGGAATCTGGAAATTCCATTTGCATTGGTGTATCATCAATCATAGGTGCATCCACTAATTGATCAAAAATAACATGGCCTTTAATGGCTTTTCTTTTAACATATTCAATGTCGAATTCACTTAAGAGCATGACCCATTTAGCTAATCTACTTGTGAGGGTAGTTTTGCTTAGTAGGTACTTTAGTGGACCAATCTTAGCTACCAAATGTGTAGTATGCACCAACATGTAATGTCTCAGTTTCTATGATGCAAAGATCATAGCTAGACAAGCCTTTTCAATCATATAATAATTCTTTTTGTATGCCACCAATGTCCTACTGATATAGTATATAGCTCTTTCCTTTTTGTTCTTATCATGTTGTGCAAGCAATGCCCCCAGTGATGTATCTATAGCAAAGACATATAAGATCAAAGGCTTCCCTAGAATGGGAGGCATCAAGATAGGAGGATTTGATAGATACTTCTTGATATGGTTAAATTTGTTCTCCCATTCTTCATTCCATGCAAATGTCATACCTTTATGTAATGTTTTTGTAAAAGGTTGTGATATGTCTGCTAGCTGAGATATGAAGTGTCTGATAGATTGAACTCTTCCTTGAAATGTCCTCATTTGACTGATGTTTTTGGGAGGTTGCATCTCTATGATAGCCTTTACTTTAGCTAGATTAACTTCAATGACCTTCTTTGAAACTATGTATCCTAAGAGTTTTCTAGAAGTGACACCAAAAGCACACTTCTTAGGATTTAGTCTAGTTTTGAAATAGGTACAATATTAGAGATCCATTCTGCATAATCAATAACTCAGATGAATCCAGATTTTAGGAGCTTCTCTAATTCAGCTTTTACCAAGAGTGCAACATGAGGATGCACCTTTCTTAATTTTTGTTTAACTAGTTTTACTCCAGGAGCTATAGATAAATGGTGCATTATAAGATTAGGATCTAACACTGGCATATCTAAATATTTCCATGCAAAGTTGATCTTCTTCTGTGTGACGAAGGTTGTAAATTTTTGCTTCTCTTATTCTGATAAAGATTGTGTGACATGGATCAACTGTGGTTCTTCTGCTATTCCCAAATTGATCGATTGAGTGGGCTTAATTAGAATTGGAGATCTTCCCTATAAATGACTTGGAAGGACATCAAATATCTCATCCTTAGGTGGCTCAGAGAGGTTTTCACCTTTGGATATGTCTTTTATTTTTACTTTTGTAGGTTCTTAGACTATCACAAAGTGGTTTTCACTCTCAGAACTCCTTTTCTTTTTATTCTTATTCTTATTTTTCTAACTAAGATACTTGATGTCCGACTCCATCATGCTAACACTCAGTTCACTAATGGAAGTCCCCATAGGTGCAACTACATTAAGGTAGTAAGCAAGGGCATAGTCATTCGGGAAGGTATAAATACCATGACTTGGATTTGTGGAGGTTTGATCAAGAAGTTCAGGATGTTGGATAGTCAAAGTGGTGAAAGATTGGTAAAGAGTGTTTATGGATATGGATCTATCATCATCAGTCCTAACCCAATGCTCGAGTTCAAAGGTGATATTACAACTTAAGATATTCAATTCATGAATAGGCTCAATGTCATTGTGGGAGTCCACTTCAACCATCGATGGATCAGACTCGATAAGTTCATCATTTCACTCTAGACTTACATTGGGTTTAGATGCATATTGGTGTATAACATCAACATGTTTCTTTATAATAAGCTCATCTTCTTCTGGAATGGCTCCCCATTCATAGTCATTAGATTCTTCATGTATACCTCTAGGAAATCTAAGAACATGAATAAAGTCTGGATGAATACCCCAAGAAGGGTTACCCTCAATTATGATTTGAATTCATACTCATGGGAATTTGTCTTAGAATAACTACCACCTTCTTCTTTTTCTATTTTATTATCTTCAAGATGAGCTAGTTCTTGTGGTGCAAATATCTCTTGCCTTATAGTAGGTTCTTATTTTTCTACTACATTAATCCTTTTGATTGGATCATCTTCTACATCAAGAAGGTCTTTTATTTCTTTAGGAAAATGCTCATAAGGAATGAACTCATCACTAGTGTTAGAATCATCACTATCAGATTGTTTAATTATTTCCTTCTTTAGTTGATTTTCTATGGAAGGCTCAATTTGTTCTAGAACATGTGAGGAGTTCTTGCTAAGACACAAAGGCTTCTTCGTGTATCCTAGACCTATCATATTCTTGTTGGCTCGACCATGATGTTCAAGAGGTGATAGAAGACCTTTACCCTATAGTCCTAGAGGTCCTTTTCCTTTATATCCCATCTTAGCTATCAATTTATCCCTGGGCCATATGACTTAGAAGGAAATTTCAATACTTTAGAGTCACTAGGTGGAACAACTTGGGATTCAGGTTCATCTTTGTAGAGCCATGCAAGCACAGCTTCATCTTCTTCAAATTCTTTCTTAGGTACTTTTTATGCAACAAATTTTCCTTTATATGCCTCAAGAGGTTCTTTAGATTCTGGTTTGAACTGTTTTAGAGCTTGCCCATAAGACTTAGGTGAGATAGGGAGAGATTTCAAAGACAACTATCTCTATAATATATTCTCCCATACTACTTTCTTTGATATTGACCTCTTTTGCAATATCTTCCATCTTAGATGTGGATGGTACCTCTGTTTGCTTAATGGAAGATTCTCTATTATTAGGAACAAGTTTATCTACATTTGCCTTCAATGCATTACAAGTTGTTGACACATCAACTGGAATGGTTACCTCTACTCTGTCACAAGGAAATTTCAAGCACTGATGGTATGTAGAAGGAATAGCTTTCATTTCATGTATCCAGGGTCTCCCTAGAAGGATGTTGTAAGCCAAAGGTATATCAGGAACTTGAGATATAGTATCTCTGATGACAGGGCCTATTCTGATAGGCAAGACAATTGTTCCCTTGGAGGATCTTTCTTCTTCATCATATGATTTGATAGTTATTTTCTTTCTAGGATCAATGGCTATTTCTAAAAATCCCAATTGTGTGATCAAGTTGTAAGAACAAATATTCAGACCAGTGCCCCCATCTATCAACACACATTTGATACGGCGGTTTTGGATCAAGACTTCAATATGTAAGGGCTGGTTATGTGGATGACTCAAGGAGTTATCATCATCCTCTGAAAAGAAGATATACTGTGGAGACCTAAGATGACCAACCATAGCCTAGAATCTATCTAAATCAAGGTTATCAGGAACATTGGATCTGAGTAGAGCTTTGTCTAGAATGGCTCTATGAGCTAGAGATATCCGAAGAAAATCAAACATGGAGATTTTTGCATTAGTATGTTGGTGTTGTTGAATGATACTATACAAAGTAGGCCTTGTGTCCTTAGGATTCAAAGATGTTTCCCTTTGTTGAGAAGTGGAAGATAGATTGAAAGGCACCTTTAGGACATTTGATTGATCTGGGATTTGTCCTTGTAGGTGTGCCCGAGCTTGTGATCGAGTAACTATGTTAGCTGATTGATTTTATCTATCTCTTCTTACAATTGTAATGACATTGCAACACTCAGATAGGCTTGGTTCAACCATATTGATAATAGTATTATTTCTAGGATAGGCATAATTGACCTTAGCACCCACATTAGGCTAAGAAGATGAATCTCCTTGGCTATGCTTTGGAAATGGTTTAGTGAATGCTGTGTGATCATTATTGATTTTAGGATTATCAATCGTGATTTCTCCATTATCAATCTTGTCTTGAATGGTATGCTTCAAGCGCAAGCAGTTATCAGTTTTGTGAGCTTTACCCTAATGGAAATCACAGAATTCATTCTCTCTCCACCATTTCGGCTTAGGGTCAGGATCAGATTGTCAGATCTCAGTAAAGAGATGATTTTATTAGCTAGAAGAGTTCTCATGGCTGATTCCAAAGATTCTCCAAGAGGAGTGAACTTTTGTTTATTATCAGTAGACCAAGATTTGTATTCTAGCTTCTTTTGAGATGATTTAGACACCTTTTGTTCTAGAGATTTGATGGCTTGGGCACCAATGGTTAGATTGAAAGTAGGTGCCTTGGATGCGGCATGGAGATTATCAAAAATGCCATCTATGATGATGCCCTTATTCTTGTTCCAATTTTTGTTCTTATCCTTAGAACTAGATTCATACTTGTCCTTTTGAAGTGTGACGTCTCCTTTTTTCACAAGTACTTTTTCAATTTTGATTGCATTATCCACCATCTTGTCAAAAGATGTATGATTTTGCATTTTTAAAGGGTAGTTGATTTTTGGAACAAGATTTTTGATGAAGATGTCCAACTTCTCAGTTTTTGGAATAGGCCTAGCATATAGAGAGAATTTCTTTCTCCATCTTTTGAGAAATGTCAGGAATAGTTCTCCTAGATATTGTTTGAGATTGCAAATATCAATCATGGTGACTGGATGTTAGATATTGTAGGAGTATTGCTAGTAGAACAATTAGATCAAATCCTCAAAGGTTTTGATTGTAGGAGGCATCCTAGAGAACTAATGAATGGCTGAACCTCCCAGAGAGCGGGGGAAAAGATGTATCAAATAGGTCAGTTCATGCATGAACTCCATAGATTGAGTACATAATTCTCTCACATGATCTTAAGGATCAGATTTTCCATCATACTTATCATATTTTGGCATTTCCACCCTCTTAGGGAATGGTGGCATATACAAGTGTTTATCGAATGGAAAAGGACATAGGGCCTCCATGGAGAACTCCTTAGGTTCTTTTTCTTTTTCCATTTTGTTAAGTTTTACTTGCATGACGTGCATTTGTTTCATCATAGCCAAGATAGAAGTTTCTTCCTCATGTGTAATGATATCTTCCACATTAAAGTTGGGAGGAAGTTTAGCTCCTTGATGAGCTAACTCTAGAAAGTATGTTTCTCTATTTTCTTTCAAGAAATGTTTCATCATTCTTTTGAAGTTATCATCATTTTGATATTGAGCAATTTCAGTAGGTGTAGGTTCTTGATCCATACCATGTTGAGACTGAGCTCTTTGAGAGCCATGATTTGTCCCTACTTGAGACATGTTAGGATTTTTAGGACTCCTTGGATTAGATTGAGGAGGAGTTTTTTGACTACCTTTGTGAGTTGATGGAGGGGGTATGTAACCAGTTTTTAATCAAAAGTTTCCAAGACTGTCGTCTTTGTAAAGACCAAAATTGTAGATTTGTTCAAGAGTTGGACCCTAGATATGAGTCAAAGGTAAGGTATGAGATGTTTCCCCTAATTTCTTGTGAGAGGAAGCTCTATTTTCCACCATTAACCTTGGGTGAAGAAAAAGAATACAATGGAGACAACTGAAGAATGAATTGATTCAAGAAGATCAAATGACACAACCTTGTCAAGGTTTGATTGATTAAGGATAAGATTGGATGTAAATGAAGGATACTATGCCTTGAATGTATGGGTAGATGCCCAAAAGATAATGGACACGAGCTCACAACACTTAGCTATTTTGAAGATGGATTGAAGATTGATAGTTATGACAAGGTTTTGACACAAGATGAAAAAGACTCAAATCGGTTAAATAGAAGGTTGAATCGGACTCAAGAGGCCACTTTAGGAAAATGATTGGATTCATTCTAGCTTCTACTCTATTCCTAACATAGTGATTTTCTTGACAGACTTTGGAAATAGGCTGGAAAATCTGGGTCTTTGATAGTTCTGACAACTTTCTGGCAATTTTTCAAAAATTCTCAAATGACTTTCTACAAGCTCATACGATAGTGGGTAGGGTATGAAATGATAATTGACAAGCTCATACAATAGTTACAAAACTCACACGATAATTGATAGCAAGGTTTCTAACTTTTTTGAATTGACTGGCAGCAAAACTCGTACGATAATATACCAGTTACCATACGATAATTTGGGGGTTTTGAAACAACAATAGCCAAAAGTCGTATGACTTTCTGACTTTACAAGATGACTTTGGACTCTAGAAAGGTGTTTAAAATTAGATTTTGCAATTTTTAGGTTTTCAGTTTCAAATTGTTCACAAAATTGTCTATCTAGATTTGAAGATTGTACCAAATTGATTCGTTCTTAGTAACCAGATAGATAAATAGGCATGCAAAATAGAAAGCAAGTGATTTCAAGCACATCTGAAAAAAATGAACAAGAGACAAAGAAACCCTATGCATGAACAACCAAGTGACTGAATATGCTAATCCCTAGGAGTGCTAATAGTGTATGTTCCAAAAAGTTTTGCAATAATGCACATATTCCTAGAAAATGAAAAATTTGGCCTCACTAGGGTTTGTAGTAATGGTCTGACTCTGCAAATTTTGTGATCTCAAGAGGGTGAAATCCAATCTAGGTGCACTGGGGTTTTGACACAGTCTAAGAAATTAATCAATCAGGAGCTCCTAGGGAGATCTGACAGCCCAACAAGAGACCACACCTGTGAAGATTTCCTCCACAAGGACATTTATATAGCGGCTGCTACTACCATGATGAAAATGGTTATTACCGCTTGAGGTTCTATCAACGTGGTTGACCCAATTAAGGGAATTTCCACTATGGTTAACCCTCTCTAATGGTGACTCACAAAAGATACCACATGGAGACTGGTTCTAGATTCAAGGATTTGAGTTTCTGATACTACCCAAAAAGGGAGTAGAGCATAGTCCTCTAGCCTTTTCACTTTTAACCAAAACAAAGTAGATAGATTAATCCAACATGCTAAGACAAAGATTATCTCACAAAGATCTATTATGTCAACCACTTATGATCTATCAACCTCTCTAGAGAGAGAATGTATCAATCAGAAGCTAAAGATGCACAAATCTAGTAGAACGTGAGATGCTCTTAGTAACCTCCCTACCTACAAGGGTTCCTTCATTGAGAAGAGTTTCGCTAGAAACCCACTCTCTCAAGAACCACAAATAGTGTTCATAGGGCCTATTTACTATGTGTAACAAAGATGTTGAAAATAAAATCTATGTTCATTTTTATAGCCCAAAATGAAATCTATGATATGAAAGCAATAAAAGGTCACACAAGCCAGACACATGAGATGTTTGTTTTAGTCCAAATTGAAATGTTATAAGATGAGAAGATTACTTGAATTCCTTGCAATGTGCTTAGTATATTTTTACCTATTTTTAGCAACTCTCACACTTTTCCCAATCAAAATTAGCATAAATCAATTAGAAACAACAAATTTCAATTGTTAATGTTAGCTATCAGTCCAAATCTGGAAATCAAATCTGGAAAACTAGCTAAAAAAGAGAAATGACAATTGAAACCTAGCACTGAAACTCATACAATAGTGGGTCACCTCCCAGATGACAGTCCAGAAACTCGTACAACAATGGGTGTAAGATCATACGAAAACAAAGCTTCCAAATGACACTATGTTTTTGATGGTACAATCCTTGATCAAATCAACTGTCATACGATAGTGGGTACCTCTTGGTATGAGTTTTTGACAAAACTCATATGAAAATTGTACAGATAGAAATTAAAAATCATATATTGGAATAGAAAATGACAAGAAGATGATAGAAATTGAATGGAAACCCGTTTCAGGGCCCCACGGTGTCGCCAAAAATGTGTGTGTGAATTTTGTACCTAGCTATAGACACAACACTACAGTAAAACATTAGAGGTTAGTTAAAATCAAAACTGTGCAGTGAAATGGAAACTAATCTAACCAGGCAATTTACTACCTTCTAGTAGGTGCGAGTATGATATTCTCAGATTGGACCGAGATCAGTGACCTTGACGACACCTAAATGAAAGATTTGAATGCAGAATCTAAATATGAGATGAATGCAAATTTATCTATATTTTTGTGATTTTCTATGCAATAAAATGACATAAACTGATATGAATCTATTCTATATGAGAAACTGATATATAACATGCAATTAATCTAACAATGATATGCTAAATGATATGAATGCTCAAAACAATGAAAATATCACAACAGCTTTGATTCGCAAAGATTGATTCTTCAATCACCAATTCGCCAGTGTGAGGATGCAATTCATGGATTGTCCCTAAAATGAAGAGCTGAGGCCTTAATTTATAGAAATCTAGGACTTTGGAGGTGCATGGAGAAAGCCATAAATCACTCTTGATAAACTCAGGTTGATTTTTGAGTTATCAAGAATTTGGAGATAGATTAACTCACAAAATCATGCAAATCAACTTTTTGATTTAAATCAGAAGTTGAGATCAGCTTTCAACTCAAAAGAGAGTTGAGTTTATTTTTAAAACAACTTGAATTGATTTTCTGATTTAAAGTTCAACTACTTTTTGGATGTACATAATTAATATGAATTAATTAAATAAATAAAATGATTTATTCTCAACTTAACTGATTTTAAAAATAAAATAATTGATTTATGGGTTAATCAATTATTAAATCAAAGATAATTAGATAAATTAGGAATAAGGAATATTCCCCAATGCAAAATTTAAGATAATCAATTAAGATTCGATAATGTGCCGATGTGCCTCAGGTTAGGACTTTGATGTCAATTTCATTCGATATGTCGATATAGGAGGTCAATGAACCTATAGCCCATTTTTGGGGTATTACAAGAAGTAGTATTTGTTGCTATGAAAGATGACTCAAAGGAAGAAGAGAAACATGAAGAAAAATCATTGATCTCTAAAGTAAGCAGAAATGACACATGGATCATAGACAATGGCTGCACACATCATATGAATGGTGATGTAGAGAAATTTGACCAACTTGATGAATACGATGGAGGATCTATTAGGATGGGAAATGATGCACCCTGTATGGTAAGAGGTAAAGGTTCACTAATGATCAATGATAGAATAAAATGTGAAAATGCATATTGGGTAGATGGACTGAACTATAATTTGTTAAGTGTGGCAAAACTGAATAATTCAGGCCACCGACTTGCTTTTGAGAGCAAAAAGGTAAAAATCTATGATGATGAGGGAAGACTTGTTGGAACTGGTACACAATCCAGAGGTAATCTATTTTATCTTGATATTGATCAGTCTTCTTGTTTATTAATGAAGGATGAAGATGCATGGTTGTGGCATAAAAGGTTATGCCATGTGAACTTTGATAACATGATCAAGATTAGTAAGAAGAAAAGAGTTAGAGGGTTGCCTAACTTGTCAAAACCTTATCATGCTATGTGTCATGAATGTCAGAAAGGTAAGATGACTAAGTCTAGTTTTAAAATCAAAGACTACTCAACAAAGAAGATACTTGAGTTGGTTCATACCAACCTATGTGGTCCTATGAGAACTCAGAGTTATTATGGTGATAGATATTTTATTCTTTTTGTTGATGACTATACTAGATTGATGACAGTTATGTTCTTAAAAGAAAAATATGAAGCATTTAAGATGTTTAAGTGGTATAAGGAAAAGGTAGAAAAAGAGACTAGAAAATAATTAAAATGCTTAAGATCTGATAGAGGAGGTGAATTTATCTCTGATGAATTTACTAATTTCTGTAATGAGCACGGTATCAAAAGACAGGTCTCTGCACCGAGAACACCTCAGCAGAATGAGATTGCTGAAAGAAGGAACAGGTCAATAATTGACTATGCAACAACACTAATGCTACAAAAGAATATTTCTCAGTCTACACTTGAAGCAGAGTATGTTGTTGCTACTACTAATTGCTCAAACATTGCATATATTAAGCAAGTGTTGGAAGGAATGAATGAGGTAATCACTGACCTGATGATTATATACTATGACAACACCAATGCTATTAATATTTCAAAGAATCCAGTGATGCACTCTAAGAAAAAGCATATATCAATTAAGTATCACTAATTAAGAGAACAAGTGCAAGAGAAGCAAGTGAAGTTAGAATTTGTTACATCTAAAGAACAACTTGCAGATATCTTTACAAAGCCTCAACTGAAGGACACATTTGAATACTTGAGGACTAGACTTGGGGTCTATCCCCTATCTACCAGTCACTAATGTGATCTGGATGTTGCATCAACTTAATCTTATCAGAATATCACACATGTTGATGCAGCATAGTTCACACTTTGGATAATGTTCAAGGTTGTGATTATGTTTGAAGAACTAAAATAGATTGGGATATCAGTATATAGAGATACAAAGACTTTATTGGACAACAGAGAGTTACTTAGCTACTACAAAGCTGATTATTTATTTGTTTCTTTGGCATTGTTGTCAAAGGGAGAGATAAATAATATGAAAGAAAAGTTAAACATGCACCGATGAGAACTACCTAAGGGAGAGATAATCTAAAAGAAACAGAAGATTGAAGATCAGTTACAAAGAACAGAAGCAGGAACCTAAGAGTTGAAAAGATCATATCTACAAAATGACAAAGCTATATTTTATAATGTTGTTTAGTAACATAGTGATTAAACATATTAAGCTAGGGAGAGCTTGCACATCATTTGTTCATAGAGTTGTAGAATACATGTTTGGTATGTGTATGGTACACTTCATATTACTTGAGTTTCCATCAATGCCAAAGGGAGAGATTGATGAACTACAATTGATTTAGAACCTAAATGAAATATCTATGATTAAAGATCACTGAGGAGTTTTTGATTAGATATGTAAGATGATTAAATCAGTATTATGTTGTCATTGATGTCAACTAGCTTGACAATACTTATCTTGTAAGTTACGATACTGAAACATCTGAAGAAAGGTGAAAGAGATGAAGAACATAAGTATCTACATGAGGAAGATGTATATGTTAGATAAGGATAAGGAATACACTGAGTAACTTTTTGATGAGTCTATGATTTTATGATATTGATTTTATTATGTTGCATTCATCTATGATGAAGAATAGAGCTGAAAGACACAAAGTAGTGTTGTCGATAAATGAAGCATTCTAGTATACACTGATGGAGTGTAGTGTATACTGAGTGTAGTGTTAACCAAGCTTGTGTTCATCGATGTATTTCTTTGTTAACCGAGGAGAACATAAAGGAATTAAAGGATTAGTTTAGTCGATAAATTGATGAGCTAGAAAGTGTATGAAATCTAGGTAATAGATAAGGTTTATTATGAAGATCGATGGCTAACATAATTCAAGGAAGGTCTAATGGAGTAGATTGAAAAATGTTACTAACACATCAGCCAAAGAAGGTTAAAGTAGCAAAATCAATGAATTAGATTAAGCGGAAAAATCTAATGGAGAAAAAGAAAATGATTTACTCATCTATATAAGAGACATTAGTTTCATTGTTGAAACTATGCCGGAGGAAGAAGCTACTACAAAATTATCATGTAAACAAGTTTTCATGCATTCTGATCATACTAGTTAGTGAGAACCAAACTATAGAACAATTACTGAGCTACAAAGAGTAATTACCGATGAACAATAAGTTGATATAGTGTTGAATCTGAAGTGATATATTGATCAAAAAGATTTGTGAGTTGGATATTGATCTATAAATTGCAATTGAAGTTTTATCAAGGAAGATCATCTACTATTACATATTTAACCATTATACACAGTCAAATCTCTTAACCGAGTGGACTAAGAAAGTCTTTTTATGTTTCATTCATAGAGTGAACATTGTTATCTTGTCAACCCCAGAGTGACTACTGGTTGGACGATAACTTTTGGTTTAAAATTCTCTAACAAGGTCACACCTAACAGTGTGTTTGTAACCTTTAACAAGGTTGGGTCTTCACCGACCTCACTTCAGAAGAGTGAACATTTTTGGGTTGCTGGTCCTAGGTGGTTTTTCCCTTCATAGGGTTTCCACATTAAATCTCTTGTGTTATGTGTTGATTGTGATATTTGTTTGTTATCATACTTTTCATATTGCATGTTGTATTTGATCAGTAACTACTATAAGTTTTAGACTAATAATCAGCAAAAGCACAGACAATGAAAGTATTTTATGTTTACGGAGTAGAAGAAGTTGAAGAATTTGTTTTGGATTATACATTTTGTTTTGGGACACTGGATAATGGATTCACCCCCCTCTCAGTTATTCTAACAACATGTTACAAATTTAAGATCATCTAGTTCAAAAATGAAATATATATATACATGTACATACAAATTTAAGAAACATACATGTTACAAATGTAAACACATATACATGTTACAAATTTAAAATCATCTAGTTTAAAAATGAAATCTATATATACAGGTACATACAAATTTAATAAATTGACACAGTCAAGGATGGTGGATCCAATTAAGGACAATCCAAACCTTGTAGGTCCAAAACAACACACTAGAAAACTCAACAACACAAAAAAAGAGAATTGTTTAACTTCTGATTTTCATTGACATGCCTAGCTGTAAGGCCTTTCAGGCTAGGGCCAATTACAATCAGAAATAATTCTGCAAGATCCAGATAGATCTAATACAATCTCAGATAGTTCAACTCTAAAGACAATCAGAAACTGATGGAAACCCTAAGGTAGATCTAGACTTGAGATTGCAAGCCTCCAAGCACTCTCCTTGTCTCTAAGTGTGCAAACCACTAGCTCTACAACTACAAACTATCAAATAACAATCTGATCTACAAGATCATGCAAGATCTTTTCCACAACTTCACCAACTCTAGCTTTCAAAACCTCAGATCTGATGCACTAAGTCTTCCAAGTCATGAACTTCTATGATCTCCTCATGCTCCTCCCCTCCTAAACATCTACCCCAAACATCCTATAAATACTAATCATCAACCACAAGTTAGCTGGATGAAATCATTAACTCCCCCAAACAATTATTAAATGTAACACAAGTCGGCATCAAAATAGCCTTACAAACATTTAATCCAACATGTCATCCTATAACAATAGCTATCAATAATAAATGCACCAAGTCAGCCCAACCAATCACACAGAACTCTAGTCAGTAAACTAGAACTACCAAGCAACAATGAAATAACCGAGCATGCTAGGCATCACTAAGAAATAGTGTCGATTAAGCACCATAGACATTGTTGAGTAACACTTTCACCAAGTGCCATAGATTACTGAGTTCCTTCAATAAATGAGCTTCCTTCAATGAATGAGGTCATCAATCAAGGCTGCAACTAAGTAACACTGGCCAAACATACACCTCCCATGCAGATCTACCGAGTACCCTAGAATTCCCCTGCATCAGACACCCCAAGTTCAAAAAGATGTTCATATGTGAGAAGAACATCTTCTGGGACTCAACACATAAACCCTGAGCTGGTTCTTCACATACAAGTCCTCCACCTTTTCAACTTTCATACTCTTCCACTTCATCTTTCTCTATCTCTTTAAGTCTTTTCTTGACAACACACAGGTTGGTTCTCCATACTGATCATTCATTTTCTCTAGATACACAACCTAAACTCAGCTACTAATACTCAGGCTTCTCCTACCGAATATTGTATCCAGAAAAGGCATCATGTAAAACTCCCTGTCATCCTTCTCAATAGTAAACACATTTCTTACAAAGTCATACATAGCTCTGTAATCATATTGCCAAGGTCTACCAAGCAATATATCACAACTATTCATCTTCACAATGTCACATAACACAAGATCCTTATACTGGCCAATCTAAACGTCAATAAAGCATTGTTTTGTTACTTCTAGAGCATGAACATCTTGTAACTAGCCAATTCTATAAGGACAAGGATGCTTCATTCTATTCAACCCAAGTTTCTGAACCATGTCCTCAGCAATGAAGTTATTAGTACTACCACTATTAAGAATAACATCATAGAGTTTACCTCTAGACTTGCATCAGGTCCTAAATGAGTTACTCCTCTGACAAGGTTCCTCCTTTGTACTGAGCAATGTTTGCCAAAGCAGCAGGTTCTTAGATTCAGGTTCATTCTCATTCACCATAGTAGTTTGTTTGTCACCAAGCTTCTTCTATGTACACTCAAAAGAATAGTGTCCTTCCTCTCCATAGTTATAGCAAGTACCCTTAAAGATAACTCTACATATCTTCTTCTTTGGTTCCATAGGTTTCTATTCATCTTTTGCATCAGTCGGTTTATCCTTCACCGAGGTGATCAATATTTTCTTTCCCTCAGGGATTACTATGTTGTTTCCTTTTCAACTTATCTTTTGCCTTCAGAGCATACTGATAAGCATCTTCAATAGAATCAGTCTTCAGCATACCAAGCTCATAGTGATAATTGAATCTCAGACCATTCACATACCAAGCTAACTTTTCATTACCAAGCTCTTGGTGTCCAGACCGAATAGTAAGTTTGTAGAACTCCTCGGTATAATCTTCCATAGATAAATCCTTCTATTTTAGATTCTACAACTTCTTAAACAAGTCAAGCTCATAGTCAAAATGTATGAACTTAGCTTTCAACTTAGTCACCATCAACCTCCACTGATTGATCTTCATTTCACCTTCATCTTCTCTATCTCTTTGTAGTTCTTTCCACCAAAGAGTAGCATGTCCTTTCAACTTTGTCTATGCTAATCTCATCTGAAGAGGATCTTCAATTTCTTCCAACTCAAAGAAATCTTCAAGTTCACCAATCCAATAAATCAAGTTCTTAGGTTTCAAAGTACTAGAGAAAGTAGAAACTTCCATTTGGTAACTGCTACTTAACTGAGCTCTAGATCTAGGTAATCGAGTAGTTCTATCTTCACCAGATCTATCCCTTTGGTCATCACCACTAGATCCAATAGGCTCAAAGTCTTCAACAAATTCCTCATAACCAGTACTAACATTCTGAGGTATACCATTAACAAATCTCATTGTCTTGGTGACCATGTCATTCTTCATCAACTCTATCTCAGATCTAAAATCTGATTTCACCTTCTTTGTGATCACAGATTCAACAATATTAGAAAGATCAAAAATAACTCTAGGGTCCAATCTTCTCAGAGGCATCCTTAGAGATATGCAAAAACCCTCTGCAACAAACCCTCACCGAGCACCTTGTGGCAATCTCCAAGTTGTATGCAAGTCAGATCTCAACTTGCCACCTTGAACAAATAGCTAGGGCAAGATCCACAAGTTCAGTACTTTGGATCTACAATCTAGATCATATGATCTCTTTACAAACAAGATCAACTTTGCAAGATCAACCTTACTAGGTCAACCTTCACTCCACAAGATCAACTCTTAGCTCTGATACCACCTGACGTAGTCAAGGATGGTGGATCCAATTAAGGACAGTCCAAACCTTGTAGCTTTAGAAAACACAACAAAATATTCAACAACACAACAAAAAAACAATTGTTTAACTTCTTATTTTCATTAACATGCCCAGCTATAAGGCCTTTCAGGTTAGGGCCAATTACAATCAGAAAAAATTCTACAAGATCCAAATAGATCTAATACAATCTTAGCTAGTTCAGATTTGAAGACAATTAGAAGCTGATGGGAACCCTAAGGCAGATCTAAACTTGAGCTTGCAAGCCTCCAAGAAATCTCCTTGTCTCAAAGTGTGCAAACCACTAGCTCTGCAACTACAAACTATCAGATAACAATCTGATCTGCAAGATCATGCAAGATATTTTCCACAACTTTTCCAACTCCATCTTTCAGAACCTCAGATCTGATTCGCTAAGTCTTCCAAGTCATGAAATTCTATGATCTTCTCATGCTCCTCCCCTCCTAAACATCTAACCCAAACATCCTATAAATACTAATCACCAACCACAAGTCGGCTAGATGAAATCATTAACTCCTCCCAACAATTATTAAATGTAATACAAGTCAGTATCAAAATAGCCTTAAAAATATTTAATCCAACATGTCAGCTTGTAACAACTACCAATAATAAATGCACCAAGTTGGCCCAACAAATCACACAGAACTCCAATTGGTAAACCAGAACTACCAAGCAATAGTAAAATAATTGAGCATGCTAGGCATCACCAAGCAATAGTGTCGACTAAGCACCACATACATCATCAAGTAACACTTTCACTAAGGCTAGAGATTACCGAGTTCCTTTAGTGACCAAGCTTCCTTCAATGACCAAGGCTATTAATCAAGGCTGCAATCAAGTAACACCATCCAAACATACACCTCCCATGCAGATCTATCGAGTACCCTAGAATGCCCCTGCATCATAAACATATTAATCCTATTAAGTCTTAAGGGGTTGTATTAATCATGTTACCTATCTTAATTGGTCATATTAGTCACATGTTAAGTCTTAATTAGTCTTAATTGGTCAATTAATAGGTCCTAATTGGTCAAGTATTAGTCACATGTTAGGTCTTAATTGGTAGGACTATTAAGTCTTAATAGGTCATATTGGACCTAATTGGTCAAGTATAGGTCCTAGTAGTTATTAAGGGTGGAATATTAGGTCTTATTAGTAGGTATTAGGTCTTATTAGGTCATATTAATCAATTTAGGTGTTATTAGTCATACTAGTCACATGTTACAAGTGTCTTAATTGGTCAATTAATAGGTCCTAATTGGTCATATTAGGTCTTAATCAATTTAGGTGTTATTAGTCATATTAGTCACATGCTAACTCTTAATTGGTGAATTAATAGGTCCTAATTGGTCAAATATTAGTCACTTGTTAGGTCTTAATCAATTTTGGTGTTATTAGTCATATTAGTCACATGTTAAGTCTCAATTGGTCAATTAATAGGTCCTAATTGATCAAATATTAGTCACTTGTTAGGTCTTAATAGGTCATATTAGTCACATGTTAAGTCTTAATTAGTCTTAATTGGTCAATTAATAGGTCCTAATTGGTCAAGTATTAGTCACATGTTAGGTCTTAATTCGTAGGACTATTAGGTCTTAATAGGTCATATTGGACAAGTAATTGGTCAAGTATAGGTCCTATTAGTTCTTAAGGGTGGACTATTAGGTCTTATTAATAGGTATTAGGTCTTATAAGGTAGTATTAATCAATTTAGGTGTTATTAGTCATATTAGTCACATGTTAAAAGTTTTAATTGCTCAATTAATAAATCTTATTAGATCGTATTAATCAATTTAAGGGTCTTATTAGGTCTTATTAATCATGTTAGGTCTTAATAGAAAACATTACATGTCTTATTATTCACGTTAGCTCTTAAGGGGTCTTATTACATCTTGTTAATCATGTTAGTCCTTAATTGGTTAGAAAGAAAGAGAGAAAGTTCATGTTGGTTTCTAGTATTTTTGTTTATTTTAGTTTCTAGTGTTAGAGTTTAATGGGAAATATTAATCATGTTAAGGGTCTTATTAGGTTTTATTAGCTCTTAAATGGTGCAGGAGCACCTAATCCTAGAGGTCACTATGAGATATATAAGGTTTTTGAGTAATTTAAAGTCAATTATGTGATGTATTTATTCATTTTGAATCCATTTGTAAATGTATTGACAAGACATGTAAGCATGTGCACAATATTGCTCAAGTTGTCAAATAGGTCATGTTTAGGTCTACATGGTCAAATTTGTGTAAAAGACCCATGGAACGGTAAAATAATTATTAAAGGTCTTAAATATTCCATTTGGATATGTATAGAGAGGTCTGACAAAGTTTTGAAGTCATTTTGTCAAAAATGTAAAAGTTGCATAAAAATTTGTAAAATGCAACATTGAGAAAGTTGCTAACATTACAAAAATGATGTAAAAAGGTAGATGGTTGGTCTTGGGGGTAGTTAGAAACATTTATAACTATCAAATGGATATAAATACCATTGTATGGTCGAACCAAATCAGATTTGAAAAGAGGAAATGTTTTGATATATTTTTGGTGCATTCTATTGTTGTTGTTTTAATTGGTTTTTCAGTTTTAGTGTTGGTTCCAAGCCTTGTACGGATATGTACGGCATGTAAAACCTGTAATATAGTAATGGATAGATAGAATGATGAATCCTCTTTCTCATGATTTTTATTTGGTTCAAGTTTATAAAAAAATGAACAAGTTATGCACATTTTGGTGGAGGCTGTTGGTTGCAGATTCAAGATCTCCTGAGAACATTTGTGTTGCACTATTTGGTACAGACACATATGAAAGAATTAATACCTATAATAATATTAATTGGAAATATATATGAATTAAATTTCATTTCCTTTTGGTTTGAGTTGTTCTTATTCAAATTTGTGAAAGTTATGTGTATTTGAGTGGAAACTGGTTTTTAAAGATCTGAATTGGAGTTGCATGCATTGATTTGTGCTTGTAGAATGATTTATGAATGGAAAAAATAAATAGCTTACATATTATAAAACTATATTAATATATTATTTAGATGGAATTGGTTTGGTGTCATTTAGATTCTTTTTGATAAAGATATGAGATGCCCTAGGTAGGGTTTGGTGTTTTAATTCTGAATTATGATAGGGATATGGACCAAAATTTTCAGTCTGAAACAATAATTGTTTGAGGATTCAAATGGGGTCCTTAGACCTTAATATTTTTTGAGGTGATATAAATTTTAGTTATCTACAAAATTTTTTGTTTCTATAAATTTTGGTTTGGAGTTTTAGTGGGTCAAATAATTCAATCTTTGAAAACTATAAAACTTGAGACAATATCAAAGTTGTTTGTTAAAGGAATCAAAGAATTATTTTGTTGATTGATCTTGTGAAAGAAGATATTATTTTCCTCTTTCAAATTATTAGAATGATTAAATGAAGATTGAATCATCAAGATCCTAGATGATGCAATTGGTTTGCATGATGCTCTGCATCAAGTGGCATGAGAGCTTGAAGATCTTGAGTGTGTGGGTAGAGCGTCGAGGGAGGCAATCAACACCAGGACCTTGGAGATTTGTTATTTGTTTTTGTGATGAGTTTTGGTTGTAGGTGCTCATCCATCTTGTTGCATATGAAGGTTGGGTTGTGTGTATAGACACTGGAAGTCTATCAAGGGCCAAGAGAAGGTTCAAGGCCAAGGAGTGGTCCAGTTGATTGCCAAGAGACTAGGAAGAGAGGCAAAGAGGAGGAATCCTAGGTGAGGAATATGGGAGATTTGTTTGTGGTGAGTTGGAAACTTAGCAATGGTAAAGGTGGATCTTTGACTGATAAGGCACTGTGGAGTTGTAGCCCTTAATGCTCCATTGACAGGAGTATTTGAGAAGATGATTTTGAGGACAGTCCTATGTCCTTAAGGGAAAATATTATGGAGATAAAGGCATGAAGAGGCAAAGAAAAATGAAGGTTAAGATGAAGATTTTTGTTATAATTTTTTTTTGCAGGTTATGACACACCTTTCCAAGAGACTTGGAAAGCTTTCAAGGTTGGTAGTATGGTGTAGGAGCACCTAATCCTAGAGGTCACTATGAGATATATAAGATTTTTAAGTCATTTAAAGTCAATTATGTGATGTATTGATTCATTTTGAATCTATTTGTAAATGTATTGACAAGAAATGTAAGCATGTGCACAATATTGCTCAAGTTGTCAAATAGGTCATGTTTAGGTCTATATGGTTAAATTTGTGTAAAAGACCCATGGAAGAGTAAAATAATTATAAAAGGTATTAAATATTCCATTTGGATATGTATAGAGAGGTTTGACAAAGTTTTGAAGTCATTTTGTCAAAAATGTAAAAGTTGCATAAAAAGTTGTAAAATGCAACATTGAGAAAGTTGCTAACATTACAAAAATGATGTGAAAAGGTAGATGGTTGGTGTTGGGGGTAGTTAGGAAGGTTTATAACTATAAAATGGATATAAATACCATTTTATGGTCGAACCAAATCAGATTTGAAAAGAGGAAATGTTTTGATATATTTTTGGTGCATTCTATTGTTGTTGTTTTGATTGGTTTTTCAGTTTTAGTGTTGGTTCGAGGCCTTGTACAGACATGTACGACTTGGAAACCCTATAATATAGTCATAGATAGATATAATGATGAATCCTCTTTCTCATTCTTTTTTTTTGGTTCAATTTTATAAAAAATGAACAAGTTATGCACGTTTTGGTGGAAGTTGTTGGTTGCAGATTCAAGATCTCTTGAGAATAGTTGTGTTTCACTATTTGGTACAGAAACATATGAAAGATTTAAGACCTCTAATAATATTCATTGGAGATATGTATGAATTAAATTTCATATCCTTTTGGTTTGAGTCATTTTTATTAAAATTTGTTAAAGTTATGTGCATTTGAGTGGAAACTAGTTTTTAAAGATCTGAATTGGAGTTGCAGGCATTGATTTGTGCTTGTAGAATGATTTATGAATGGTAAAAATAAATATCTTACATATTATAAAACTATATTCATATATTATTCATATGGAATTGGTTTGGTGTCATTGGGATTCTTTTTGAGAAAGATATGCGATGCCCTAGGCAGGGTTTGGTGTTTGAATTCTGAATTATGATAGGGATATGGACCAGAATTTTTACTCTCAAACAATAATTATTTGAGGAATCAAATGGGGTCCTTAGACCTTAATATTTTGTGAGGTGATAGCTATTGTAGTTATCTACAAAATTTTTTGTTTCCAAAAATTTTGGTTTGGAGTTTTAGTGGGTCAAATAACTCAATCTTTGAAAACTATAAAACTTGAGACAGTATCAAAGTTGTTTGTTAAAGGAATCAAATAAATATTTTGTTGATTGATCTTGTGAAAGAAGATAATATTTTCCTCTTTCAAATTATTAGAATGATTAAATGAAGATTGGATCATCAAGATCCTAGATGATGCAATTGATTTGCATGATGCTCTGCATCATTAAAGGGTCCTATTACGTCTTGTTAATTTCATGTTAGGTCTTAATTGGTCAGAGAGAGAGAAAGTTTATGTTGGTTTTTACTGTTAGAGTTTATGTTGCTTCATGTTCTAGTTTCATGTTGGTTTAATGTTAAGGTTCATGTACGTTTCATATTAAGGTTTATTTTTTAATTATGTTTAGGGATCTCTTTTTAAATTAGGTTTCTAGTTAGGGTTTATGTTTATTTAATGTTAAGGTTTATGTTAGTTCATGTTTTAATATCATGTTTCTAATCATTTATATACGTTTTCCTAATGTTTGGTAACATTTTCGTAATATTTTAAAACATATCTAATAAAAATAAATTAATTAACTAACTAACACATTTTATTAACTAAAAAAAATATTATATTAATTAAATAACTAAATCTACATAAAATCGTATTATTTAATTTCTACAATTAAAAATAATAAAATTACATGAACAAAAACAACTATTAAATTAACATTTTTATTTAAATTACAATTATTTAATATTAAATAAACAAAGACAACTATTAAATTAGCATTTTTATTTAAATTACAATGATTTAATATTAAATAAATAAAAACAACTTTAAAAAATTAAACAAAATATTAAAAAATATTAAAATAAAAAAATGGCCTACCTCTTCCAACTGAAATCCTCCTGTAGCTCTCCTAAAACTCCGCAAGCCGCTCAATACAAATGAGCTTTGCCATTCAAATTTTTGGGTCTATAGAGCTTTTTGGGTTTCGATCGAAACCCTTCCAGTCGGAACCCTTGTGCCACTTAGACACCACATGGTGCCTAGTGGGTGCCACATAGTTTCGACTGAACCCATTTCGACCAGAACCCTTCCAACCGGAACTGTTTTGGCTGGAACCATAAAATTTGTCCTCTAGTGTGACACAACTTTGTACTTTTACCCCACACACACACACACATACACATACACAGACACATACACATACACATACACATACACATACACATACACATACACATACACATACACATACACATACACATACACATACACATACACATACACATACACATACACATACACATACCCATACACATACACATACACATACACATACACATACACATACACATACACACACACATGTATGTGTGTGTGTAAATATCTAGACTAGAATCAATACATCAATTAGTCAATTTCACATACTTTATGTCAAATAAAAATTTAATGTACAACGTAGGGTCAATTAATACATCAATTCATTCAAATGATACAATATCATCTCTTCCACATTTAACCATCATGGGTCATGTTCTTTAATTGAGATTATTGGGTGGTGTGAACTTCATAACATGGTTTTTAATTTCTAAAGAATATAACTCATCATCTATGAAAAAATGCATTAATACCTTATGAACTATAGATTTGACTTCAATATAAGGCATATTGAGGTAGGTAAAAATTAGAGAATCATGCTCTATTTTCATTAAATTCTTTTAGTTTTGATCTTTTTTAGTTTCTTCAAAGATTTATAACTCACTTTCACATCAATGAAAAATTTGTGCGACTTTTACTAAAATTTTAGAATAAAAGAATAATCTATATTTGCCACTTAAATTAAAGATTCTTTCTCTTTCGATATTGACATTTTTTCCTGATCTCTTCTCATTACTGACTCATCATTTAGATTATATTTGTATGATATAGAAGTTTTAATTTTAATATATTTAAAGAAAGGTATAGTTTTCTAGATGTGTATATTTCAACTTAATAGGATACCAATACCATGTGACACTATTCTTGAGTATATCAATAACATATGTACAAGATTTATCATAGTAAAAGTGGAAAAACAAAGACTTATCAATTGATTGACATGCTTTCCAATGCCTACCACCACTACAAGACATACAAAAATAGATTTGATAGCTCTAGATCAAAGTATTTACAAACATCAAAGCATAGTGAATGTGGATTTTGTGAAATGATAAAGCACAGTCCTTGTACATCTTGTCTTTTTAATAGAATCTCCTCCCCAAAATGTAAGAATGATAAGACAAAAGATCCATTAGTATAAGGTGGAGGTAGGAGATTTTAAGTTGGTTTGGTCCCCATTGAAGTGAATTAGGTACATGTCCATTTAACAAACAAATATCCAAAGAAAAATGAAAAATATAGGACCTAAAAAATGAAAAATCCAAAGAATACATGTTGTCAACATAAATACGCATCCATGGGCTGAATAGTATTTCTATATTTGAAACTGCTCATGGGCTTCCTATCTCATCCTTCATAGAAATTATACTCAAGAAAGTATGTATCACTTCTCACGTCAACATTAGGTGGAAAAGAAAATCATCCACCATCAAGTAATGTATCCTCCTAAAATATAAAACTCTCATGATACATTACCTCCAACTCAACCAATTGGAAATGAGAAAAAAAACTTGATTTACCTTCATACACATCATCAACTTCACAAATTGGTACATCATCTATAACATTTGGCTTGTTAACTATGTCTACATACAAATGGTTAGAAACCAAATGAAAATCCCCCTTATACACATTATAAAAAAGAAATGTCTAGTCCATATCTATATCTTCATCAAATAAAACATTATAAAATTCACTAAAAACACCATCCATTTCAATTCCATAATCATCTTCATCAAGAGAAGAAGAAACTAAATATGAATTGAAACAATGTTCAACATTGCATTTTTCATAACATTAATACTCCATGTTGTTACCATCATTCTCATAATTGAAGAGATCATAACCATTTTTCCATCATTGATCCTTTTCCTCCTCAACCATACATGTTGGTTCATGATCACTTGAAGAAATAAAAGGATGAGAAGAAGACTGATCGGTTGTATGAAAAGTTGTAATTAATGGAACAAATGTAGCACAACTACTTGCAACATTAATTTTAGGAACACACATCTTAATTAATTCCTCATACATATTTTCTTGAACATGTTCATGCGGAAAAAACATTAGTTGAAATATATCCTCTTCATTTGAACCAACTATGAATTCTTCTAACTCAATATCATTATCAGCAAAAAAAGATGGAAGTTGATCATTTGAAACTTCAACATCAAATTCATATGATTCATGCAAACATGAATCAACATCATCAAATCATTGTCTTTATCTGATGAATAATTTTCTTTTTTTTCTCTTCTTCAACATTAGACTACAAACTACCTCTTCATGCAGCCTCATTACGAGAATAACCACTAAACATATTATGTGATGTAAAACCAAAATTCATATCCATCTCTATATCAACATTATTATTAAAATTCTCACTAACCATTTCATCATTAATGTGAGGAAAATACATTATTTGCAAGAAGGATTATTCACTCACATTCCAATTTAAATCACATACCACAACATGATTAGTATGATCAATAGAGACATCAACACTTTGATGATGACTATTATTTCTTAATTAACACCTTTCTTGAATATTAAATGTGTTGTTACAATGAACACCAACTAATAGAAAACCTCTCATAATTCCATATTTTAGATTATTTTCAATGTCCATCACTATCATAAAATCTTGATGCAAAGTCTTAGGCTCTTTATCTCTCAACAAGAAGCTCGTATCTTCATCAAAAGAACCCAAATAGATCACTAAACACACTTTATTTCTGGGCCTATAGCTTCTTATAATATAAAATAATGTCTTTGCAAATCTAATATTAAATGATGGAACCATTTCATCTTCTTCAATATCAATCTCCATCAAATTTATCAACGCATCACTTGCATTTTTTCTCTCACCAACTTTATCCTTAAAAATAGCATGTAATTCTTCCAAGGAATAAATAGAACTAGTTGGTAAGAAATAAAACCAATCCGTGGCATCTTCCTTTAAAGTATGAATAAACATCTTCATGATAGATCTCACAATCTCCCATGAGATTAGAAAAATCTTGCAAATGCTTATATGTTGAATCTGATCGTTTCTCATTAAACCATGGTAAATGCTTCCCAATCTCACTAGGAATTTCATTAGGGAAACCATGAATGCCATCAAAGCATAATGGCATAAACCTTTTCATAGATAAGCTACTAAAAAAATCAGACATGGGTTGTACACTTTGTAAACTCATGTTTGACACTCCCCAAACATATACATGTGAATCACACACCCACTTATAACATTATGAGATATGAATTTATAGCATAAAAATATACTTCTCTATCACAAAAAAAGCTCAACATACTTCCTCAACTAAATACATAAACTGGAAAATACAGATCAGAAGTATGCAAAACTCATATTCTTATATTGCATTCCTATTCTCAAAAATTTTATGACAAGAGAGAAATGTCTTCTTCTGTATCACCTTTTTTCATCTTCCTTTTGAATCCCTATGAAGCTCACCCACCAACTGAATACTTCCTCACTAAGATTCATAAAATTGTCTATCAATCTTGCGAAATCATTAAAACAAAAAATTTATGCAAGCACTAGTATAGATATTAGATTCACCAACCAATTTGGGATTGATGAAAAATATATTGTAATTTAATTTGTAAAGATCTCCTTACAACTTTCAATAGTTCAAACATATACTTCAACTCTTCACATGATATAACTTCATATGAAAAACATAATATTACAAACTCAAGACAAAGAACTCAATCTTATATCATAAAAGACACCTTTCAACTTTGTGCAACCTCAATGGACTGACTAATTGGTCTAAATTACTAACAAGAAAAGGAGAAATCTCAACTATCAATCTTGTTAACACAAAAAGTTATAATATCTTCCCTAGTAGAGTCATCATTTTGTTGGTGACTCAGATGGGTTAAATCAGCTAGGTAATATGATTTGACAATTTGAAATGCTAGAGACTCATAGAAAAGTTTCAACAAGACTTTGACATCTCCTTCCCTAGTAGAGTTATTATTTTATTGGTTCAAAAAATGGTTTTATGCTTCAATAGCTCCCAGTACACTCACTACAAATTCTAAAGAGTTTCCAACTCTAATTATCAAACCCCCATGAATGACTAGACCAACTAACAAGGATGAAGACTCTATTGGCAAGTTGACTATACTAGTATATGTGACTTAATATAAGTGTTGTCATTATGGAAACAAAGTCATATAGTGTTTTGGAGTTAGCGCACTTGATGAGAAGATCAAAAATTGGCTAAGTGTAGAAGACTGGATAGTTAGCAGAGCACCAGTAGTTCAGAGCATCAGCGCATGTGCATATGACCAAGTTATGGTATGTGCCCTAGAAGATAAGATGGTAAGAGTGTATTCATGCTTAGTCTATGAGTGCATGATCAGATATGCAAGTATGATGAAGTTACAGATAGTTGAAGTTACACAGCCAGTGAATGCTAGAACAAAACAGAGTATGCAGCCGACTGATGGAAATTTGATTAGCAACTATGTTATTGTTTTGTAAAGGCTATGCACCTATTGTAATTAGGTAGTAGACATATAATTATGTTTTTTTGTAAACACACTTGAGCCAATTCAATTGGAAGCATTGTGTGTAATTGGTTAAAGGGCTGACCTAGTTAATTGTTTTGTATGCGCATATAAATAACAGATGTGCCCTTGTAATTAGACATGGAAGTTGATATAGAGATGAAATAAGTAGATCAAAAGTATGTGAAGAGTTTTTAAGATGTATTAGAGCTTTACAAGAGGTCAAAGCATTAGCATATCAAAGGAACTGATCAGACAAGTAGTGTCACAGTTCCAGTTCATCCAACAGATATAGTGTGTATCTGAGATCAGAAGGTTGTAGCCTTCACCACTTGAGCAGTGAGCTCTAGGACAGTGTGTCCACACCCCTAATAGGGTTATTGTAAAAGAATCCTAATAGGGTCCAACCCTTTACCAGGTCACTGTACTAAATACATTGTAAGGCAACTCCTAACAGGGTTAAGGATCTTCTAACAAGGATCATAAAACACTAGTACAAATTATTAGTGGGTGTCAATTACCATCAGGTTTTTTACCTATTTGGGTTTCCCCATAACCACATTGGTGTTATGTGTTGAGTTCATGTTTCTTATTTATGTTAATGTTCATTTCAGTACTTAAGCACTCAAGTTAAGTTTAAGAGTAAAATAAAAGATTGAATTAAGTGAACATTGATTCACCCCCCCCCTCCCACCCTCTCAGTGTTCCCATTCCTAACATTTGGTATCAGAGCTCTGGTCCTCAGTAAATAATTTTAACCACTTGAGGAGATCATGGATAAAGTAGAAATGAAACACCTGAAAAGAAATCTTGAAGTTGCTCTTGAAGACATGGACAAATCTGAAAAAGAAATTGAAGAACTAAAAGAAAAAGTCAGTGATGCTCAAGCAGTTATCAAAAGGCTAAGAAAAGATTTGAAAGAATGTTCTACCAGTGATTTAGGGATAATGATCAAGAAGTTGAATGAAGAAAATTCATCCCTGAAAGAATTGAATGAAGAATTGGATGATAAGCTAGCAAACAATCAGGAAGTTTATGATGAATAGATCAAAGAGAACCTTCAACTGAATGAATAATCAAGGAAAACAAACATGGAAATCTTGGAGCTAAGAAACAACAAGGAAAGCTTGGAATCTAAATTGAAAGAGGCTAAGAATCACATTGATAAATTACACACAAGCAAGGATCTGATTGAATCTCAACTGTATGCTCGGAAGCTTAAAGGAGATACCAGCGGCATTGGAATCAATGAAGCACAAAATTAGATTGACAACATGCGAGCAAGAATGAAAGCACCAGAAGACACCACAGATACTAAGGAGACTGGAAGTTAGACTAAAGATCATGTTGAACAAACCAAGAATGGGCGCAAGCTAGTAGATCGAACTTGTTATCCATGTAACTAGGATGGACATATAGCAAGGAACTGTACAGAGGTAATACCCTTCAATGGATACTTTTATTCATGCAATAAATTTGGTCATAGAGATATGAATTCTAAGACAAGTCAGAAGAACAAGACTCAGCATAATCAAAATCAGCCAAATGTAAGAAGTTCTCATAATGTTACGTGTCAGATATGTAACTATAATGGCCACTTAGCTAGACAGTGTAAAATGGTAACCCATGTCAATGCACCAAGGAATATAAGGCCTCAAGTTATCTATCACTCATGTAACAAGGCTGGACACATCTCAAAGTTCTATAGATCAAGGATGCAAAGTTAGGAAAGCCCTAAAAAGCTAAAAGAATCAATACTCGATACCGAAGGAGAAGTCAAGTTTGTGAAAGCTTCAAAAGATGTGAGCATGATTTGGTTAAAGGAAAAGTAGGATAATGTTGATGAGCATGTATTGGATTCATCCACAGTGGACACACCCTCTACATCTGGATGAATGGCCCTCAGGGTCATAGGGGGAGCTAATTTAGCTCTAAACCCCTATGTGGCCGGTATACTCACCCTTAGAGTATGCACCTTTGGATTTAACTATTTGGAGATTATGTGATGACATGTGCAAGAATGCACTAGCTGATTGTTAGTAGAATGAAAGTTGGAAATTTTCAATGAAAGTCTAGTTTATGTGACAAGCATTAAAGGAAGAATTTTTACTTTAAACTTCACAAAAGCTTTTACATCTCTCATTACATTCAAATTTAGAGTGATTGGAGAGTAGAGGAGCCCTTGAATTTGATTGAGAAGGATTGCAGATTGATTCACCAGTGATTAGCAGTGCATTTGATTGGTTATAGAATCCCTAATTCATCGCACCGATTTAGAAGTCTTTGAGATCATTTGGAAAGCGATATACAAGTAAGTAATGGCTACTCCCATTGTATTTGATGTGGTAGAGAAGAAGATATATGTGTTTAAGAGGCATCTTTTTAAATCCACACTAGATGACCTTGAAGGTGCATTCTCCCACACTCCCATGGGTGTTATGCATGTGGAAGATATCAGGGCATACATATATTGCAAGAAGGAACCCATAGGTTTGGATAGAATAAGAGAGCACATGGAAACAATGATGAAACCTAATAAAACCTTCATGGATGAGTATGTACTGTCGAAAAATCATCCTTTAGTGGAATATGCTATGGCATATGAGTTCTATGAGTCAGAATGGATCAAGATCCTACTTAGCAAGATCCATGATGACCTATTTTGGATAGGTGAAGTACTAGTTAGGATAATAGGAGATCTAATTCATGAGATGATAGGTCTGTCTAAGAAAGGTGTCATTGTCCTAGTAGGCAAGGACATGAGAAAAATGGTTGAGAAAACTTGCAAATTAAGAAGTGATAGGTGCAAAATGACAATAGAGCCTATAGAGGAGAAAGACATCAAATTGATGTCCATGAGACTGGGATACAGGTTCTAGCACACCAACAAAGTAAACAGTGTGTCAGCAGCCACCATTCTAGTAGCAATAAGGTTTGTAAGAGAGAATGGAGAGTTTAATCGATGTGAGATCTTGTACGCATAGATAATAGACAACATAAGAGCCATCAAGCATGACAAGATGAAGATATTCAGGTTTGGGTCTTTAATAATCTATATGTACTTCCATAATCTTGGAAAGGTGTCTGATTTAGATCTAGACAAATCTATTCACACTATGCCACATATATCATTTAAGGCATCCACAGAAAGTACCCTTAAGGATTATATGGAATTAGAGTTGAAAACATTCAGAGTGAGAATGCAAATGAGGTATAGGATACCTAAAAAGATAGTTGAAAAATACAAGGATAGTATTTGTTTCATGGTAGAGACTGATACAACATTCATGGAGGTTGTTGAACCAAGAACAAAGTGGATTCCTCCACTAGGATATGAAGTTGAAGAGCCTATTCTAGAGGCTTATGCTCAAGTTATGTTGTCAACACCTAAGGACCTCAATGAACCTAGGTGGGAGACTTATGAAGAGAAAACAAGAGAAGTAGATGTTGTATTTAACATTATAGAAACAAAAAGAAAAGTTACCAAGGTTACTTCAGAGATTTTGAAAATTCATGGATTTTCTCAAGCAGACCTAGACACAGTAAGGAAAGAGAAGATTGCTTTGGAAATAGAGAGTGCAACTGCATCAAAGATGATCCAAAGATGAAGAAGGCAAAAATTGAGAAATCAGATGATCCAAAGGGTAAAATAGTTGTTTCCTCTCCTACGCCCACAAAAACAATTGACCTTACTGCTCCTCCTAAGTACAAAGCAATGCCTAAGAGGAAGAAAGAGATCAACACTAGTCATCCATCCTCTTGAGAAATAAGAAGCAAGAAGAATACTCAAGCACCTCCAGAAGTAAGTTTCAAACCTAGTCTTAGTGTTTTGAGTACAAGGATTGTTGATGAAGGTAGGATAGATCAAGTAGGGAAGTTCTATGAGAGGTATAGTGAAATTGGAAAATCAAAGATTCATGGAATGATTGTCAAACATATGTTGAAGTTTAAAAATATAGTTCTAGAACTAAAAACACTGATTCCAAACATTGTATGGAACATTTTGGAATTCTTGAAGAGACAGGAAAATGAGGAAGATCTGAGAATAAGAGAGAAAATTCTAGATGAAAGTCTTCTGGTATGTTCTCTTGAAGAGAAAGCTCTTTTGTTAGATTTGGTGAAACCACACCTCTAGAATAAGACAAGAACACTGCATATCATGGATACAAATTATGAGTTAGTATCTAAAGAGATAGAGAAAGCCTTTGAGAAGGTATTCTTGAATAGACACATGTATCCATCTATTGCACACATAGCTCAAGTGCCTCCTAAGGAAGCCAAGGAGTCAGAGACCATAAAGGTATCAATGAAAGATCCTCAGGATTTAGTGCTTGCAGTAGAAACACATACAGAGGTAGAAAAGTCTGCGCCCATGACAGAGTCACTAAAAGATAACACTATCATCATTGACAATGTAGAAATAGCCATGGCGGCCATAAATAGAGACCTGGATAAGTTTGAGGAAGCTTTTGTGAGCACACAAGAAGCTAAAGTCCTTTGTGGTAACAATTCACCCAAGGCACAAGAAGAAGTACACATTGAAAATATAACAAACGAAAAAGAAGAGAAGGAAACAAAAAAAGAAGAGCAAGAAAAAGAGGAAGAAAAGATGGAAGAGGAGAAAGAAAAAGAAGAGGAAAAAGGAAATGAAACAATAGATAAGACATGTGTTGAAATACTAAGCAAAGTAAAACAAGAAGTGATGGATATCACTCCTATCACTCCCTCAGCATCATTGTTGTCAAGCCTAACACCTGACACCACTAGTTTGGACTCATGGGGAGAAGAAGACCTGATCAAGTTCAGTGTCTTAGCTAGGGAGAACACCAAGGAGAAATAGGTAATGAGGAATCCCCTCCTTGTAGAATTAGTAAATATCCTGAACAACTTGTTACCAGTAGATAAGAAAGTTTCCAAGGTACACTTTGTTGATGATGTAAGTGCAATTCTTTCACAGTTTAAGAGTAATTTATCTAACTTGGAAGAATGAGTATCATTAGTTGCAGAGGAGAAGTATATGAAGAAAAGACTAAATGAGTTGGTTAGTAACTTCTCACTAGACCTTAGTTCACTCAAAGTTGGACAAGCAACTTTGAAAGAGTTTGTAGCACAAGGAAGGAAAATTATTGTTGACTATATGAATCAAGATAAGTTGACAGTCGATCACTACAAGATGATTCAAGAAGTAGAGGCCATGATTGAAAAAGTGAGGAAGTTAGTAGAAGATCCCTCTACTGATGTAAACATGTGTAACAATGTATATCAGAGATAGATTGACAAAATTGAGAAGGAAAAAAAGGAGATGTCAAAGATAAGGGCTAGGCAGACTCATCTTAGAAATGCTCTTGCGCCCTCCCTAGATGTGTTGAATTAGAATATCAAGGAGATGGATGCCACCATGGTGACATATGATCAAGGTTCTAGTTCAGATTTGGAGAAGATGGAGAAACTACAATATGCCTTATGCGCCCATCTCCAAACAATCAATGCATTGATTGCATTTTGGAAGCAAGAGATCCAAAATTTACAGATTGCATACCCAGATGTACTTTCAGTGTAAGTACTTGTACACATTCAATTTTTTAACACCTTTGTCATTAATGTCAAAGGGGGAGTATGTATAGAATATGGAGCTATAGATATGTAAATAAAATGTATAGTAAGAAGATATAAGGGAGATATAAGATAGAGTATGACTAAGTATTTTTTGTATTAAGGGACAATTAGTAACTTTTCCATATTCCTTTGTTGCCATCAATGAAAAAGGGGGAGATTGTTGGCAAGTTGACTATACTGGTATATATGACTTAATATAAGTGTTGTCATTATGGCAACAAAGTCATATAGTGTTTTGGAGTCAGCACACTTGATGAGAAGATAAAAAATTTGCTAAGTGTAGAAGACTGGATAGTTAGTAGAGCACCAGTAGTTCAGAGCATCAATGCACATGCATATGACCGAGTTATGGTATTTTCCCTAGAAGGTAAGATGGTAAGAGTATATTCGTGCTTAGTCTATGAGCACATGATTAGATATGCAAGTATGACGAAGTTACATAGCCAGTGAATGCCAGAATAGAACAAAGTATGCAACCGACTAAAGGAAATTTTATTAGCGACTATGTTATTGTTTTGTAAAGCCTATGCACCTATTGTAATTAGGTAGTAGACATATAATTATGGTTTTTTTTTAACATGCTTGAGCCAATTCAATTGGAAGCATTGTGTGTAATCAGTTAAAGGGCCAACCTAATTAATTGTTTTGTATGTGCATATAAATAATAGATGCACCCTTGTCATCAGACATGGAAGTTTATGTAGAGTTGAAATAAGTAGAACATAAGTATGCGAAGAGTTTTTAAGATATATTAGAGCTTTGCAAGAGGTCAAAGCATCAGGGCATCAAAGGAACTGATCAGACAAGCAGTGTTAGAGTGCTAGTTCATCCAACAGATATAGTGTGTATCTGAGATCAGAAGGTGAATAGAGGTAATTTGGAATCACATCTATTTGTGTAAGTGTGTGCGAAAAATGTAAGATTCACTCCTAAATCCAAATTCCTAAAGGAGAGATCCAATTTGATCAACCAAGACATTAATACACAATAGAATCAATCTATGAAGAATATGAAAGAGACAAAGAAGCCCTATACTTCCCTATAGTTGGATTAAGCTTGAAATCTGAAATAATTGAAGTGCAAATACTAACCTTGAATTAGGGCAGATCTAGAAAATGCTGAATTCTAGCTTTTGTATGAACTTTGTGAAGATTTTGTCATCTGTTTTGGACTGGAAATGTCGACGCGGACAAAACCCAGAAATATTTTCTCCAAATTCACACAGGTCGACTTTGACCTTTTAAAAGGTCAAAGACCACATTATTTATTTGAAGTCCGATTCCGATTCTGTTCGCCGATCTTAAAAGATTGCCAAAAAGGGTATCCAAATTCACTCTCAGATCTAAGATTTTGCACCTGTACCTACAAGAAAAATGGTTTTGTTGTTTGTTTTGGGGGGTTTTCCTTGGTCAAACCTCGGTTCAAAATCAACCTTAATATTGAAATTTAAATAGGAGAATGCTAGCAAGTAGTAGAAATGAATCTAACAATGAAGCTATGCAATTCAATAGATATGCTAATGTATTTGGAATGTAATCAAATATATTGATATGAAAGCTTGAACATAACATTATGAAAGCTCCATGATTGTATGCTTGAAATCCACCTTGAGGAACAATGATATGGATCTTGAAGATGAACAAAGGATCTTGAAGGAAGATCACACCACCATGGTGGCTAGATCTAGGGTTTGAATGATAGATCTGGAATGCTTGAGCCAAATCCCTTCAATAGCTTGAATGCTTGAATCCTTGATCTTCAATGGAGAACTTGGATGGAGAAGAAGACTTGAATACTTGAATGGAATGCTTGCTTGATCACCTTGAGAGATTGAGTGTGAACACTTGATTGAAAGATGGAGAAAATGAGAGAGGAAGGCCTCCTTTTATAGTGATCTAGGTCACACTCCTCTAGATGGACCACCTTGGAGAATTAAATCCCAATTAGGTCCTCACCTTTAGAAAATATACCTTGATTAAATACAATTAAAGGATTTACCATTTTAGAGCCCGAAACAGCTGACTCGGAGGTGGAGAAATAATTTTCTCGAAAGCCAAACTACCAACATTTGAAAATTTGAAATCCTAACAGGAAGAGGTCAAGGTCAAGGTCAACCCTGACCTGGTCAAGGTCAAGGTCGACATTGACCTCAGACCCTAACTTGGCCAGATTCTACAACAGGGGTTCCAAGGGTGCCAGAAACCTAGAAATTGATATCTGAACAGGACTAGATGTCCGGAGTAGACAAAAAATCCTTTGTTTGATATGATGAAGGACTAGGATGTCTCATTTCTGAACCCTACCTAGAAAATAGAGCCATAGAAAGAGGAAAATCAGGAAAGTCCTTAAGACCTTAACCCTAATTTCACCTAGAATGAAGAAATCAAGCACGGAGAAGAAGTGGAAAGCGGGGAGAAAGCCAAGTACATGTAAAGATCCAATCAAGGCACCAAACATGACCCCAAACCACTTACTCAAAGGGCTAAATGCTCTTAACATGGAAGTGCTTCCATTTTAAGATGATACATTAAGCCCCAACTTTAGCAAGAGTATGGATTTGATGCAAACTCTTGGTAAAGGAGAAGAGAGAAGAGATCCCAGTGGATTCAAAATGAGATAAAATAACACTTAGCTGAAGACATAAGCCCCTAAACCAAGGATTCTATCTCAACATACATACATGAGAGTATACAAAAAAACAAGGGTCAGTACTAAACAACCCAAATCAATTAGCATAAGAAACCTTGCTAAGAAATATTTCTCATACCAATATCATATTTGGAAAGCTATCATAAAAGCATAAATGATTACATAAGAAAGACAAGAGCAACACTATAGACAAAATAGCTTCATGATCCAGTCCTACTAGCATGAAAGCAAAAAGAGAGAAAAGAGAAAGTGATTACCTTGCTTGGTAAGATGCCCACCTTACCGTGAATCACCCTGGAGGGAGAGCCCAATAGGTTCACCCATAAAATATGCTTGCAATTATAATGCGTCTTCTGATGGCTTTTTAAATACCCATAGATCCACCTTCTTGTATCATTATGAATATGAAATGCGTGTCTTCCCAGGACTTAGCAACTTATGTGCATTACCTTTGGAAGATTTAGCATATAGGTGCATGTCTTTTTAGGATTTAGCAACTTATGTGCGTTACCTTCCAAGATTTAGCATATTTGAAATTGGAAATGCATGTCCCTTCAGGATTTAGCAACTTATGTGTGTTACCTTCAGAGGATTTAGCATATTGAAACATTTGAAAAATGTGTGTCTCCTCAGGATTTAGCAACTTATGTGTGTTACCTTTAGAAGATTTAGCATATAGATGCATGTCTTTTTAGGATTTAGCAACTTATGTGTGTTACCTTCCAAGATTTATCATATAAAAATAAAAAACTATAGTACAAGGGAGGCCCTATATATGCCCCCCTCCTTAAGATGGCAAAAACATACTATTTTGTCATGTTAAGGAAAGAAAAAGAATAAGGATAAAGCCTTCTTCAACATCAAGACAATATCCATAGACAACACCCAGTCCAAGCCAAGAAGGTCACAGCTCCGATGAGGCCATGGAAGGGATGAATGTAAAAGATATCATGCAAGAAGGGAAAAGAAAGTAACCCTTAATGAGGGATAGGACACTATTCAGTTTCCAAGGTGAGAGATGTATCGACCATGGAAACCCAATGTCAAACAACAAATAAGTTTTGTATAAAGGACATAGGTCCTCAAATGCAAACCATAATTTTCATGTATGATTGGATATCACATAGTAGATAAATACTACTTAACCAAGGAAAGAGGTGAATCCCTAGAAAAGAAGAGAATACCGTATGAAATAACAATGCATATGTTTGAATAAGATAGAAAATCATACCAAGCCTCCAAGGCTAAAGTACTTCTACCAAACTCACAATCTATATTTGTGACTCCATGTGGGAATGTTTAAAGATAGAAAAGAAGGATAAGGCATCCTTGCCCCCCAAGTGTAGGAACAAAGATGGAAGAGGATACCTACTTCACAAAGCAAGGAGATATCCTATTTACAACAATGTATAGTATATCCTTAGCATGAGATATTGACCCCTACATCCAATAGTATAGATAATTGTGAAAAGGATATGTCACTTATGAAAAAGGATATTCCTCAAGGAAAAAGATCTTATTGCCAAGACCCCCACCAAAGAGGAGTACGTGTAAATAAGATATCATCTTTCAAAAGGCGGGAACAAAGATTCAATCATCAAGCCCCCGATGAAGAAGAGCAAGATGAATCTTTGGAATGAAGGAAAACAATTTTAACACCAAGCCAGAATAAAAGTTTATATGAAACATAATTTGCAACATAGAGAAGAAGTGACGACCTAGGACAACAACTTCTTAGATAAGAAGGTTATCCATAATCAACACCTCTGTCACTATGATGAAATAATATTGTAACATAAGCAAATACTATCAAGCTAAGTAAAGAAGTTCCTGTAGAAAAATAGAAAAAGGAAGAACCTTGCCCCCCCAAGGGATGAAAGACAAGGGATATTTTTACAAAACACATGTCCTAGAAAATATTTCCTAAGAAGAAAATATAATTCCTAGGATTGGATAAAAACATCATGGAAGAAGGAAACATAAAGAATACCAATTAAATCTTAATAAAAAGACCTAATGGATCCTAAAAGACTGGGTAAAATTATGCCTCTTGCCCCCCCGTCATGAGACAAGAGGATAGGAACATTTACTCTAGCTCTAATGGAGGGGAATCCCCTATATCAAAATTATGAAGAAGTTGTAAGACTGTGCGAGAAAAAGGTATAATACCGCGCGTAGCCCTATCCCTAACATATAATTTGAAGTTATTACAATTGGAAAGGAAATGAGTATTATGATAGTGGAAAGGACATTAAAATTTGTACAAAGCATCAATAGGCATAGGTCTAAATCTTTCCTTCTTAGAATTCATTAGCTCCACATATACTGTCTTAGCAATTTCTTGACGAGTGTTAGGATTATCCATTAGAGGTGTAGAGAAATGAGCGTTAAGGGGAGGATGAAGATCCACACCACTTAACTTGACTTGATATTTAGAAATTCCAACACCACTCATATCCGGTTTAGGAGGTATATTAATGGTAAACTTAATACCATGTTCATTAACTCCTAACCCTTAGCCGTTATAACCTTGTTTAGTCACCATATTATATCTAGTAGTGTACATAGTATGCAAAGCTTCTACAAGAGGTGATTGTTTATCATGTTCATGAGTAAAGGTTATATAAGGTGGGCTAGTAGGTTTTGAAGAAGTTTTTATACCCTTTCCTTTAATATCATCTTGGACAAGAGGAGGAGGTAAATCAAAGAAATCTTGCACATCTGCATCCTGCACTATAGCTTGAATCCCATCATAAGTATAGGAAGAGTGAGGATTAACAGATGGAGAATCAGGTATCAGAATAGGAAGATTAGAATGAAGAATAGGATTAATAGGATTAGGATGAAGATTAGGAGATGGTGTATCATCTACCAAATTCTTCACATAATCTAAAAGATGAATAAGGCTACCACAGAAATCCCTAAGAAAAGTTTTAAATGTAGGTAGACTAGTATTAGTCAATTTCACAAAAGCATAAGCAAGAGCAATGTGAAGGGTCATCAATGTTATGAAATAAATAACACCCTCGTAAACATCATATGCATTATAAATAGATGCTAGAAGAAGAGTAATAACAAACATGATTATGCACCAAAACATCTTAACAATCTCCATAGTAAAGGTAAGAAATGTTTTTTTATTTTATTGAATATATAGATTTTTTTGTATTTTTGAATGTAAAATGCAAGAGCATAAACTACATCGAAAAAGGAAATCTAACACCAAAAAGAAAGAGAGTAAGCTAGTCGGGTTCACCAAAATGAATAGAGGTAATTTGGAATCACCTCTATTTGTGTAAGTGTGTGGGGAAAATGTAAGATTCACTCCTAAATCCAAATTCCCAAAAGAGAGATCCAATTTGATCAACCAAGAGGTTAATACACAATCGAATCAATCTATGAAGAATATGAAAAAGAGAGAGAAGCCCTATAGTTCCCTATAGTTGGATTAAGCTTGAAATCTAAAATAATTGAAGTGCAAATACTAACCTTGAATTAGGGCAGATCTAGAAAATGCTGAATTTTAGCTTCTATATGAACTTTCTAAAGATTTCATCACTTGTTTTGGACTAGAAATGTCGAGGTGGAAAAAACCCAGAAATCTTTTCTCCAAATTCACATAGGTCGACTCTGACCTTTTAAAAGGTCATAGATCACATTATTTATTTGAAGTCCAATTCCGATTCTGTTTGCAAATTCTGAAAGATTGTTGAAAAGGGTATCCAAATTCACTCTCAAATCTGAGATTTCACACCTGTACCTGCAAGAAAAATGGTTTTGTTGTTTGTTTGGGGGGGTTTGCCTTGGTCAAACCTTGGTTTGGAATCAACTTTAATATTGAAATTGAAATAGGAGAATGCTAGCAAGTAGTAGAAATGAATCTAACAATGAAGCTATGCAATTCAATAGATATGCTAATATATTTGGAATGTAATCAAATATATTGATATGAAAGCTTGAACATAACATTATGAAACCTCCATGATTTTATGCTTGAAATCCACCTTGAGGAAACAATGATATGGATCTTGAAGATGAACAAAGGATCTTGAAGGAAGATCACACCACCATGGTGGCTAGATCTAGGGTTTGAATGATAGATCTTGAATGCTTGAGCCAAATCCCTTTAATAGCTTGAATGCTTGAATCCTTGATCTTCAATGGAGAACTTGGATGGAGAAGAAGACTTGAATACTTGAATGGAATGCTTGCTTGATCACCTTGAGAGCGTGAGTGTGAACACTTGATTGAAAGATGGAGAAAATGAGAGAGGAAGGCCTCCTTTTATAGTGATCTAGGGAACACTCCTCTGGATGTGCCACCTTGGAGAATTAAATCCCAATTAGGTCCTCACCTTTAGAAAATATACTTTGATTAAATACAATTAAAGGATTTACCATTTTGGAGCCCGAAACAGCCGACCCGGAGGCGGAGAAATAATTTTTTCGAAAGCCAAACTGCCAACATTTGAAAATTTGAAATCCCGACGGGAAGAGGTCAAAGTCAAGGTCGACCTTGACTTGGTCAGGGTCGAGGTCGACATTGACCTTAGACCCTAACTTGGCCAGATTATGCAACAGGGGTTCCAGGGGTGCCAGAAACTTGGAAATTGATATCTGAATAGGACTAGATGTCTGGAGTAGATAGAAAATCCTTTTTTTGATATGATGAAGGACTAGGAGGTCTCATTTTTGAACCCTACCTAGAAAATAGAGCCATAGAAAGAGGAAAATCAAGAAAGTCCTTAAGACCTTAACCCTAATTTCACCTAGAATGAAGAAATCAAGCACGAAGAAGAAGTGGAAAGCGGGCAGAAAGCTAAGTACATGTAAAGATCCAATCAAGGCACCAAACATGACCCCAAACCACTTACTCAAAGGGATAAACACTCTTAACATGGAAGTTCTTCCATTTTAAGATGATAGAGAAGGTTGTAGCCTTCACCACTTGAGCAGTGAGCTCTAGGATAGTGTGTCCACACCCCTAGCAGGGTTATTGTAAAAGACTCCTAACAGGGTCTAACTATTGATCAAGTCACTATACTAAATACATTGTAAAGTATCTCCTAAAAGGGTGAAGGATCTTATAAAAAGGATCATAAAACACTAGTATAGATTATTAGTGGGTGTCAATTCCCACCAGGGTTTTTACCTATTTGGGTTTCACCATAACCACATTGGTGTTATGTGTTGAGTTCATGTTTCTTATTTATGTTAATGTTCATTTCATTACTTAAGCATTCAAGTTAAGTTTAAGAGTAAAATAAAAGATTGAATTAAGTGAACACTGATTCAGCCCCCCCCCCCCCCCCCTTTTAGTGTTCCCATTCCTAACAGACTCCCCTTGCACTTTTGGCTCTGCAAGACCAAGGCAGGTAAACCTAGATTCAGTGAAATATTATCCTCATTAAACATATCCTTGAATTTGACAAATATATTATCTCATAAGAAGCTCAACAATAACAAGAAAATAATAGGTAATGGCTAACTACTCATCGATTCTCAATTGTTATGGAGCATGAGATCTACACCACAAATAAAAAATAAAAATGAAATGAATTTAATCAAAAGCTAGTATAACTAGACAACATGAGCCAATGAATGAAGAATTAAAGCATATATAGATCAATACACTTCTTAACTTATGACTTCTTAGACTTCTTATAAAGAACCTTATGCCAACCTTATGAACTTATGAATTAATTTTTAGCATTTTAACTGATCCTTGATCAAAGCTTAGAATTAAAACATATCCATATGAACCATATGCAGTAAATTGAATAAAAAAATTAAATTATTAAATTCACATCTCATAAGACCAACATTGAGGAGAGAAGAAAATGTAGATTGTATTTCATTAACCTAAGAATCAATGTCTTCATGCGTTAGATTTTCTCATCAAAATAAAACTCAACAAGACTAAGACTCCAATACTAAACTTCTAATTTTAACTGAAAATATTATACAAGACTTGTGACATCTACTCAACCTGACTAAGACTGAAAATACACAAAATATTTCACTATAAAAACTCATCCCTTAATAAGTGATCTTGGAAATCCTTTTATAGAATAAGGATTACAACAAGCTACATATCACTTAGGGAACAAAATCTTAACTGCATTACAAAAAGAATAGATTCACAACAATATTTTAAACAACAAACTATATGGGAGAAGTCAACTGGAAAATTGTAACAACAACATAATACAAGTAGCATATTCTTCTAAATATGATTAGGCAGATCTTCCTTATGTGTAACGTAAGTCACCCATAACATCAACAAAAAATTCAAGGTTCTTATAAAGATAGTTGTCCTTATCCTTCCTCAAAATATTCTTTGCAAAATGTCTTCTCTTCTTTGTCCAACTAAAAGTGTAGAACAATTTCAATTCCCACTCAAAATTGACCCCAGGGATGACTTTTATAGGAATGCCAAGTGGTAGCCTTGGATTCTCCTCTCAACCTCACAACTCGAGACCCTAACCACCAAGATAACTGGTGACCTTGTAAAATAGCACCAATTGTAATTGTGCATAGGCTCGCTACCTCTTCTTATAACTACCTGGAACCCTCACAAAGTTGTGCCTTTTTTTTTTTGTAACTAATTTGATAACTTGTGATTTCATTCCTAGAAAATCATACCTCATTCACAAGCTATTTGACTAACCGATGAACAACCCTATAAAGTCACGTGATAAGCACATTTTGTAGCTATTGCACCAATTCACAACATCTCATGCCAGCCACTTATGGAGCCACACCTATCCACCACATGTCGCAACACCACAATCTTGGGATCATTCTATGTCTTTGTCACTCTGATTGTGGGATCACGGGATTGTGTCATCTATCATCTCTAGGCCCGCCTTGTCATCTTGGGAACCATGCCACATGGAGCACTTGCATTCACCCTTGAACTACCACCTCATCTCCTAACTATCATGCCAAGTCACTACCACATCAGTATGTTGCATCATCTTCCTTGTCATCCTGGCTGGTCAAAATTTTGCTGGCATCATCACCTAGCTTAGCCCCCAAGTCAAAGTCACCAAGTCCCCCACATGTGAGCCATGTTCACATATAAAAACATATGTTGTCCCCATTGTCTGGTTAATGTGGGATAATGGACCTACAACACAACTCACCCCATTTCTTCTCTTGTCACGATGATGCATAGAATCACCCTACACATCTATGAAATCCAAAATGGTCACCTAGCAAGATCTCTCCCACACTGACCTACCTGCCAATCACATTTGCATGAAAGTTTTGTGGCCACTTTCCACTGAATATTGAATGCCAAAACATGACATCGTCAACTAATTTACAAAAGGCCTTTTCACAAAATCTACAATAGCATGTAAAAGAATAAACCCGTGTCACACTTTTATAAAGGAAAATGTCAACAACACACAAACTGTTCAACTTTAATGACATAAAATTGACATTTTTTTTTAGAATTTGAAGATAGTGTAAACTAATGAAATGTGTAAAAGTGGATGAAGTTTATGACTATAATTTTTTTTTAAAAAAATTGAACAAGAATTGACATAGTTTATTAATTTTTGAAGTCCATTTAGTTTTTTAGTTTTTGAAGTCTATTTTTTAATTGTTAAAAAATGCTAAAAAATTGAGGTCTAGTTCTCACCAAAAAAGCATATGCAAAAAATCTTTTTTTTTTTCCTTTGATTTCAAAATATGTTATATATGGCATGTATATCTAGTGCATAAAAGAAGAAAGATTGATTTTTGATGTATATTTTCTCTGTTGTAACTACTCAAAGTCAAACTTATTCGAAATCGACAATTTTCGTCTCCCACCAAATTTCCCTTATCAAATGTACACCATTCAGAAAAAATTACACATTCTTGAAGATGACTCTCTTCTTTAGTGTTAAATATAAATTTTAAATTTTTTTGATATGTTTTACTATTTTTTTTTTATGTTTTTGAAGTAGCATCTTCTTGAATGTTAAAATACCTACTTGCAATATTTTAAAATTATAATATATTAGATCTAACCAAAATACTATAAAACTTATATGATGATAATATTGACTTTGTGCTCTATAAAAGGGTATTTTTTATATTTTTCCAAAAATATCATTTAAAAGAGGAGTTATTGAAACATCATTCTTCTGAAATGATTTTATTTTGTTGGTAATTGAACCCAAATTGGTATAAATATGAATTTAATAGACATTTCCAATTGGAAAAGTTGAAACGCTTATCTAACTTAGCTAGAATGAATCTAGCTAGACCATATGTTTGACGAAAATTAATTTTTAGTTAGAAATACTCAAATTCAACTGTGCTGATAAGTTAGCCTGAAACGTGGTCCACAACTTTGTGCTTTTACCTAGGTAATCTCAAGAATTTGAGAGTACCAACATATATATTGATATATAAGTAGGTGTTGTACTAAATTTACAGGGATCTATTGCACTCCATCCATCAGAGTGGGATACTCAGTTAGGTTGCTCTATTTGTATGTGTTGTGATGACTTGGCTTAGGATTACATTCATTTGGACATACATTATTTACTTTTATATGTATACTTTGATGTCCATGTTTACACATGTTTAGACATCTCTTATGGTACTAGACCTGTACATTTCATTATTATATTCTTGGCATGTGTGTTTATGATATGACATATATTTATATTCTAGAACTAGACATAGATTATTCATGTGTCTATGCTTCACATCTAGATACATGCTTATCTAAGTTTTGTTTATATTTAATACATCATGTTTATCTACATTTTTAGATCTATATTGTTACACATGCTTATCTTGATTTATTTTACATGTTTATTTGCATCATGTTTATCTAGATGTAAATTGCATGCATTTATGATGATTGGCATGTGTGTTTATGATTCAAGACATGTTTATGTTTGACATCGACTTTCCATGTAACTCATATCTCTAGAACACACACACACACACACACACGCGCGCACACACACACACACACAGAGATATATATATCTCTCTGTGTGTGTGTAAATATCTAGATTAGAATCAATACATCAAACATCAATTTGTCAATTTCACATACTTTATGTCAAATAACAATTTAATGTACAACGTAGGGTCAATTAATACATCAATTCATTCAAATGATACAATATCATCTCTTCCACATTTAACCGTCATGGGTCATTTTCTTTAATTGAGATTGGTTGGTGGTGCAAACTTCATAACATGGTTTCTAATTTCTAAAGAAGATAACTCATCATCTATGAAAAAATGCATTGATATCTTATGAACTATGGATTTGACTTCAACATAAGGCATATTGAGGTAGGTAAAAATTAGAGAATCACGCTCTATTTTTTTTTCGTTCTGATCTGTTTTAGTTTCTTCAAAGATTTATAACTCGCTTTCACATCAATACAAAATTTGTGTAACTTTTATTAAAATTTTAGAATAAAAGAATAATCTATATTTGCCACCTAAATTCAAGATTCTTTCTCTTTTGATATTGACATTTTTTCCTGATTTCTTCTCATTACTGACTCATCATTTAGATTATCTTTGTATGATATAGAAGTTTCAATTTAAATATTATTTAAATATATTTAGAGAAAGGCAGATGTGTACATTTCAACTTAATAGGATATCAATACCATGTGACTCTATTATTGAATATATCAATAATATATGTACAAGATTTATCATAGTAAAAGAAAAAAAAACATAAAAGACTTATCAATTGATTGACATGCTTGCAACGCCTACCACGACTACAGGATATACAAAAATGGATTTGATAGCCCTGGATCAAAGTATTTACAAACATCAAAGCATAGCGAATGTGGATTTTGTGAAACGATAAAGCACAGTCCTTGTACATCTTGTCTCTTTGACAGAATCTCCTCCCCAAAATGTAAGAATGATAAGGCAAAAGTTCCATTAGTATAAGGTGGCGGCAGGAGATTTTAAGTTGGTTTGGTCCCCATTGAAGCGAATTGGGTACGTGCCCATTTAACAAACAAATAGCCTTTTGTCTATCATCACCCCCATCATTCCTGACCGATCAATGCAGCGAATGGGGATTGATGGATATTAAATCTATAAAGCTACTGTCATATATCAAATCCCTCCCTCCTTTTTCTTCCAAAACTCCCATCATGACAAATGCACAGAGGGTATTGGCAAACGCCTAGGCATCTACTTGATGATTTTTATCAAACAGGTCGTATCCTATATTCAATCTATAAGCCACTTGAAGTGGGTACTTGCAGCTTTAACAAACAGGTCGTATCCTATATTCAATCACCATTGAAGCTATAACAAATATCCTTTTGTCAGCATTCATCACCGCTTAATGCAGCGAATAGGTACTGATGGATATTCAATCTCACTTTCATTCATCCTGCTTTCCAAGACTCCCATCTTGACATCTGCATGGAGAATATTGGTAACGGTTTAGGTAAGTTACTGATGATTTCTGTCAAACAGGTCGCATCATATTTTCATCAAGGCATTATCACCTTTTCTAGAACAATCCACCTTGACACCACATTATTGATACCTCATTCTTTCTAGGTATTTGGTCAATTAAGTCATTATTTGAAAGTATTGTCATACAATACAAATAAATTAGAAGTCCTCCACATCTTTTCTTTACCCTGTCCTATTTCTTTCATAAAACCAAAATAGTTTTAGATTCATTGTAAAAATTATTACATCACTACAGACACTTAGGGTTATAATGCTATTGCAATTGATAATGTCATTTCACTCATAAATAGTTGAAGGATTATTTCTATTATCACTTGTTTAGTTTATTGTAATTGATAATGTCATTTCACTCATAAATAGTTCAAGCACTATTTCTATTATCATTTGTTTAGTTTATTGTAATTGATAATGTCATTTCATTCATAAATAGTTCAAGCATTATTTCTTTGACCACTTATTTAGTTTAAAGTAGCTATTTTATTTGGCATTTCATATCTTTATGTATGTATACCATAATCATATATATCAAAGTGTTTGTGGATGTAGTTTTCAATAGCTATCTCTATGCGCTCATATTTGTTATCAATTTAATAATTAGTAAAGGAATTCACACATAAATACTAAATTACACACACGTAAACATGTATAATAATTAATAGACTTGTTTTATGGTAATCATAATTATGTTTAGTTTATTGTAATTGATAATGTCATTTCACTCATAAATAGTTCAAGCACTATTTCTTTTACCATTTATTTAGTTTCAAGTACCTATTTTACTTGGCATTTTACATCTTTATGTATGTATACCATAATCATATATATCAAAGTGTTTGTGGATGTAGTTTTCAATAGCTATCTCTATGCACTCATATTTGTGATCAATTTAATAGTTAGTAAAAAATTTCACACATAAATTTACTAAATTACACACACGTAAACATGCATAATAATTAATAGACCTGTTTTATGGTAATCAAAATTATGTTATGCTTAGATTTGCACATTTATAGACATTATGATTTAAAAGTCTCATCTTGGAGCAATGTCATTCAATTAACTAAGTTAAAATGATGAAATAAATACTCTGAAGGACTCCATGTTAGACTATCCATTATATAGAATTCTTAAGGTGTTATATTTACTTTGTAATTCTTTAAAAATAGTCACATACCTTAATGACCTTGTAAATAATGATGAATTGATCTTTAATTTTTAAGGAAAATGATTCAATCTTTGGATAAATTATTTGCATGTACTATATATATATATATATATATATATATATATATATATATATATATATATATATATATATATATATATATATATATATATATATATATATATATATATATATATATATATATATATATATATATATATATATATATATATATATATGTGCTATATATATATATATATATAAAATTATATTTAAGTGAATCAAATCTATTTCATCATTCAATTTGACTATATTCTAGGATCAATGAGTGGCATTTAAGAAAAAATATGTGTATGTTTAGAAAAAATGTACTACATTCAAACTATTTGTTTTTACATATAGTATTTATTAAAAATTTAATTCCCTTCTTTTTTATAAAATGTTACATTATTCAAAAATAACAAATTCATATTAAAGGCCCATGGAAGTGTATAGAAGTGACAACCCAAGTTCTAGTTATATTTATATATACAATTTTGGAAGTATTTTATAATAGAATGATGTTTTATGTTTTAAAAAAAACTAAAATAGAATGGCTCTCTAAAGTATATATTGTGAAATGTGTTGAGTCCATGTGTTCTATTATTTTACTTTATTTTATATTTTATTCAAAATGATTCTAGTAAGTTAAGATCTTAATTTCTAATATTTTTCCACAATGTGCCTCATTAAACAACCTATTTAAGTCCCATCATAAAAATGATAGAAAAGAATATTTACATTGTACATGACCAACAATTAAAATATTTAAGCATAGTCACCATAATAAAATGAAAAAGAGTACAACTGAGGAATAACTATTAATCCCAAAAATAAAAATAAAAATAAAAATAAAAATAAAGAAGAGCTTTCTTTCAATAATAAATCAAGCATTGTCAAGGGTCACAAGATAAATAGGTAAAAAATAGTGACTTTATAACTCATAAGATTATTTAATAAATCAATGTCAGTCATTATATATGGTAAGAGAATTCATCAATAATCAAAAGGAACAATCAATTTTAGAAAGTATAGATTACATGCACTATGTTACTAATTTTAGTCATAGTAAAAGGGGTAAAAATATTTATTACACATGAAATTAAGCATCCATGACAAGTAAGAGAATGTTCTCAAGAATGTCGATTAAGTGAATATTTTAATAATCCAATCATGTGAAGTAACAAAAGATAACAATTATATTAATCATTGTAAGCATAATTTAAGTTGTCATGTATTTACAACTTCATCACAATAGTCACATCATTATCGAAGAAGATAACTACAAGTTTTTCTATGGATGAATGGAAATTGACTAAAAAACCTTGTTAAATGCAATAAAAATTACAATGTAATGAGATACATAGTCACATAATAGTAATCTATTAATAATCCACAACTAAGCTAGGTAAAAATTAGGCTCACAAACCAAGGTAATTTAACATGTTCACTAATAATAGGTACAATTAATATTCAACCATGAAAAAAACCATCAATCAAATGGGATATGAATTTAACATAACACACTTTTCTCTTCTGGATTCTATAAGTCTAGTGGTTGTATCAAGCATTAATAGGTCGATCTTTTGGTGTAACAAAAACCACTATTTGTAGCAACAGTTGGGTTAAATTTGACCTTTCCATTGTATTAAAAAATACTTGAGAAACCCAAAAAATCTTATTGAATCATCAACGCTCCTATATAGATCCCCCCCCCCCTTTTCTTCCTTTTTAACTAGGTTGGTCACATCAAATACCAAGGGCCAATCTACCTAGTTCTTGATTTGGCCTCCTTACTTTGTTCACTGGGCTCCATATAGGTGACTTCTTTCCACAAAGCTTATATTGGCCATACAAACCCCAAATTTTTTTGCAATACCCCATCAAGGAATCTTTGAGGATGAATACATAGACACCAAACATTTCTACTTGAACACATTTAGCATTATCCTATCCTAGCGAATTAAATAGACATTTATTATTTGTTTAATTATCCTTTACCTCTTACCCTACCCTTAATTAAATAAATTTATATTTATTTAATTAATTTTATCCTTTATCCCTTACCTTTTATTAACTGAATTTATATTTATTTAATCTTCATCAAGTTATCTCATTCCTCTCGAGTTTAATTGATCCTAAATTAATTAAACTAACCTAGCCTAAATCCACCCACTAATTAATCCTTGATTAATTAGCTTAATTTATTAATTTCTACACCTATTATACATTTCCCCCAATTTAAAATTATCTCACACATGTGAGCACAATTTCAAATTTTAAATTTCAAAATTAACCCACCTAGAGCCACCCTCCACATGTGTACTTACCTTGAGGCATCCATCTCTTACAAATTTGTCCCCCCATCACATTTTTTATGACTATCACACATGTGTGAGACACCTTAATCCTTTCAAGTCTTACACATTTTTTCCCACTCTTTATGAGCCATCCTTATCATGATTTTCTCACACATGTGTAAGCAACAACTCACCTTTTGAATGATCAACCCTTTTTCCACTTGGTATGCACCTCATTATTCCTATGCAATCTTAGCACTCAATTTCCAATTAAGTCTCAACCATCCATTTATCTCAAAATTCTAAAAATTAGGGCCTCGTCATTTCTCAAATAATCTTCATATGCATTGTTATGTTGTTAGTTTAGTGAGAAACTAGATACCTCCATAAAATCATCATCCAACTTTATCATTTTGAGGTTCCCATGCTTGGGTAAGTGAACCAAGATGGTTTGCAAAAAGGAGGGTATAAGTGGCCACATTTTTTTTGAAATTAGGTAAACCTGAACTTGAAAGAGAAATTTGAGGGTCATGCACTCAAAATTAAAAGATGTGTAAAGAATAAGAATTGTAGTATGAGTTGAATCTAGTTTCTAAACTAGTTGTGTTTTTTAAAAATGGCTAAGAATAAGAGGGTAAAACCTGTCATGCATAATAAAATATTTTTAATTTTTTAAGAAAAACATAACATAGCTATTTATGTGTGCTTCACAAAAATATAGTTAGATTTAGTATTTTGCAAAGCCCTTTGGTACGATGATAGGTAAGAGTGAGATCTATAAGTTGTGTATTTTTTTTGTAATTTTTTGTTGACAATTTTTTAATATAATTTTTTGAAGTGACCACATCCTGAAAATCTAGTACCTATTTCTTCACTGGGCATAACTTGCGTAAAAATAATAAAAGATGCAATTTTAAAAAAAGTGTATAGAATCAAGTGTAGAATAGTAATTATGTATTTTTTTAAATTTAATCAAGTAGATCAAAATTTATTAAAAAAATGGTATACGTGTGTCTCTAAGGAACATCAAGACACTGGTAAAGAAAATTAAAGTTTACTATGCTAATGTTGTCCAAAAATAGAAAAATTTATATGGTTAGAAAGTTGAGAAGATGTGTGAGATTATGGTGGTAATTTTAGAGATACCAACTGGATCATTCATAAACCTGATGCTGACAAAGTTGAGAAATCATCTTAGAAGATAAGGAAACATGTAAAGAGACACAAATGGAAGGAAAATGAGCTTGCAAGCCTTAGGGTCATTTTCCAAGCCTCTTACCAATCCATAACACGTATGTGTTGGACTATGTGTCAAATAACTCCCACGAGTTATGAAGATATAAAAATGTATTCTTATAAACTTAATATACACAACAAATATGTATATACTCACATATATAATATTTTTATATTTATGTATATATACATATCTATAGGTACATATATTTATAAATATCTATGTATGTATAGTGCATCTCTCTCTCTCTCTCTCTCTCTCTCTCTCTGTGTCTCTCTCTCCACTTCCTCTCTAATTCGTACTTCTACATAACCTATGTAGCTTATGTATAACTAAATCCATAAGTTTTAGTCCGACATAAACCATACAGGTTATGAGGAAATATGGATGTTAATGTTATGTTTAGGTTCTTAGAACCTATACAAGTTATGAGGAAAAATGAATATATAGTCTCTCTCTCTCAAAAGAAAAAGAAAAAAAGAAATTAGATTCCCATTTGGTGTCATATTTTCCATAAAGCATCGTTTCTAGACAATAAAAATAACTAGTTATCTCAACAAGAAATCTACTCATCATAGTTGTTTGTAAAAACTTTCAATTCAAGAGAAGTATACTAAATATATATACATGTTTATTTCTAGTACCAACTAGGGTTTGAGTACAATTTTGGCCCAAACCAAAAGGGGTGTCCCAATGTATAAAACTAGTAAAGAATCCAAAAGTCATAACAAAGATATACAAATTAATTTTAATGAAATATCACAATCAAGGCCACAACACCATTTCCTTATTTCGTAAAAATAAGAATACATTATATTGATACAAATTACCAAGTGCTCAAGAATGAAAATAAAAGCCCTACCTTGTAGTCCAAGTTGAAGATTTAAGTGAAGAATATGCACAGTAGGAAGCTTCTCCGAGCCAACAAAAATTGAATATTCTAATCGTGCAATTAAAATAAAAAAAATTAAAAAACAATTCAAAGAATGAGCTCCACCTCTTCTCATAACCGAATCTTGAATTTGATGAAAGAGAAAATTACCGTATTATAATGTTTTTTTTAATTTCATTTTAGGTTGTTTCTCTTTCTCTTGATTCTTTTTCTATTTTATTTTAAAATTGATTCTATTTATTTATTCTAATCTAAGTTATTTTCTATTATGATATATTTTACCATTATTTCTCCCTAGGCCTTTCAAATAGGAACAACATTTAAAGAAAATTCAATTTTTTCATGATGTAAAAAAAATGTTTTATTAAATTTAAGGTACCATAATTATAACAATATAATCATTAAAGAATTTCTACACCAAAACTAATGATACTCATGTGATGTAAACATATAAATACAAAATTATTTTAATATATACAAAAATACACGAAGATATTTTTTTTTGTTTATTTTTATTCTACTATCACAATGCTTCAACAATTATGTCAACATAGTCATACTAATTATACTAATGACTTTTATATTTATGGTAAATAACTATCATAGGAGGAAACAACAGAACATATATTTATGTGTATATCAAAATTACACCAAAAAAAGGACAAAATATAGCATAAAATAAGGCAAAGGCAGAGGAGCACTACAAAAAAATACATTTTTTCACATCACCACTTTTTGGTCCCCCATAATCCTGCACATACCCCTTTACTTTTACATTCTAGGAGTAGGAGGAGAATAGTAAATGACCCCAATTGTTAGTGGACAATATATACCGAGTAAAAAAACTATACGAGAATTATCTTTCATGCCTTTTCTATAATTTCGTTAGTAATATTCCATGTTTCTATATGAATACCTACAAGTTCTAAGTCATGAGAATGAATTAAGTTACACATGCCTAAGTCTAGTAGATTCTTAAAGTGTATAAGCTCAATTGACCTTTTTCATTGCCTCAAAATGTAAGTGTCTTAATATAGGGGATGTCAATTCTTTGGAATTCTAATAAATTGGTTGGAACCGTTAACAAATTGGAAACTCTTTTATGGATTCATTTTATAAAAGAAATACTTCAACTTTGGCACAAATTATTGAGTATAAAATATGGATGAATGTTTAGTTTGTAAATGACCTGTCATGATCTTCCTACAAGAAAATGAATTTATTTTACTTCATTTGGGTCAAGGTTGGAAATTATTTGAACAAGCTGATATCATTTATCAATTGAATAAATTAGCTTGGTAAATTAGGAAAAATGTTGAATATAATAGAGTGGGTGATGTTTTAGAAACTTAGGTTTTCCATGTCCAAAACTAATTTATAGTATTTGAAAGAGTTATTTAGAAATTCCTATATATTTTTGTAGAGATACAAATTATCCCAAGATCACATTAAATATACTCTACCAAACTTTTTCATGTCTCACTCAATCTTATTGTACAAATATGATAAAAAATGGTACTCCCATGTGAAGGTGAATCTCCTTTGTTGGAGACGATTTTGAATTGGGATCAAATTTCATAGGAAGGTATCTTTCCCTAATTAAATACACTTGCATGAAAAAATGCATTTTAATATCTTGAATTTAGAAGAATGGTAGTTGTTTTATATAGAGAATAAGTGATAGCTCAAATTCATAAAGAAAACATGTAAAGGTTGTTAGTGTCTACATGGAACTTAGCTATTCAAGAAATTTTTTGTTGAACCCTTTTGTTATGGCAACTCAAAAGTTTCATAAATGACTAGTGTGAAATAATAATCTATAAAATTTTGATGAGAGTTTTTGAGATCAACAAGATTTGTAAAAGTGTTGGTGAATAAGATTCAAGAATTTTTGAGGTTGATTTATATTATGTGTACAATAGAAAATGGTGAGAAATGGTAGGAATGTAGATCACTCACCAAACTATGTTGTACATTCCAGAAGATGCAAAAATATTGAAGGGGTGCTAATGCAAGATCTAAGTGAGAGTGGGGAATTGGAGTCAGTTTCCCTTAATGGATAATGAATGAATGTGTGATAGGATATGTAAATGTATGAAAGTAAATTGATGCTATGATAAAGGAAATGAGAAATAAAAAGATAATGGATAGAAACTTAATGTTTTATAGGATATATAAATGCATGAAAGGAAATGAAAATTACCAGGATATAATATCAAATATAATGTATAAAATTAGGTGAAAAGAGAAAATAGAAAGAATGGATTTATCTTGAAGAAAAAGGAGGAAAATAGACCCTTATATATGATTTTGACTGTTGTAGAGATATCGAGATCAAGTAGGAATTTGGATCTAGTCTTCTAATGCCTATAACTACTTTCTATAAAAATATCAAACCTAGAGGATGGGGCTTACCTAGATGACCTAGTTCAAGTTAAGGGTGGATATTTTGACCATGTCCTTTTAACTCCAAATTTTATGAAAATTATATAGGTCTTCTAACTAGTTGTGATATTCCCAAATCTATATTTGAAACTTTTCAACATATTCCTACACATTGATAAGAAGGGGAAAAGGTTGTGGAAAGGAGTTTTCCATGGTCAAGCCCCTTTGAAAGTTAATTGAAATTGGATAAGGAAAGTAGCTAGAAATAAAATGGTTTATTATGTCTATAAAAGGTGACAAGAAATTCATTATTAATTATGAATGTGTGAGAGAAGATTACATTCATGCAAAGCTGGTCAAACAAGTTGAAGACATAATCAAACAATTCTACAGACAACACCGAGCTTTAGAGAAAGGAATTAATTGAGCATAATAGAGTTGGAGGACACTAATAGATTAAATTGAGTATATTGGCTAGAGGTATTTTGAGCTTAGTATAGATCTAAAAATCTTCAAATAAAAGTTGTATTTGAATTAGATCATTACTATTGCATTCTAACCATTTCTATAGATAAATCTCTTAACCAAGTAGGACTTAATAGTATTTTCTATTTCAATATGACATTCAATGAATGTTGATAGTTTTCTTGTTGACCCATAGTGAATGTTTGGTCACAGAGAACTGTTAGTGATAAATCCTCTAACTAGGTCACACCTTATAGTGTATTATTGTAACCTTTAGAAGGGTTGGCTCTTAACCGATCTCACTTCAGAAGAGTGAGATTATTTTTGGTTACCGATCCCAGGTGGTTTTTCCCCTAATAGGGTTTCCATGTTAAAAATCAAAGTATTATATGTGTATGAATGTGATGAATTGTTATTTTACTTTACACATTACATTTAGTGTTTTGATCAGTATATATACTAGATAATTTACTATTATTAGGTAATTGAATATAAAGGAACAATTAAAGTTTTACCGAGTTGATTAAATTGTTTGAAAGAATTGTTTTATACATCAAGGATTGTTTGGGACTATAGGATAACTAGACTTAACTAATTCACCCCCCACCCCCTCTCAATTATTTAACACCTTCTTATAGATATCCTAATAAGTTCAAGATCACAAGGAGAGAAGAAGATAGTTTATTCCCAAGAAGAGGTTGGAAGTGTTAGTGCTCCGGAAGTGAATCTTGATTTAGGAAATGGAGAGAATATTATGTTTAGGAGAGTTTTTCTCAAGGAACCAATCAAGGAGGAACCCAAATAGATAAGGGAACTATTTAGGATTAAGTGAAATATCATTGGTAAGGTGTGCTAATTCATTATATACTTAGGCTCCAAAGATAATATCATCTCAAAGGAGGCAGTCCAAAATTTGAAACTCACTAGGATACCTCACACCAATCCCTACAAGGTTACTTGGCTCAATAAAGGGAAGAATGTTCTTGTTAATTAACAAGTGTGGGTTAAATTTTCTATAGGAGAGTATCAATACAAGATTATTTTTTATGTTCTTCCAATGGATGCCTTCCATCTATTGTTAGGCATACCATGGCAATATGACTGAGATACAGTCCATCATGGGAAGAGGAATTTGTATACCTTTAAGAAGAATGGGGTCACTTATAAAATTCAGTCACTTGTTGAAGGAGAAGTAAATTTAGGGGACTAAAATGTACTTATCTTGAGTGGTAAAGAGTTCTTTCATGAACTTAAAGAGGAAGAAGGAGTTGGTGTGGCCTTTTGTGTAAAGCCTAAAGAAGAAGATAAACCAAAGCAAGAACTTGTACCTATAGAAGTGAAGTAGTTGTTAGAAAAGTGTAAGGACATCATTAGTGATGGAAAACCAACTACCTTACCTCCTGAAAGAGAAATTATTCACCAAATAGAATTCATACCAGGGGCATCCTTTCCTAACAAAGAATCCTACAAGATGACACCAGAACAAAAAAGGGAGATAGCAAGACAAGTTCAAGAGTTTTTTTTATCAAGGACTAATCAGAAAGAGAATAAGTCCATGTGTTGTTCCAGTGGTCTTGGAACCCAAGAAATGGGGTAAGTGGAGATTATGTATTTATTCTAGGGCCATAAATAGGATAACAATCAGATATAGGTTTCCTATCCCTAGAATAGAAGAACTAATGGATTGTCTTGGAGGGTCTAGGTGCTTCACTAAGATTGACCTTAAGAGTGGGTACCATCAAATTAGGATGAAAGAGGGGGATGAATAGAATTCATCTTTCAAAACTAAAGATGGTCTTTATGAATGGTTAGTTATGCCTTTTGGGCTTACAAATGCACCTAGTACATTTATGAGACTAATGAATGAAGTCTTGAAGGATTACATAGGCAGATTTGTAGTGGTGTATTTAGATGATATTCTCATCTTTAGCAAGTCAAAGGAAGAACACATGAAACATCTAGAGGTTCTTGAAACAAAAACTAGTTTACATAGGTTTTTTAGTCTCCCAATGTGATTTAAAAATGGATCTAAGTAAGGTAGAAGCTATCCTTAATTGGCTCACTCCCAAAATAGGGACTGATGTAAGGAGTTTTCATGGGTTGGCTCATTTTTATAGGGATTTTATCCGAGGATTTAGTGAGATATGTGCACCTCTACATGTTACCATCAAAGGTGGAGTCAAAACCAAGTTCAAATGGACAAAGGAGGCTAATGAATGATTTGCAAAATAGAAACAAAAGGTGGCTACACAACCCATCCTAGTGTTGCCAAGTTTTGATAAATTGTTTATTGTGGAATGTGATGCAAGTAACAAAGTTGTGGGAGCAGTCCTTAACCAAGAAGGAAGACCTGTGCCATTTTTTGTGAAAGGTTAAATGAAGCCAAACCAAGGTATTCATCTTATGATCTAGAGCTTTATACATTTATTCAAGCCCTTATGAAGTGTATGCACTTCCTTTTTCCCAAGGAGTTTGTAGTCTACACTGATAATAAATATTTAAGCTACATAAACATGCAAGAAAAGTTAAGTCATAGGCACATGAATTGGATGGAGTTTCTCCAACCCTATATTTTCACTATCAAGCACAAGAGGGGCCTAAATAATAAAGTCACAGATAAACTTAGCCGAAGGTTTCTCACTATACAAGAAATTCAATTACAAATCATTGGTATAGAAGGGTTCAAAGATCTCTATGAGGCTGATGAAGACTTTTCAGAAGCCTAAAAGCTATGTGTTGACTTTAAGAATCATTTTCATAGTAAGTTTTCTATCTACACATTGCAAAATGGTTTATTGTTTAGGGGTAATCAGTTATGTGTACCCAAGAGGTCTATGAGGGAAAACCTCATACAAGAGAAGCATAATGGTAGCATCAGTGGACATTTTGGCTTGAAAAAAAACATTATACCTAGTTCAAAGATTCTACTATTGGCTAAAGATACCAAGGGATGTAATAAGGTATGTGGAACAATACTTAATTTACCAAAAAGCTAAGGGAACATATTCTAATGTAGGATTGTGCTAGCCTTTACCTAATCCAAATATTCTATGGGAGTGCCTTAGTATGGATTTTATAGTAGGTTTTCCAAGAACAACTACTGGTTTTGATAGTTTTTTTGTTGTAGTCGATAGATTTAGCAAAATGGGCCATTTTATACCTTGTAAAACAACTCATGATAGCTATATTTTTCATGTCTTCTTCAAAGAGGTAGTGAGGATTCATGGTTAACCTATTAGTATAGTATTAGATAGGGATGTGAAATATATGGGGCACTTCTGGAAAACATTTTGGAAAAGATTAGGCACAAACCTAGCATTTGGTTCAGCATACCATATACAAATAGATGACCAAATAGAGGTGATCAATACAGTGCTTGGGAATCTTCTTAGGTGTCTCACAAAGGAGTATGCGCAAATGTGGGACCAAGTGTTACCTCAAGCTGAATTATCCTATAATGATAGTGCAAATAGGTCTACCAATAAGAGCCCATTTGAAATAGTCTATGACATTCATCCAAGGGGATTATGTGAAATCAAAGAGTTAGGGAATCATGGAGAGGTCAATGGACATGCATAAGAATTTTCTTAGTCAATGCAAGAAGTACATGAACATGTGAGAAGGACTCTAGTGGAAGCCAATAAAAAACTCAAGACTAAAGTAGATGAGAGAAGAAAGGATCTACAGTTCAAAGTAGGAGATTAGGTGATGGAATGCCTGACAAAATCTAGACTCAAAAAAGGTATTCCCAGCAAGTTAAAAATAAGGAGAGTAGGACCATGCAAAGTCCTAGCCAAGTATGGGAAAAATGCTTATAATATAGGCCTTCCCAAGAAGCTAGCCATATCTTTCATCTACAATGTACAAGATCTAGTCAAGTACAAGGGCCCTAATATAACATAGAAATAAAACATCACCGATGTTAAGGAAGATGTAAAAGGACTCAAGATCCTTATCCAACTGAAGCCACAAGATGAAAGGATCCTAGATTCAAGGATCAAGAAAAAGACAAGGCATGGTGTTTACATGGAACACCTCATTAAGTGGAAACTGTTGGCAAGTTGAATTTACTAGTATATATGACTAAGTCTAATGTTGTCATTATGGAAAGAAAGTCATATGAAGTTTTGGTGTTAGCGTACTAACTTAGAAGATCATAATTCAGCTAAGTATGGAAGACAAAGAAGACAATAAAGCACCTGATGATAAGAGCATCAACGCACATATGTATGATCAAGTTTTGGTATGTGCCATTAGATATAAGCTTTTGAGTATGTTAATATGCTAAGTCTAAGAATGCATGGTCAGATATGACAACATGAAGAAGTTACAACAAGTCTAAGTGACACAGTTAGTAAGCCGTAGAACAGAACAAAGCATAGAGCCGACAGATAGTATTTTGATTAGCGTATATCATTTTTTTTTGTAAAGGATATGTGCCTATTGTAATTGTGTTATAAACATGTTAATATCATTGTATGTAAAGACACTTGCAAAAATTAACTTCAAAGCGTTGTATGTGTTAAGTTATAGGCCGACCTAGTAGTTAGTTTTGGTTGTGTATATTCAGCATGTATATATGTGACATGCACTTTTGTATTTGAGTATGAATAGAATATAGAGATGAGAAGAAGTATGCAAAGTATGTATTAGAGAAGTAAGAATGATATAGATCCTTACAAGAGGTTAAATCATCAATGCACAAAAGGAACTAATCAGACAATAGTGTCAAAGTAGCATTTCACCTTGTAGATATAGTGTGTATCTCATAACCAAGAGGTTGTAGCCTTCTTCATTGAGCAGTGTTCTCGGGCAATGAGCCATCTACCCCTAACATGGTTTGTTACTTATAGACTCTTAACTAAGTCATTGTACTCAGCATTGTAATGACTTCTCCTAACAGGGCAAAGGAACATTAACAAGTTCATAATACAAAGTATAATTATTCATGGGTAGTAATTCCCACTGGGGTTTTCTTCTAGCCAAGGTTTCCCCGTAAACATATCTTGTGTTATGTGTTATTGTTGAATACTTCATTTTCTTTACTATTCATTTCAGTATTTAAGTAATTGAGTTAAGTTTTAGAAATTAATTATAGAACACTAATTCACCCCCCCCTCTCAGTGTTCCCATTCGTAACAATTGGTATCAGAGCTTTGGTCCTCTAAAGATAAGTTTAACCACTTGAGGAGATCATGGTTTCGGAAGAAGTAAAATATCTAAAGAAGAATCTTGAAGAAGCTCTTGAAGATCTTGACAAATCTAAAAAAAAAATTGAAGAATTGAAATTGAAGGTCAATGGTTCACAAGTATTCATCAAGAAACTAAGAAAATATTTGAAAGATTGTTCAACAAATGATTTGGGAAAAATGGTCAAAAAGATGAATGAAGAAAACACATCCTTGAAGGATCAGATTGAAGATTTGGATGAAAAGGTAACTAATAATTAGAAATCCTATGAAGAATAGATCAAAGAAAAAAAATAGTTGGATGAATAACTTAGGCAATAAAACATGAAAATATTGGACTTAGAAAACATTAAGAGAAATATGGAATCTGAGCTGACAGAAGTAAGGAGCCATATTGACAAAGTGCACACAAGTTCTAATATAATAGAGTCACAATTGTATGCATAGAAGATTAAAGGAGATACTAGTGGTATTGGATTCAATGAAGCACAAAATCAAATCAATGCTATGCGAGAAAGAATGAAAGCACCAGAAGAATCTACAGAAGCTAAGAAGACTAAAAATCATACTGAAGCTAAAGCAGAACAATCTAAAAATAAACGCAAGCTAGTAAATGAAACTTGTTATGCATGTAACAAGCATGGACATATAGAAAGAGATTGTAAAGAGGTAAGACCTTTCAATGGTTATTGTTATTCATGTAATAAATTTGGTCATAGAGATAGAAATTGTAGATCAAATCAAATAAGTCAGACACCGCACAATCAGAGAAATCAACCTCAGCAAAGTTTTAGAAGTCCTCTAAACATTACATGTTAGATATGCAATTACAATGGTCACATAGCTAAAAAATGCAGTATGGTAACCCACATCAATGTACTGAAGAATATAAGGCCTCCAGTCATTTGTCACTCTTGTAACAAGGTTGGACACATCTCAAAGTTTTGCAGATTACAAGCACAAGGACACGACAGACCTGATAAGTCCCAAGGATCAATATTGGATGAATCTAGAGAAGTCAAGTCTATGGAAGCTACAAAAGATGTGAGAAAGATTTGGATGGAAGTAAAGAAAGATAATTTTAGTACCACATTAGTAGATGCATCCTCATTGGACACCACTTCTACTTCTGGATGAATGACCCTCGTGGTCATAGGGGGAGCTAGATAAGCTCTAGACCCCTGCACAGCTGGTATACTCACCTTCAGAGTATGCACCTTTTGTTTTAGTTGTTTGGCTACTAGTTGAAGTAGTATGCAAGATCACACTACCTGATTGATAGCAAGAACAGAGATTGGAATTCACTGATCGCAACTCATGTTTATGTGGCAAGCATTAATTGTAGAAAGTTGATTTATAAGTCATTGGAGATCTATTATCTTCACTTTTTCATTCGAGATTAAGCCTTTGGAGAGCACATGAGATCATAGAAGCTAGTGTTGAAAGATTGAAGTTGTTTTCATCAGTGAAAAAAGTTTAATTTGTTGTGGAACCCTAGTTTGGACGCAATGTTTTAGAAACCCTTTGGAACCCTATTTTGAGCATTGAATCAAGTAAGTAATGGCCACTCTAGTTGTATTTTATGTTACAAAGAGGAAGAGATATGTATTTAAGAAGCATCCATTTAAATCAGTGTTAGATGACCTAGAAGGAGCATTCTCTAGAACTCCAATGGGAGTTATGCACATAGAAGACATTCACGCTTAAATTTATTGTAAGAAGGAACCTGTATGAGTAGATAGGATAAGGTCGCACATAGAGACAATGGTTAATCCAAACATGACATTCAAGGATGAATTTGTGCACTTCACAAATCACCTAATAATTGAATATGCGACTGCGTATGAATTCTATGAGTTAGAATGGATCAAGATCCTTCTTAGAAAAATTCATGATGATCTATTTTGGATTGGAGAAGTTCCCGTTCACATAACCACAGATCTCATTTATGAGATGACCAAACTTTCCAAGACTAACGCCATTCTTCCTACTGGTAAAGATGTCAAGAAACAAGTTGAGAAGGCTTCTAAGTCCCGGAGTGACAAGCACGACATGACAATTGAGCCTATAGAGGAAAATTATATCAAACTAATGGCTATGATCCTTGGATACAAGTTTTAGCATGCTAATAGAGTGAATAGTGTAGATTGCAACAACAATTATGGCAGTTGTAAGGATTGTGAGAGAGAATGGAGAGTTTAACCTCTATGAAATCTTGTGCACACAATTGTTAGACAACATTAGAGCCATAAAGCATGACAAAATAAAAGTGTTCAGATTTGCTTCATTGATCATCTACATGTACTTTCACATTGTTGGTAAAGTCTCTGATCTTTATCTTGACAAGAGCCTACCTACATTGCCTCAAATATCATTTAAGGCAACATCAGAGAGTACCTTGAAGGATTTCATGGATCTTGAAATTAAAACATTCAGAATTAGGATGCAAAGAAGGTACAAGATACCTGAGAGTATAGTGGAGAAGTACAAAGACACTATATGATTCATGGTGGAAACAAACATTACATGCATGGAAGCAGTTGAGCCTAGGACAACGTGGATTCATCCACTTGGATATGAAGTAGAGGAACACATTTTGGAAGCTTACGCACAAGTCCTCCTATCATCACCTAAGGATCCCAATGAACCTAGATGGGGATCTTATGAAGAGAAGACAAGACAAGTAGACTCTTTCTTATACAGTGTTGTGACAAAAAGAAAAGCATCAAGGATTACTTCAGACATTCTAAAAATTCATGGTGTCACCCAAGAAGACTTGGATAAATCAAGGGAAGCTAAGATTTCAAATAAACTTGAGAGTGCACCCCCATCTAAAGTAGAAATAGAGAAATATAATTATCCTAAAGAAAAGAAGAAAAAGACTGATGATAGAACCTCTGTGTCCACAACCACAATTGATCTAGAGTCCACTCCACCTCCTGAGCCAAGTAAGATGCCTAAAGGAAGAAACAAACCAGTACAAGCCACCCATCATCAAGGTCAACAAGAAGAAAAGGAAGAAACACTCAAGCACCTCCCGAGGTAGGATTTAGATTGAATCTGTAAGTCTTGAGAACTAGAATTGTTGATGAAGGAATGATAGATCAAATAGAAAATTTTTATGACAAGTATCATGAGATTGACAAATCAGAGATTCATTCTATGATTATCATGCACATGATTAAGTTCAAAAAGATAGTTTTGGAACTTAAGATAGTCATTCTTGATAATGTATGGAACATTTTGGATTCTTTGAAGAGACAAGCCATAGAAGAGTATTTGAGGATAAGAGAAAAGACACTAGATGACAACCTTCCCATGTGTTCACTGGAAGAGAAAACATTGTTGCTAGATTTGGTAAAGCCACATCTAAGAACCAAAACTAGAACTCTGTAGATAATGAAGAAAGAGTATGAGCTAGTTGTGAAGGAAATAGAGAAGGCATTTGAAAAGGTATTCTTGGAAAGACACATGTATCCTCCTTCTGTGCTTGTAACTCAAGCTCCCTCTGAGAAAGAAAAGGAATCAAAGATCCCTAATGCACCTATGACAGGTCCACATGAATCTATTCCCATGCCTAAAGCTAAGGATGAAACAATTGTGATTGATAATGTTAAAATCACCATGGTGGAAAATAGATAATGAACTAGATAATTTTGAAGAAACTTTTTTTCGTACAAAGGAAGTTGAGATTCTATGCAATGAAGAATCACCTAAGAAGCAAGAAGTCCAAATTAAGGACTTAACAGGACAGGAAGAAGAGAAGGAAGTTGAAAAAGAAGAGCCCTCTATTGAGATACCAATGAAGGTAAAAAGTGAATTCATAGATGTAAGTCAAGGAACACTCCTTACTCCTAAATCATCTATTTCATTGTTGTCAAGTTTGACACCTGACACAACATGCCTAGACTCTTGGGGAGAAGAAGATATAATAAAGATTAGTGTATTAATAGCTATGGAGAAAGCCAAAGAAAAAGTTTTGGCAAGTTGGCTATATTGATGTATATGACTTAATATAGTGTTTTCATTATGGAAAAAAAGTCATATAGTAGTTTGGAGTCAGCGCACTTGATGAGAAGATCAAAAATTGGTTAAGTATTGAAGACTAGATAGTGTACAGAGTTCCTGCAGCTTAGAGCATTAGCACACGTGTGTACGATCAAGTTATGATGTGCACCCTATAATTTAAGTTAGTTAGACTATATTCATGCTTAGTCTATGAGTGCATGATCAGATATGAAAATATGAGAAAGATACAGGCAGTTGAAGTTGCACAGCTAGTGTGTGCTAGTGAAGAATAGAGTAAGCAGTTGACTGTTATCATTTTGAGTTGTGGCTATATTCTATTGATGTAATGGAAATGTGCCTATTGTATTTAGGTTTTTGACATGTATATATGTTTTTTTGTAAACACACTTAAGCCAATTCATTTGGAAGCATTGTATGTAATAGATCTAAGGGTCTACCTAGTAGTTTATTTTGTATGTGCATATAAATATGAGATGCACCCATTGTATTTGGTATGGAAGTTGAGATAGAGTTGTGATAAGCATAGAAGAAGTGTGTGAAGAGTCTATAAGATGTATTAGATCTTTGCAAGAGGTTAAAGCATTAATGCATCAAAGGAACTATTCTGACAAGCAGTGTCACAGTGACAGTTCATCTAGCAGATATAGTGTGTATCTGAGATCAGAAGGTTGTAGCCTTCACCACTTGAGCAGTGAGCTCTAGGAAAATACGTCCACTCCCATAATAGGGACTATTGTAAAAGACTCCTAACAAGGTCTGACCCTTAACAAGGTCTACTATACTTAATACATTGTAAAGCAACTCCTAACAGGGTGAAGGATCTTCTAACAAGGATCACTAAAGACTAGTACAAAATATTAGTGGGTGTCAATTCTCACCGGGGTTTTTACCTATTTGGGTTTCCCCATAACCATATTGGTGTTATGTGTTGATTTTATGTTTCATGTTTATGTGGATGTTCATTTCAGTACTTAATCATTTAAGTTCAGTTTAAAGATTAAAGCAAAAAGATGAATATATAGTGAACATTGATTCACCCCCCCTCTCAGTGTTCCCATTCCTAACAATTGGTATTAGAGGTCTGGTCCTCAGCAAAGAAGTTTAAACACTTGAGGAGATGATGGAAAAAGTAGAAATGAAACATCTAGAAAGAAATTTGGAAGCTGCTCTTGAAGACCTAGACAAATCTGAAAGAGAAACTGAATAACTAAGGGAAAAACTTAGTAATGCTCAATTAGTCATCAAAAGGCTAAGGAAAGATTTGAAAGAATGCTCTACCAGTTATCTAGGGACAATGGTCAAGAAGATGAATGAAGAAAATAAATCCTTAAAAGAACAACTTGAAGAATTTGATGATAAGTTGACTGACAATCAGGAAGTCTATGATGAATAGGTCAAAGAGAACCTTCAATTGAATGAAGAATTGAGGCAAGAAAACATGGAAATCTTAGAACTAAGAAACAAAAAGGAAATCTTGGAATCTGAATTCAAAGAGGCTAAGAATCACACTGATAAATTACACATGAGTTCTAATTTAATAGAATCTTAGTTATATGCAAGAAGAGCTTAAGGAGATACTAGCTGCATTGGATACAATGAAGCATATAATTAGATTGATAACATGCGAGCAAGAATGAAAGAACTAGAAGGCACCTCAGATGCTAAAGAGACTAGAAGTCAGACCAAGGATCATACTGAACCACCTAATAATGAGCACAAGCTATAGACCACACTTTTTATGCATGCAACAAGCTTGGACACATAGCAAGGAATTGTACATAGGTAAGACCTTTCAATGGTTATTGTTATTCATGCAATAAATTTGGTCATAGAGCTATGAATTGTAAGACAAGCCAAAAGAACATGACTCATAATCAAAGAAATCAGAATCAATCAAATGTAAGAAGCTCTCAGAATGTTACATGTCAAATATGTAACTATAATGGTCACTCAGCTAAACAATGTAAGATGGTGACCTGTGTCAATGCACTAAGGAATATAAGGCCTCTAGTCATTTTTCACTCTTGTAACAAGGATGGACATATCTAAACATTCTATAGATCAAGGATGCAAGGTTAGGAAAACCCTAAAAGGCTCGAAGAACCAGTTTTGGATCCCGAAGGAGAAGTCAATTTTGTGAAAGCTTCTGAATATGAGAGCTTGATTTGGTTAGAAAAAAAGAAGGATAAGATTGATGAGTATGTATTGGATGCATCCATAGTGGATGTACACTCTACATTTGGATGAATGGCCCTCAGGGTCATAGGGGGAGCTAATTTAGCTCTAGACCCCTACATGGCCGGTATACTCACTCTCAGAGTATGCGCCTTTGGACTTAAGATTTTGGAGACTAGAGAAACCCTTGTGCAAGAGTGCACTAGATGATTTTTTTCAGAATGAGAGATAGATATTTCTAAGTGACAGCATGGTTTATGTGCCAAGCATTAATGGCATAATTTTCACTTTAAGTACACATAAATCTTTTTTATTACTCATTGCATTCAAATTCAGAGTGATTGGAGAGTAGAAAGAACTTTAGAATCTATTGTGAAGACTTGCAAATTAATCTATCAGTGATTAGCAGTACATTTGATCGATTGCAAAAACCCTAGTTTGTCACGCCGATTCAGAAGTCTTCAAACTATCTCAGAGAACATTTGGAAAGTGATAAAACAAGTAAGTGATGGCCACTCCCATAGTATTTGATGTTGCAGAAAAGAAAAGATATGTGTTTAAGAAGCATCCATTTAAGTCTACCCTAGATGATTTAGAGGGAGCATTCTCCCACATGCCTATGGATGTTATGCATGTCGAAGACATTAGGGCATACATTTACTGTAAGAAGGAACTAGTAGGATTGGACAGATTAAGGGTGCACATGGAGACCATGTTAAAACCAAAAAAAACCTTCTTGGATGAATATGTGAAGTGGAATGATCACCCTATAGTGGAGTATGCTAATGCATATGAGTTCTATGAGACAAAATGGATTAAAATACTTTTGAGTAGAATTCATGATGACCTATTTCGGATAGGTGATGTGCTAGTAAGAATCACTAGTGACCTAATATATGAGATGATAGGCCTATCTAAGTCTGGTACCATCCTTCCTGTGGGAAAGGATGTCAATAAAATTGTTGAGAAAACATGTAAGTCAAGGAGTGATAAGTGTGGGATGACAATTGAGCCTATTGAGAAAGCTGACATCAAATTGATGTCCATGATACTTGGATACAAGTTTCAACACACCAATAGGGTGAATAGTGTGTCTTTAGCCACAATTATAGCTACCATTAGACTTGTGAAGGAAGATGGAGAGTTCAATCTATGTGAGATCTTGTGCACATATTTGATTGATAACATCAAGGAAATCAAGCATGATAAGACCAAGATATTCAGGTTTGGGTCATTGATCATTTACATGTACCTTCATATAGTTGGGAAAGTATCAGATTCATATTTGGACAAGTCCATTCCAACCATGCCATAGATATCTTACAAGGCATCCACTAAAAGTACATTAAGAGATTACATAACATTGGAGTTGAAGACCTTCAGGGTCAAGATGAAAATGAGGTACAGAATTCCAGAAAACATTGTTGAGAAATACAAGGATACTATTTGTTTTATGGTTGAAACAAATAGAACATGCATGGAGGTAGTTGTACCTAGAACAAAGTGGATTCATCCACTTGGATATGAAGTAGATGAACAAGTTTTAGAAGCATATGCTCAAGTATTACTTTCAGCTCCTACTGACCCTAATGAGCCAAGATGGGGAACTTATGAGGAGAAGACAAGAGAGATAGATGCTAAACTAAACAATGTAGAAACAAAAAGAAAGGTTGCTAAAGTCACCTGAAAGATATTGAGAATACATGGAGTATCTCAAGAACATCTAGACAATGAAAAAGAACAAAATATTGTTTTGGAATTATAGAGTGCAGATGCAACAAAGGAAGAATCACATGATCCCAAGTTGAAGAAGGTGAAGATAGAAAAATCTGATGATCAGAAGGACAAAAATGATGTTACTCCCTCTATGCCCAAGGTAACCATTGACCTTATTGCTCCTCTAGAGTATAAGACAATGGTAAAGAGGAAGAAAGAGGTTGGCACCAATCATCCATCCTCATGAGCAATAAGAAGCAGAAAGAACACTCAAGCTCCTCCTGATGTTGGTTTTAGACCTAGTTTAAAAGTGCTAAGTACAAGAATCATAAATGAGGGAAGACTAGATCAGGTAGGGAAGTTCTATGATAAATAAAATGAAATTGACAAATTAGAGATTCATGGCATAATCATAAAACATATGATCAAGTTCAAAAGGATAATCTTGGAACTAAAAACAATGATTCCATACAAAGTTTGGGATATCCTAGAGTCATTGAAGAAACAAGCCATTGAAGAAGATCTTAGGATAAGAGAAAAGATCCTAGATGAAAGTATACCAGTATGTCCCTTAGAAGAAAAATCACTAGTGTTAGATCTAGTGAAGCCTCACCTCAGGACCAAGACAAGAACATTGAATATAATAGAGAAAAACTATGAATTAGTGGCCAAAGAAATAGAGAAAGCCCTTGAGAAGGTCTTTATGAATAGGCACATGTATCCACCTACTACACCCAAAGCACAAGTATCCATAAAGGAAGTCAAGGTGGCAGAGCCCACTAATGCATCAGTGACAGGTCCTCAGGATTTAGCACCTATAGTGGAAACACAATCAAAGGTAGATAAGTCTATGCCCATGATAGAGTCACTCAAGGACAACACCATAATCATTGATAATGTAGAGATAGCCATGGCGGCCACTGACACCAAGTTGGATAAGTTTGAAGAAGCTTTTGTGAGCACACAAGAAGCTAAAATTTTATGTAGCAACACTCCTCCCACTCATCAAGAAGAAGTATTGATTGAAGACAAGAAAGAAGAAGAAAAGATGGAAGAAAAGAAAGAAACTAAAAAAGAAGAAGAGATTAATGAACCATTAGTTGAACTAGTCAAGGTAAAACAAGAATTGATGGATAGCACTCCCATCACTCCCTCAGTAGCATTGTTGTCAAGTTTGACACCTAACACATCCAGTTTGGACTCATGGAAAGAAGAAGATCTGATAAAATTCAGCATCCTAGCCATGGAAAAGGCCAAAGAAAAATAAGTAATGAGGAATCCCCTCCTGGTAGAATCAGTAAACATTCTGAACAATTTATTGCTAGAGGACAAGAAAGTGTCAAAAATACACTCCATTGATGATGTGAGTACAATCATCTCACATTTCAAAAGTAATTTCTCAAGCCTTGAAGAATCTACATCCCTAGTTGCAGAAGAAAAGTACCTAAAGAAGAGGTTGAGTGAATTAATGAGAAACTTTGCACTTGACCTAAGATCACTCAAGACTGGTCAAGCATCATTAAAAGAGTTTGCAGATCAAGGAAGAAGAGTCATTGCAGAATGCATGGATCAGGATAAGCTTACTGATGCCCATCTCAAGAAAATAAAAGAGGCAAAAGATATGATTGAGCAAGTCAAGAGTTCAGTAAAAGACACATCCAGAGATGTAAACATGTGTAATAATGTATACCAAGGGAAAATAGATAAGATTGAGAAGACAGAAAAAGAAATGTCAAAGACTAGGGCAAGGCAAACTCAGCTCAAGAATGCTCTTGCACCCTCATTAGATATACTCAATCAGAACATCAAGGACATAGACACCACAATAGTAACATATGATCATGGTCATAGCACTGACTTGGATAAGATGGAGAAGCTACAGTATGCATTATGTGCCCATCTCTTGATAGTCAACTCTTTGATCACATTTTGGAAGAAGGAGATCTAAAACCTCAAGATAGCATATCCGGATGTTTTCCCTCAGTGAGTATGTCTAGATATAGTTTTTGAAACACCTTTTTCATTAATTTCAAAGGGGGAGTTGTGTATAGAATATGGATCATATTATGTATAGGGAGATATAAGTGTATGTATAAAAGACAAAGTTTTTTGTATTAAGGATAGTTAGCAACTTGGCCATATTCCTTTGTTGCCATCAATGAAAAAGGGGGAGATTGTTGGAAAGTTGGCTATACTGATGTATATGACTTAATATAGTGTTTTCATTATGGCAACAAATTCATATAGTAGTTTGGAGTCAGTGCACTTGATGAGAAGATCATAAATCGGTTAAGTGTTGAAGACTGGACAGTGTATTGAGTTCCTGCAGCTCAGAGCATCAGTGCACATGTGTACAATTGGTTATGATGTGCACACATTCATGCTTAGTCTATAAGCGCATGATTAGGTATACAAGTATGAGAAAGATATAGGCAATTGAAGTTTCACAACCAATGTGTGCCAGTGAAGAACAGAGTAAGCAACCGACTATTATCATTTTGAGTTGGGGCTATATTCTATTGATGTAAAGGCTATGAACCTATTGTATTTAGGCTGCTGACATGTATATATTTTTGTTTGTAAACATGCTTGAGCCAATTCATTTGGAAGCATTGTATGTAATAGATCTAAGGTCTGACCTAGTTGTTTATTTTGTATGTGCATATAAATATGAGATGCGCCCATTGTATTTGGTATGGAAGTTGAGATAGAGTTGTGATAAGTAGAGAAAAAGTGTGCAAAGAGTCTATAAGATGTATTAGATATTTTCAAGAGGTCAAAGCATCATCACATCAAAGGAAATGATCTGACAAGTAGTGTCACAGTGATAGTTCATCCAACAGCTATAGTGTGTATCTGAGATCAGAAGGTTGTAGCCTTCACCACTTAAGTAGTGAGCTCTAGGATAGTTCATCCACTCCCCTAACATGGACTATTGTAAAAGACTCCTAACAGGGTCCGACCCTTAACAAGGTCTACTATACTTAATACATTGTAAAGCTACTCCTAATAGGGTTAAGGATCTTCTAACAAGGATCACTAAACACTAGTACAAAATATTAGTGGGTTTCAATTCCCACTGGGGTTTTTATCTATTTGGGTTTCCTCATAACCATATTAGTGTTATGTGTTGATTTCATGTTTCATGTTTATGTGGATGTTCATTTCAGTACTTAAGCATTTAAGTTCAGTTTAAAGATTAAAGAAAAAAGATAAATATACAGTGAACACTGATTCACCCCCCCCCCCCTCTTAGTGTTCCCATTCCTAACAAAAATAAGTAATGAGAAATCCTTTATTTGTTGAATCTGTCACCATACTGAATAATATACTACCTAAGGATAAGAAAGTGACTAGTGTTCACTTAGTAGATGATGTCAACACTATCTTTTCAAGCTTCAAAGAAAATTTCTAAAGTCTAGAAGAATCAACATCAAAGATTGTAGAAGATAAATATATCAAGAAAAGGCTGAATGAATTGATAGGAAACTTATCACTTGACCTTAAATCTCTAAAGGTTGGTCAAGGTATGTTGAAGGAGTTAGCAACAAAAGGAAAGAAAATAATTGTTGACTGCATGAACAAAGACAAACTCACTACAGATCTATCTAAGAAGATTCAGGAAGAAGAATCTCTAATGGAAGCAATAAGAAAATCAGTGGTAGATCCCTCCAAAGATATAAAAATGTGCAATAATGTCTATCAAGGTCAAATAGACAAAATCGAGAAGGCATAAAAAGAGATAGAAAATTTAAGGGCTAGACAAGCACAATTGAGAAATGCACTTGCGCCCTCATTAGATGTATTAAATCAGAACATCAAGCATATAGATGCTACTATTGTAACATATGATCAAGGTCCCTATATAGATTTAGAAAATATGGAGAAGCTAACCTATGCATTATGCACCCATCTATAGACATTTGATGCACTCAAGGTTTTTTGGTAGCAAGAAATAACAAACCTTCAAATTGCATGCCCAGATGTACTTTCTATGTAAGCACTTAAAGATTCATTTTTTGAGCACCTTTGTCATTAATGTCAAAGGGGGAGTAGAGTATGAGTAGAGTATATGGATTAAGGTAGATAAGGGAGATAGAAGAATATATGATGTACAGTATACAGTATAGGACAAGATAAAGGATAACAAGTTTTTGTGTAAAGATGTAGTCTAGCAACTTCGCCATATTCCTTTGTTTCCATTAATGAAAAAGAGGGAGATTGTTGGAAAGTTAACTTTTCTAGTATATATGACTAAGTCTGATGTTTTCATTATGGCAACAAATTCATATGAAGTTTTGGTGTCAACGCACTAACTTAGAAGATCATAATTTGGCTAAGTATGGAAGACAAAGAAGACAGTAAAGCACTTGATGATCAGAGTATCAACGCATGTGTGTATGGTAGAGTTTTGGTATATGCCCTTAGATATAAGCTTTTGAATATGTTACTATGAAAATTCTAAGAAAACATGGTCATATATGATAGCATGAATAAGTTACAGCAAGTCTAAGTGACAGAGTCAGTAAGCGGAAGAATATAACAAAGCATAGAGCCAACAAATAGTATTTTGATTAGTGTATATCATTTTGTTTTGTAAAGGATATGAACCTATTGTAATTGTGTTATAAACATGTTAATATCATTATATGTAAACATGCTTGAGCCAATTAACTTGGAAGCATTGTATGTGTTAGGTTATAGGCCGACCTAGTAGTTAGTTTTGCTTGCATGTATTCAGCATGTATATATGTGACATGCACTTTTGTATTTGAGTATGAATGGCATATAGAGATGACCATAAGTATGAAAATTATGTATTAGATTAGTAAGAATGATATAGATCTTTAAAAGAGGTTAAAGCATCAGTGCATAAAAGGAACTAATCAGACAATAGTGTCAAAGCAATAGTTCACCTTGCAGATATAGTGTGTATCTGATAACCAGGAGGTTGTAACCTTCTTCACTGAGAAATTTTGTCAGGCAGTGAGCCATCCACCCTAATAGGATTTTTTACTTATAGACTCTTAACTATGTCATTATACTCAGCATTGTAATTACTACTCCTAACAGGGCAAAGGAACATTAATAGGTTCATAATACAAAGTACAATTATTCATGGGTAGTAATTTCCACTAAGGTTTTCCTTTGGCCAAGGTTTCCTCATAAACATATCTTGTGTTATGTGTTATGGTTGAATACTTCATTTTATTTACTATTCATTTCAGTATTTATGTTATTGAGGTAAGTTTCAATTATCATAAATTAATTATAGAACATTGATTCACCCCCCCTCTCAGTCTTCCCATTCCTAACAAAAACATCAACCAGAATCTGAATCTACTTGGATAATAGAGAATATTTTTAAGAAGATGTGCATTATTTTGGACCTCCTATCTCCAGGGGTGACTTATCTTCCTTGCTGGAGGGGAGAATGGTGTAGGAGCACCTAGGGTCTTTGGTTTACCATATACTAATTTTGGTTTGTAAGTGACCTCAGAAAATTCACTAATAAATAAGGACTAAATAAGAGTCCCAAGTAAGTAAGTGTGTCTTAGAAAGTCCTTAAGGTGTGTGGACAAGTGTTTGCCAAATTCTACCTAGGACTTGTCTTAGTTTTGGTTTTCTTTGTTAAAAGTTGGTAGCATAATCTCTAATTGGTCAAAGGTCAAGTTGACCTTCCAATATGTGGAAATGAAGTAGGAAAAGGTTAAATTAGTCTAGATATACTCATGTGATCAATTTAGACTCTTTAGAGTGGACTAGGAGGAGTTGACAACAAAAGTTGTAAAAGTTTTCAATGACAACTTTGCAACTTTTCAAAGTTGTCATGACAAGATCGACTAGTTTTCTTAAAGTTGAAAAGAATCAGTTGAGGGTTAGTTTGGGTAGTTTTTGCTCACATTTTACACCTATTTAAGACCAATTCTAACAAGTTATCAAGGTTGGAATCTTTGTATAGTCATTTTGCAAAGTTTAATAGATTGGATATACTCTGCAAACTTGATAACAGTGAATAGAACTCAATCATGCAAGTAATCATGGATTGATTTGGGAAAGATCTTTGCATATTTTGATAGTTTTTTGTATTTAATTCATTTTTTCTTCAAACTTAGGTTTAGATCTTTTGTTTTATTTTCTTTAATAAAAAATTTCATCTATGACTAGTTCAGTGGTCTATACAGAGTTAAGACCCTTAAAATGGCTCTAGCATGAGTTCTACCATTGGGTTTTATATGGCCTTGTGGAATATTGTAGGGAAATGTATATAAATTTTAAATATGGAGTATTGTCCCAAAATATTGAGGTTACCTAATTTCAACATCAAGCCCTAGGCGAGTCCCAATGAACCCAACTAGGTGGCTTGACTATTGTAGACAAGAGATGGAGGGCTTTAAGGATTGGAAAACACAATCCAAGGCCATGGAAGTGAAGAAAAAATATGAGAGAGTCAATATTATGGAGGAGAATAGGTGGTGAAGTCTTCTTATGTTTTTTTGAATCCAAATTTCCATTGTAATCAGAAAAATCTTGCAACCCTTAAAAATAGGCCTAAATATAGAAAAGTGGTGTACGGACAGATTGAGACTTGGAGACCTTAAAAATCCTTGAGATCTTCGAAAAGGTTATCTAGAACACAATTTTTTGGGGGCCCTTGGTAATTTAAAAATTTATTTGTCCAAGAGGAGTGTTAGGAGATGCAATTAAGCCTAAAAGGCTACTAGGCCTTTTGGGCTAAGTTTGAGGAGATTGATTGCTAAACCTAGAAGGTTGGAAGCAAGACCACCTCTAAATTAGTGAAATTCAATAGTTAGGAAGCCTTCCATCATATTTTTAGTAGAAGCAAATTTAGTGGTGTATGAAGATGGACTTAGTGAGTTGATTCCATGAAAGGTTAATGGAGAAAAAGTTAGATTTTCACTTGGTAGTGAGGTCTTGGAGAAAGGAGTTATTGAGGGAAGAGTTCCTCTAGTGTAGGGTCTTAGGAAGAAACCTATAAAGGTCAAGATAAAGACCTTGAAGGATTCCTAAGGAGTTAGGACTTAGTGTCAAAGAGACCTCCCTATTAGCTAAGGAGCTAGAACGATCGCCACTAGATGACTAAAAATGAAAAATAATAAAATGAAAAATGCATCCAACATTTTCTAGCTTCTAAGAGGTATACCTAACACCTTATTCTTTTTCTTAAATTGTGGCCTTTTAATTTAAAATCTAGCCTAATTAGAAGAAAATTTGAAACTTATGTGAGGCATTAGGGATATTATCTTCACTTTTATAGTGAATCAAACTCCTAGAAGCGCTAAACTTTAGAAGAAAGATGAGCTAAAGAATGAACAAATACATAAAATAAGACTCATTTTTTGTGAAATAAAGCATTAGGCCTATGCTCTTTACATTTATAGTGAATCAGAATGCCAAATATGCTCAAATTCTATTAGATTAAAAGTCTTGGGAAAGAACATTATTAATCATGATTGGAAGTGAGAAGGTAGTAGGGATATTCTCTTCACCTTTTTGGTGAATCAAAATCCTAGACTTACTTGATCACTTCATTTCATTGCATATTTTAGAGCTTTAGTGGGCCTGCCTCCTGAGAAAATGGCTTAACGAGGCTGATGAGAGGGATGACCCAAAGTGGAAACTAGGTGAAGCCAACCTATTCCACCCACTATAAATAAAGACCTCAATTAATTTAGAAACCTTAGTGGGAAAAAATATGAAATGCCTAGACTTGTAAGGCTATAGGCCTCAATCGCACATGCACAACTACTTGTTCCTTGTATGATTCATTTGATATTTTTGTATGGGAACCCAAACTAAAATTCCAAATTAATCTAGCAATCCCTACCTTCAGAGCCATGTTAAATTCCAAATTTTACCTTAGGTAGATTACATAAAGTGGCTTATTGTGAAAGATTTGTGTAAATGTTCTCAAAACATGAACTTTTGTGTTTAGAGGTTAGGGTAAAGACAAGTGTTTTTGAGATTTTTTTATTTGATGATTCATGTTACAAGAAGGAAATATCCATTCAAATCTGATAAAACTTTTTAAAAATTTCCTAATTCAAAAGAGATATGATCAAAGGGGAATAAATTTAATTCACTCAACTCTTGTTAATGCCAATTTGCACTAGATCCCATCGCTTAAAGATATCTTTTTAAGAATATAGAATGTGCACTAGACAAGAGATTTCCTGTGAAGATGAAATTTTACAATCTCCATTTGATGAAGAACGTGATTAAGAGGATAAAATTCCTAATCTATTTGAATATAAAATTAATCCTATTGTTGGAAATAATGATTGTCATGACCATAACCAAAATCAAAATCATGAAAATCAAAATGAAAATCACCATAGAAATCAAAGGAATGAAGAAGAAATGGAAGAAAGGGTAAATGAAGAAGCCCAAGATCCCTTATTGCTCAAGGTTATGGATAAAATTTTAGAAATGGATAAAGAAAGGCACTTTCTAAATTTAGCTTGATTAGGAGTCAAGCTTCTTCATGACTATGACACATCAACCTTGAAGAAGGATGAGGAATAATAAAATCCATTACGGGATATCAACAAAAAAATAAAATTATTTCAAGCCCAAATTAATAGCATGAAGAAGGTAGCGGAGCCTAAACCATTTTTAATTAAAGTAATATGTCATTTTCCTTTTGAGAAAAACTTGATCATGATACCTTTTCCTCAAAATGTGGTCTTTCAATGATATGACAAATACCTAGGTAATTTGCATTCTAATATTAATAATGTGTTCAAGTGAAGGTCCTTCTAAAATGATAGTGACATGTTAAGGAGTTCCCGACACTTTTGTGACATTTCCTTGTCAAAAGTACTCATAATCCTAGAAAAATTACAAGTTTCTTTGTATCTAGATGGTGGTAGTTGATCTCCTTATGCTACCTATAGTATATCTTATTTTCTTGTCATATAAGTTTAATTGGTTTGAAATGGTGTGTGTTCTCTAAATGATAAGTTGACTTCATGATTGGTTTTTCCTAATTGTTTATACTTCTCAATGTTCCCTTAAAAATTAAATTTGTAGCTTTGTGGTAGTACTCACTTTTATTATTGAATTGATAATAGCGTGTCTCATGGAATCTATACCTAGGTAAGAAGTGAAATTTTTGGTATTATGTCTCATTTTAAAATATGAAGATAATTATCTCTTACTTTTGATAAAAGATGAAAGGAGTGGTAACATAAATCATGGTATGAAATAGAAATTAGGATCCTACCGAAGTGAATAAATTTATTATCAAATTATTTGGCCATCTTTGAAAGGGATATGATAATTTAAATTATTCTCTTTCTACCCTCTCATCTACTTCCTTAAGATTGTGAAGTTAAAAGAAATGGTACAAATTACTATACTGTATATATCCCTACCCTTTCCTAAAAGATAAATTTAAGGGAATAAAATTACTTAGGAAAAAAATGTGTGTTAAACTTCATATGTGCCTAACTAAGAGACCCAAGGGTAAGAGAATTTATGTCCCCAAGGTTTTATCAAAAATAGGATTATAATTCTTATTTGATCTAAAAGAAGACATATTTTATTCATTTTTTTAAAGAATTATGCATGTCATGTTAAGTGTATGTCTAGGAAGAGAATATGTTTATAAAGGGACTAAAAGAGTTTGTTGGTCCTAAAAATTATCATAAATAAGAGTAACATTTGCATCCCTCTAGATGCTTAGTGAATAGTCAATATTATAGATAAGTATTAGGGAGATGAATCTAAGCATGATACTTTATGTATACATTATGATCAACACTTTAGCAGTATATTATTAACAACCCTAATTGATTGATTGACTATAGAAATGTTTGATGTTAGAGAAGTATATTATTATCACACTATATCACTTAAAAGTTTAGGTATTTGAGGTTAATCATATGAATGGCTACTTTTAAATTAACACTTATTAAGGATAGAAAGTAAAGGAATTGGATAAAAGGTTAGATGTGCTAATAAAATAATTAGTTGAAATGGGAGTAGTAGTAGCACTTGTGTTTTTATCCTTCTCTCAATGGATGTATGATAAACAAATTAAATGACCTCCTTACTTTACTATTTGAAATTGATTGAATCTAGGTATGTTGATATGGAAAGATCACAACTTGAAAATATTGGAAAAGTATTATCAGAACAAATATAAATAGTGAGAACAAATCTTGAATTAATGGTGTGATTAGATCTCATCTAGGAGTATGAATATTATTTTGTAAGTCAAACACTATAATTATTATATTAGAAAATTATAAAATATATCTTAAAATATATCTATATAAAATTTGGGTGGACCCTATCTTACTATCATTATAAATATATCATGGAAAGTCATGAATATGTATGATGTTTTAGTCCACAATTAAAAAGTAAATGTAAAATAGTAAATTGTTTTGAAGGTAACAAATGTCAGTGTTATATACCCCTTTAGTGTTGATCATGCATCTTTAGTAATAGAGAACATGAATTTTGAATCCTATGGTAATTAAATTTTACATGTATGAGTAGGCTTATGATATTGTTTCATAGGTTAAACCATCATGATTCATAAAATTTATCTGTTAGGAATAGTACCAAGAGATAACTGAAAGGGTAGGGGGGTGAATCAGTTATCTACAAGATTCAATTCTTTATCCAATTAAGTACAAAAGAACATTAAGCATAAACACAATATGAGAACACTTAACACAACACCACAATTTTGGTTACGGGGAAACCCAAATAGGTAAAAACCCCAGTGGGAATTAGCAACCACTATAAACTACACTAGAGTATAATGATCCCTATTAGAAGATCTTACAAAATTGTTAGGAGTTGATCTTTACAATGCATGAAGTACAGTGACCTGGTCAAGGGTTGGACCCTGTTATGATTCTTTTACAATTAACCTTTTTAAAGGTGAGGACACACTGTCCGGGAGCACACTGCTCAAATGGTGAAGGTTGCAACCTTTTGCATAATAGATACATACTATATCTAGATCTTGGTGAACTATAAAGTAGACCTATTATCTTGATCATTTCTAATGAATAGCATATACTCTCTTCTTCTTCACATATATCTTCAACTAATGATTGATTATCTTAGTACATTCACATCTTCTACTCTTCTCTCACAATCACCCTTAGCAATCACAACTGACTAGCTATAAGTATCTTTCTCCAAATGATATAATAAATTCAACCTGTTAGAAATTCCTTGAATCATAATAGAGAAACAATATGACTCTTCAATAACATCTACAATGGCTAAACCAAGCACGCAACATAAATAGGACTGTGCAACTCAATATGAGTAGACATGTCACTTCACACAGTCAGCTCCACCAAATTAACTAAAACTTTATTCTCATGCTGAAATACATTATGCACTCTTGACCAAACATTCTTAACTTGTCACCAAACATGAAACCAAACATGCATATCAAAATGATAAGCACGACTACTAAAATAATATAAACACTATTGGCTCCAACAGATAAACTCAAGAAACTATAACTGAAAAATAGAAACATCATTACTCAACTTCAACTACACAACTAACTCTACATCCATGAACATAGCATCATAAACATGTCTTCAACACAAATATAAATGTGCAAGGCTCCATCATAACCATACTGAAAATCACATACAAAGATCTACCTATAACATTGTCAGGAACACTACTGATACAAACAACTACGCAACTATCTGTACTTAGAATCAACCTTTGCATCTATGATATCATGCTGATAACATATCTAAGAAACATATGTCAAGGATCTCTACATAAGAATTCAATGCATGTTTCTTACCATATGTTGTCAATAATGACAAACATATAGTCAACATTGGCTTGCTGGAAAATCTCCATTAATCTCCCCCTTTGGCATTGATGGAAACATATGGAATGAAAAACACCACCAATCCAAATGTATAATTATTTTATAACATTCTCCATTTCCTCAACAAAAATTGCCCAAGGATGAATCCTCCATCTACTTCTGAATGCTTTGAATATCAACTGCTACATCTTCTTACTATATACTCCCCTTACTAATACATACTCCCCCTTTTTAGAATAAATCAATTGTTTTGTTTTTCATGATTATATACTCCCTAGTTTGACATCAATGGAAAAGGGCACCAAAAAAAAAAAAGCATAGGTACTACTCCTAAAGTAGAGTAGTCAACCATTCATCAGTCACCGAGGACTGCTCCACTACTACAAACTCTAATTAGATCCAGGGAAGGGAATTACTCCCAGCTTCTCCCTGAGATACTCAAATGTATCCTTTGGTAAAGGCTTTGTGAAAATGTCTACTAGATGTTCATTTGTGCTCACATAATCCAATTTTACTTCTTTGTCTGCAAATTTATCTCTTAGGAAGTGATATTTTATCTCAATGTGTTTTGTCTTTGCATGCATCATAGGGTTCTTTGACATATTGATAGTGCTATTGTTGTCACAATGAATAATAATACGGTAATCAATCTAAATTCAAACATCCTTTATCATTTACTTGATCCACACAATTGTAGAACAATTTAATGTTGCTGCTACATACTCTTCTTCTGTTGTTGACTGAGAAATACAATTCAGCTTCTTTCTTGTCCAAGTAACAAGTCTATCTCCAAGAAATACTGCTCCTCCTGAGGTGCTCTTCCTATCATCAATGCAACCTACCCAATCTGCATCTATTTATACATGAAGTTTTACATTCTCTGAATTAGGATACCATAAAACATAGTCTATATTTCCTTTCAAATATCTGAATATCCTCTTTACTGCCATAAGATGACTTTGTTTAGGTTCTATTGAAAATCTTCCAACAATACCAACCACATTAGAAATATCTAGTCTAGATTGAGTAAGATATATGATTTTACCAATCATAGACTTATACAAGGTCTTGTCTACTACTGTTGAATCATCTTCTTTTGAAAGCTTTCTTCCTGTTACCATAGGGGTACTTACTAGCTTGTAATCATCCATCTTGAATTTATCCAATATCTCTTTCACATACTTAGATTGATTAATGAAAATATCTTTATCTATCTATTGCACATTTAATCCCAAAAAGTACTTGATAGGTCCAATCATGCTCATTTCAAATTTTCTCTGCATCTCTTTAGAAAATTCTACACTAAGCTTGTCATTACCACCAAAAATAATGTCATAAAAAAAAATAGCAACTAGTAATAATCCTTCAGGTGTCTCTCTTATGAATAAGTTACAATCTGCAGCTCCTTTCTTGAATGCAATCTTTGTCAAGTAACCATCTAGTCTTTCATACTATTCTCTAGGAGCTTTCTTAACTCCATAAAGTGATTTCTTGAGTTTGCATACCATATCAAGTTTTTCTGATAAAGTAAATCCTTCATGCTTCTCTATGTAGACTTCTTCCTTCAGCTCTCCATTTAGGAATGCTGACTTGACATCCATTTGATATAATTTAAAGTCTTTGAATGTTGCATAGGCTAAAAATAACTTTATGGCCTCCAATCTTCTTATAGGGGTAAATGTATCAGAATAATCAATTCCTTCTCTATGTGTATATCCTTTACATACTAGTCTTGCTTTCTTCCTCACTACTGTACCATCTTCATTTATCTTGTTTTTGAATATCCACTTGGTTCCAATCACATTCTTGTCACTAGGTATAGGGAAAAATTCCCATGTATCATTCTTAACTATCTAATCAAGCTCTTCTTTCATTTCTTCATGCCAATCTAAATCATTAGATGCATCTTCAACACTTAAGGGTTCAATTTGTGAAAGTAAACATACCGCTTCATCAACTGTTAAACTTTTTGCCTTTGATCTTGTCATGAATTTTTTGTTCTAATTGATAATGATATCTTCTTTTGAATGGTATCTAGATGTGAATTTTGGAACATTAGGTGTGACTCTCTCATCTATCTTATGTGATTCTTCTTCACTTGTTTCAAGATCATTGAATAATACATCAATGCTGTCAAACATTTCTTCAACAACTATTTCTCTATCGATAAGACTAGGTTCTTCTTTAATCATAGGTTTATAATCATGATATCTATCTTGAATCATAAATTTTTCATCAATCTTTACATGAGAACTTTCAATGATTTTCTTCAATCTTAAGTTAAAACATCTATAAGCTTTCCTTTTAGTAGAGTAACCAAGAAAAATACCTTTATCACTTCTTGCATCAAACTTGCCAATAGCTCCATCTCTCTTGATGTAGCACTTTCTTCCAAAGATTTTGAAGTATTTTACCATAGGTACATTCCAAAACCATAGCTCATGAGGTGTCTTATTTGTGCCTAGCCTTAATTGAATTCTATTGATAGTATAGACTGCAGTATTGAATGCATCTCTCCAATAGGTGTGTGCAACTTTTCCTTCAATCATGATAGTGCATGCTATGTCAAGTCTGATTCTATTTCTTCTTTCCACAATTCCATTTTGTTGAGTGGTTCTAGGTGCACTTAGTTGTCTCTTTATCCCATGTTCTTCACAATACTCATAAAATCTGTCAGATGTGAATTCTCCTCCTCTATCTGATCTCAGACATTTAATCTTTAATCTAGACTCATTTTCAACTTTAGCTTTGAATATCTTGAACTTCTCAAATGCTTCAAATTTATCTTTTAAGAATGCAACCCACATCATTCTAGAATAATCATCAACAAAAAAAATAAAGTACCTTTCACCATAGTATGATCATGTTTGAGTTGGTCCACATAAGTCTGTATGAACTAGATCTAATTTGTTCTCTACCAGATTATGCTTGCTTCTAAATGAATTCCTCACATTTTTCCCATCACACATTCCCTGCATATTGTATCAACTATTTTTGCAATACTAGGGAGGTCTCTTACTGCTTTTACATTTCTTATCTTTACTATATTGTCAAAATTGATGTAACATAGTCTTTTGTTCCATAACCAGCTATCATCTACTTTAGCAACAAAAAAAATTGCTTCTGAATTAAGTTGAAAAACATTACCTTTTGTCTTTGAACTTGATGCAATCATTACTCCTTTGTTATTAATGATGCGCTTATTGTCTTTGAATTCCAACCGATATCCTTTGTCAAGCAATTGTCCAGCACTTAGTAGGTTATGCTACAAACCATCAACATATAGAACATCATCAGTATTATTCTTTCCATCCAAGGTGATAGCTCCTCTACCTATGATAGGTTTAGGAGTGTTGTCTCCAAATCTAACAATGCCTCCTTTGTACTTATCCAGATGTACAAATCTATCTTTGTCTCATGTCATGTGATGTGAACAAATGTTCTCAATGAAATGGCTTGTTTTGATGTCTGCTTATGAAATTAATGCTAATTCTTGTGCTCTATTTTCATCTTCAATATCCATTTCATCAAACATTTTCTCCATATCTTCAATAGCAATGAATCCAATTTCATCTTCTACTAAATCTTCATTTGATACTCCATCTCCAGCATAGTAACATTCTTTTGTATACTTAGGCTTGTAATTAGTTTTGAACTTTTTGACTCTTGTAGGACACTTAGATGAAAAGTGACCAATCTTGTTGCATGAAAAACATTTGAATGGTGACTGACCTTCATATTTTCCTTTTCCTTTTCTTTCTTTCTTAGAAATCATAGCGATGAAATCATCTAGTTCTTTATCCTCATCATCATCATCAAAGTTACCAAAAGTGTTCAAGGATTTCTTACCATGGACTGAAGCTTTGAAGGTTGTTTCACTTTTAGGCTTTGTCTTCAAACTTGATATCTTGAATGCTGAAATCTTATTGATTAAGGTCTCTCTTTTGAAGTCTTTGAAAACTACATAGTCTCATCTAGGATGTTCTGTTAGAAAGTAAAGATCCCCAAGATAACTGAGAGGGGGGGGGGGTTGGGTGAATTAGTTATCTAATAATTTAACCATTCAACTACTTTAAACAATATAATTAATGTAGTAATCAACCATAGAAAGATAACCATACACAATTGCACAATAACACAAGATATGTTGACTAGGGAACCTCTTGAAAAGAGTAAACCCCGGTGGGAATGATGCCCACAAAATGATGGACTAATATGAAAGTTCCTTGTTAGAGGATGGACCCTGTTAGGAGTCTTATGAAATACATTCAGTACATATAAATCCCTGTTAGGAGATTTTGAATCCTTGTTAAAAGATTCTAACCCAGTTTCACATAAAACTGTCGGCTTCCAGATACTATAACTTTCTCCAAACATATCCTAAAAGTTTGTGCTATGAACCACATCATCATTAATGAGTCTCCAACATCCCTTTAATTGTAGAAAATTAGATTCCATCCTAGCAAAGAGATATCCTCTGATTTCTAAAAATCGCTTCACACAAACACTGTCTAAACACTGCTTTCACCAAAATGCTCATAACTCTCATGAATGAATGAATTTATTTTTGTGCTGTTAACCATAGGTTAATAACACACCAAAGAAAATACCATCAATTGCACAAAAGCCAATCCACAATACAACATGTGCACAAAACAAAACTGTACTTGCTTTCCTACTGATATCCAGAATATCACTGTGTTGACATCAATGACAATCCAAGTCATGAATGCAACAACAACTACTATAGAATGACTGCCAACATACTTTTCATTCATTCCTAACAATCTCCCCCATTTTCATTGATGGCAACATAGATGAAAAACATCCAATGTTCCAAAAATCCAATACTATAACATCACTGCAAAATATCAAATTAAATCTTGCTTCGTTTTCCTATTCAGCTCTCTCATACAATCCACAATGTTTTTCATGTATATCTCTCCTCCATTGACATCAATGATAGAAATTCCATCACTAAGTCAACAACAACTTAGTGTCAAAAGACACTTTTCAAAAAAATACAATAACAAGAGTCCTCATGACTCAGCTCATAAACTCCCCCATAGAGGAAGTTCCAACATCTAACCCAGAAGAAAGATAGGGCTCATATACCACTGGATGGATGCAATCATCTGCATCAATTCTCAAAAATAGGTTGGGGAATAACCCCAAGCATACCTCTCAAATACACAAATGTATCCTTAGGTAAAGGTTTTATAAATATATCTGCTATCTGTTCCTTTGTGCTTATGTACTCCAATCTTACTTCTTTTTCTGCAACTTTCTCTCTTACAACATGATACTTGATCTCAATATGTTTAGTCTTAGAATGTAAAATAGGATTTTTTGACATACTCACTATACTGGTGTTATCACAATGTATAACAATAGGCTCATCAAACTTTATTCCAATATCCTTCAACATCTGCTTCATCCAAATAATCTGATTACAATTGTTTGTTGCTGCAACATATTCTACTTCTACTGTACTTTATGAAGTACAATTTTGCTTCTTACTTAACCAAGAGATGAATTTTCCTCCAAGAAAAAAGGCTCCACCACTAGTGCTTTTCTTCTCATCAACGTTGTCTCCCCAATCTACATCAGTATAGGCACATAAAGTAAAATCATCAGAATTCTCATACCATAATCCATAATCCATTGTTCCTTTCAAATATCTTAGTATCCTCTTTACTACTGCATAATGTGATTCTCTAGGTTCTACTTGAAATCTTGCTACAATCCCAATTGAATGTGCTATATCAGGTCTTGTATGTGTCAAGTACTACAATCCTCCAATCATAGATCTATATTTTTTCTGCTCAACTGCTGGTGTCTCATCTTTGCTAGATAACTTATGTCCAGTTACCATAGGTGTTCCAACAAGTTTAGAATCTTCCATTCCAAATCTTTTCAATAAGTCATTCAAATACTTAGTCTGACTTACAAATATACCTTCCTTGCTTTGTGTTGTCTGTAATCCCAAAAAATATTTCATTTCTCCAATCATGCTCATCTCAAATTTAGTCTTCATTTCATCTACAAATTTGTCACTAGCTTCATCTTCTCCTCCAAAGATAATATCATCAACAAATAAAACTATAACCAACAAACCATTCTCAATTTCTTTTGTGTATAAGTTACTATCTGTTGTTCCTTTTATAAATCCCAATTTCAATAAATACTTATCCAATCTTTCATACCAGGTTCTAGGTGCTTGTTTTAATCCATATAAAGCTTTCTTTAACTTACATTCCATATCTCCTTCTTGTGTCAAAGGAAAACCTGCAGGCTTCTCAATGTAGACTTCTTCTTCCAATTCACCATTCAAAAATGCTGACTTCACATCCATCTGATACACTTTGAATTTCTTGTAAGCTGCATATGCTAGAAACATTCTCACTGCTTCAAGTCTGGCCATAGGTGCAAAAGTTTCTTCATAGTCAATTCCTTCTTGTTGTGAATATCCTTTACATACCAATCTTTCTTTGTTTCTTATCACTTCTCCTTTTTCATTCATCTTGTTTTTGAATACCCACTTTGTTCCAATCACATTCTTGTCTTTAGGTCTAGGGACCATTTCCCATGTCTTGGTTTTTTCAATCTGCTCCAGTTCTTCTTTCATAGCATTAATCCAATGTTCATCTTCACAAGCTTCATTAGTAGTCTTAGGTTCAATTTGAGAAATCAAACATAAATATACCTTATTTTGAGTCAAAACTCCTCTGTCTAAACTTCCAATAACTTGCTCAACAGGGTGATGTCTAGAAATATAACTGTTAGGTGTCATAGTTACTGATCTTGTCCCAATTGTAGATTCTTCTCTGCTTTCTTTTTTTTTTTCTTCTTTGTTTTCTTCAGTATGACTTTCATTCAGCAAATCACTGTTAGTTTCAAAAAATAATTCTAGATTTTCAATGTTAGGCTGAGGTTGTGCTTCTCCATTAGATTCATAATCAAGCATTCTTTCCTGAATTTTAAACTTCTCATCAACTTTTACATTTGCACTTTCAACAATAGTCTTAGTTCTTTTGTTATAACATCTATATGCTTTTCTTTTCAAAGAATATCCAAGAAATATTCCTTCATCACTTCTAGGATCAAACTTTCTTATATCATCATCTCTCTTAATATAACATTTACTTCCAAAAATTCTAAAATACTTAACTAAGGGTGCATGTCCAAACCATAATTCATAAGGTGTCTTGTTTGTATCTGCTCTAATTTGTACTCTGTTCATAGTGTATACTGTTGTGTTCACTGTTTCTCTCCAAAAAGTCAGCCAAATCATTTTCAAACAACATAGCTCTTGCTGCTTCATTTATTGACCTATTCCTTCTTTTTGCAATTCCATTTTATTCTGGTGTTCTAGGGGCTGAAAGTTGTCTCTTAATACCATTCATTTCACAAAAATTATTAAACTCTCTAGATGTAAATTCACCACCTCTATCAGATCTTAGACACTTAATCTTCATTCTAGATTCATTCTCAATTTTTCTTTTCATGATCTTAAATTTATCAAATGCTTCAGATTTTTCTTTCAAAAATGCAATCCACATCATCCTTGTAAAATCATCAACAAGAATCATAAAATACTTTTCTCCATAGAATCCTCTAGTCCTAGTAGGACCACTCAAGTCTGTATGAACAATCTCCAGCTTCTCTATTGATGTGAACTTCTTGCTGGGAAATGAACTCTTTTTCTACTTTGCCATCATACATTCTTTGCAAATCATGTTAGTAGGTTTCATAATTCTAGGTAAATCTCTTACCACAAGTGTAGTGCTCACCTTGACAATATTATCAAAGTTTATATGATAAAACCTTTTATGCCATAACCAACTGTCATCAATCTTAGTTATCAAACATGTCATCTCAATAAGATTCAATTGAAATACATTACCTCTAGTTCTGGATCCTTTTCCAATTAGTTTTCCATCTCTATCTTTTATCACACAAGTTTTCTTAGCAAACCAAACTTGATAACCCTTATCAACCAATTGTCCAACACTTAGTAGATTATGTCTCAATCCATCAACAAAGTAAACATCATCAGTGTTATTCTTTCCATCAAGAGTAATAGATCCTATACCCTTAATCAAACAAGGTGCATTATTACCAACCCTAACAATTCCTCCATCATAATTATCTAACTTAAAAAACTTTCTTTTATCTCCAGTCATATGATGTGAACAACCACTGTTTATAATCCAATCAAATTTCTTCTCAACTTGCGAAACTAATTCTTTTTCTTCCCTTTCATCAGATTTAGAACTTTCTTCTTTAATTGCTACAAATCCTATTTCCTCAAAGTTATCATTATCACTGTCACTTAAATGTCTTTCAATTCCTACTTCAAGATCTTCATCATTTGCATAATAACATTCTTTAGATCTCCTAGGTTTAAAGTTGCTTCTATACTTCTTAACTCTTTTAGGACATTTAGATGCAAAATGACCATATTCTTGACAAGTCCAACATTTAAAGATTTTCTTACCATCTGGTTCTCTTTTTACAAGTAATGCAATACCTTTTTCAATCTTCTTATCTTCCTCAGATTTAGATCTACTACTGCTGGCATAATCTCCATTCACACTAGTACTTCTTGTAGGTCTAATGTTAAGAGCACTGAATGTTGTCTCCATTCTAGGTAGCTCTCTTGATAATCTCAAATTCATCTCCACTATTTCTAATCTTCCAAGAAGAGTCTCTCTTGAAAAGTTTGATGTAAAAGGTATCACTTGTTCAATCATCTGTGTTGTCTACTTGAATACTGGTGTCAAAGTTCTCAGAATTTTCCATATCACTTCATTCTCTATCTTATCACCTCCACAAGACTTTATTCCTATTACAATCTCAGACATCCTACCAATATAGCTTCTAATAGATTCATCTTCCATCATTTTGATATCTTCAAATGCACAAATCCAATTATGTAATCTAGCCTTCTTTGCATGTTCATCACCTTCAAAAGTAGAATGTAAAGCTTTCCAAATTGCATGAGATGTTTTCAAACATCTTACCTGACTTTATTCATTCTCCGGTAGTGCTGAAAAAAGTGCTTCTCTTGCAAGTATGTTACACATGAATAGATCTAGTTCATCTTTAGTTCCTGCCTCTAGATTGTCTTCCTCAATGATAGTCTTCTCATTCTTTGTAATCAACCAATAACTTGGTCCTAAACACAATAGATGTGTCTTCATCTTTTCTTTCTAGCTGTCAAAATTTACTCCATCAAACTTAGGGCTTTCTTTTCTGAAATTCGCCATGGATCTCTTTAAGTTGTTAAACTTTTCTTTCAAGGACATGTTGCTCTGATACCAATTGTTAGAAAGTAAAGATCCCTAAGATAACTGAGAGGGGGGGGTGAATCAGTTATCTAATAATTTAACCATTCAACTACTTTAAACAATATAATTAATGTAGTAATCAACCATAGAAAGATAACCATACAAAATTGCACAATAACACAAGATATGTTGACTAGCGAACCTCTTGAAAAGAGTAAACCCTAGTGGGAATGATGCCCACAAAATGATGCACTAATATGAAATTTCCTTGTTAGAGGATGGACCTTGTTAGGAGTCTTGTGAAATACATTCAGTACATATAAATCCCTGTTAGGAGATTTTGAATCCCTATTAAAAGATTCTAACCCGGCTAAGAGTTTATGGAAGACAGAAGGACCCACTGTCCAAACAGCTTCAAGGTAAGATCTTTGAACGCACTGTCCAAAAGATCTTAGAATTATTTAATAGAATAATATGAAATATATTACCTCCTTCACACTGTGCCAAAACCACACTCTCTACTACACAAGATCACAATTCCAGATCTCTGTACTCACAAGTCTTCCTTCATCACTGAATTAGCTCTTCTTCACTTCATGCATATATTTGCATCTCAACCTTCACAATACATATTGCAACAAGGGAAAAATTCCTTCTTATATACCAAACTCAAATAATTACAAATGAGTCACTCCTCAATTATAAAATAATAATTTCTACACGCTACACACAAAATTCACATAAAACTGTCAGCTTCTAGATACTGTAACTTTCTCCAAACATATCCTCAAAGTTTTCACTATGAACCATGTCATCATTAATGATTCTCCAACATCCCTTTAACTTTAAAAAATCAGATTCCATCCCAGCTAAGAGATATCCTCTGATTTCTGAAAATCACTTCACAGAAACACTGTCTAAACACTGCTTTCACCAAAATACTCATAACTCTCATGAATGAATGAACTTCTTTTTGCATTGTTAACCATAGGTTAATAACACACCAAAGAACATACCATCAACTATGCAAAATCCAACCTACAATACAACATGTGTGCAAAACAAAACTGTACCTACTTTCCTGCTGATATCCAGAATATCACTGTGTTGACATCAATGACAATCCAAGTCATGAATGCAACAACAACTGCTACAGAATGACTGCCAAAATACTTTGCATTCATTCCTAACATGTTCATCTTACTCTCATATTATACTATCAAAGTAGTCATCAACTTATCCATTATGTCTTCTTTTGAAATTTCTCCACCATTATTTCTGATTCCTGCAACTGCTTCATTAATTCTATGATTGTAGGCTTTGATGTTCTCTTCAGGTAGCATCTTGAATGTATTGTACTTTTTCTTCCATTTCTTTCAGCATGCATTCTTGGCTTGGATGTCTCCTTCAAACATGTCTTCTAGATACTTCCATATCTTGTAGGCTTTATCTACTTTCTTGATCTTTGAAAACTCACTGTCAAATAAGGTGCTGATAAGGGCTTCTTTGGCAATTGCATTTTGAGTGAACATTTCCTTTTTCTTAATATTTTCATCTTCCTTTGAAAGATCTGATAAAGAGGGAATTTGAACTTCTCTAGTAGCAACTTCAAAAATCTCAAAACTAATGAACTGCAAATGTGTTGTCATTTTTTTCTACCAGTCTAGATAATTCTCTCCATCAAACTTAGGACTTTCTTTTCTAAATAATGCCATCTAATCAACCTCAAGTTGTTAAAATTTCTCTCCGAGGCACTTGGCTCAAATACCAATTGTTAGGAATAGTCCCAAGAGATAACTAAGAGGGGGGGGGGGTTGAATCAATTATCTACAAGATTTAATTCTTTATCCAATTAATTATAGAAGAACATTAAGAACATACACAATGAGATAAAACTTAACACAACACCATAATTTTGGTTACGGGGAAACCCAAATAGGTAAAAACCCCAATGGGAATTAGCACCCACTATAACTGCACTAGAGTATAATTATCCTTGTTAGAATATCTTACAACCCTATTAGGAGTTGATCTTTACAATGCATGAAGTACAGTGACCTAGTCAAGGGTCAGACCCTATTAGGAGTCTTTTACAATTAACCTTGTTAAAGGTGAGGACACACTATCTGAGAGTACACTGCTCAAATGTTGAAGGCTACAACCTTTTGCATAACAGATACACACTATATCTGGATCTTGGTGAACTATAAAGTAGACCTATTGTCTTGATCAGTTCCAATGGATAGCATATACTCTCTTCTTCTTCACATAGATCTTCAACTGATGATTGACTATCTTAGTACATTCGCATCTTTTGCTCTGCTCTCATAATCACCCTTAGCAATCACAACTAACTCGCTATAAGTATCTTTCTCCAAATGATATAATCAAGTCAGCCTATTAGAACTTCCTTGAAATCATAATAGAGAAACAATATGAATCTTCAATAACATCTCCAATGGCTAAACCAAGCATGTAACACAAATAGGACCGTGCAACTCAATATGAGCGGACACATCACTTCACACATTCGGCTCCACCAGATTAACTGAAACTTTATTCTCATGCTGAAATATGCTATGTTCTCTTAAGAAAACATTCTTAACTCATCACCAAACATGCATATCAAAATGATAAGCACAACTACTAAAACAATATAAACTTTGTCGGCTCCATTAGATAAACTCAGGAAACTGTAATTGACAAATAGAAACATCAGATAAACTTAGGAAACTGTAATTGACAAATAGAAACATCATTACTCAACTTCAACTGCACAACTGACTCTACATCCATGAACATAGCATCATAAACATGTCTTCAACACAAATATAAATGTGCAAGGATCCATCATAACCATACTGAAAATCACATACAAAGCTCTTCCTGTAACACTATCAGGAACACTACTGATACAAATAACTACACAACTTTTTGTACTCAGAATCAACCTCTGCGTCTATGATATCATGCTAATAACATATCTAAGAAACATATGCTCAAGGCTCTCTACATAAGACTTCAATACATGCTACTTACCATATGTTGTCATCAATGAAAAACATATAGTCAACACTGTCTTGTTGGTAAATATCCAACATCATCATCATAATTTTGCAAGTTGTTGACTAAAGTTTATGATAAAGTGGAGAATCTATCATGGATTCTTGTCTTTCATATTATTTTCTATGAATAGGAATTTTGAAGATTGATAAAGGAAGGTGAAATTTTTTAATTATAGCTTTTACATAATCCAAGCTAATTTGTACTAGTGAGCTAAGAGCAACCAAAATGTTTTGACTCAATTAAATGCCTTTGTTTTACCACTAATGAATAATTAAAAGTTTAGTACCTTCCGACTTCTAAGAGTAATTCAAATCTTAGGGGGGGAGGATGCAACACCCTTCTAACCCTACATGTTTGATATCACTTTGGAAGTTAGAGGAATATTTGAGATACTTATGGGCTTGGATAAGAGTAGGTTTCTACTTAAAGGCTGAATAAGAAATTCATTCTTAACTATAATACTTTTACTTTCATTTAGGTAGTGATAAATTTTTTCCATTATATCCTTGCATGTGTAGTCATCTCTTCTTATGAGTGCATGGGGTTCTAATGATATGGAGGCACCTAATAGATTTATATTAGCTAATATTTATCAATGGTTATGGTCTTTTGGATAAATTATGGTCATTATTGATACTTGGGCACTTAAAATTTAATTGATAATTTAAATGCTATGGTTTCCAAATATCTTTAATGGTTTGATTATTTGATTATGAATATGATTGACATGACTATCATTTGATGATTACATGAATGACCATGACTATCTCTATGAGACTAACCATACTTATGTGATGGGTTATGACCTAACCCTTGTACTTGTAGTACCCTCTCTAGTAGTTCTACTTGTTACATTTGAAGTTGGATAGGATTATGAAATTATAGCATTTATGGACTTTATGTTTATTCCTTACCTTACTAGAATTAATTGATAATATATTTTTGGACTTGCATATTATGATTTTTCCCTTGAATAATATTCTCCAAACCATTATCTTTTATGCTTATGTATATATGATTTGGTACCCCTTGTGGTTTTTTATAAGATTTATCTTGATAAGTAATGATTTAGACATTTTGTGTATATTCATGATTATGATTATTGGTCTAACCCTACTAAGACATGTTATGATCAATATGTATCCTTCTTGGCATGGTTTTTGAATGAGGGAAGGCAGTTGTAGTCACTCCTATGGGAGATCTACATGATGTCACACTCATCCTTCCTTGTCTTTCATTCTTTGTATGTCTATGTGTGTATGTACCTATGTGTGTGTGTGTTGTATGTGTATGTGTATGTGTATGCGTATGTGTATGCATATGCATATAGGTATCTGTATGTGTATGTGTATGTGTATGTGTATGTGTGTGTGTGTGTATATGTATGTATATGTGTTTTTGTTTCTTCTTGGTGATGCAAGTACTAGGCATCAACTCCACTTGGTTACATAGGTCTGAGCATGCCTTAAAATCTTTGAACTAGTTGTTATTGTTCATAGATGGTCCAAAGTTCACACATGGTATGGTTTTGATTATTTTGTCTAGTTTCTTGATTTGGTTTTGGGTGGATTTGAGTTCCTTATTTTATATATCCTTTGATGTCTATCTTGTTTATAAGGTGATGAGATGTGTAGGATTATGATGTTTATTCTCTCTCTCTCTCTCTCTCTCTCTCTCTCTCTCTCTCTCTGTGTGTGTGTGTGTGTGTGTGTGTGTGTGTGTGTGTGTTAATCATATATATAAAGTATGAATATATGGGTGCACATGTATATGCATTCATGTATCTATTCATTTATTGATGTATAAGTAGTTATTCTCATGAGTGTATTAGTGATGATAGTGATTCTATGTATTTTGATGCATATTGTGTCTTTAAATAAATAAAATACATTCAAAGTGAATAAAAGAAATAAATAAAATATAAAAAGTAAATAAAACTAATTACATACTCCTACCTAATCAGTCTCTCAGTCTCCCTCTTGTATGTATTATTAGTGTATAGGGTGGGAGTGGAACTTGGGACCTCCTATTTGTGAGGGGTCCCAAGTTTCCATTGGGGTAGTGACTTCCTTGAGAAGCATACCTAGATATATTATATTTATATAAGACTTAGTTTCTATTAACTATAAAAATGTGAGGACTCACCCCGACCCATCATAACACTATTGATAAATTCACATTTTGATACTTTATGACTTGATATTTTGATGCACCTTTGGATCGATTGATAGTGACTCATTTTATTATGTCTTATGATGATTATTATATTGTGTGGATTCTATTTATGATGTAGATTGGAACCTAGAATATATTGTTGATTTTATTATACATGCTTAGAAATGGATTATGATTTAAAGTTTAATAAATAGCATGGATAATATGTCATGATTTTAGAATTATGCAAGCACTATGTTTGAGCATTACCTTAATGAAAATTGTAATTGGAAATTGAGTTCTGCATATTGAATTATGTCTGCAATTATGCAACATTGAATTGTATATATATTTATATGTGATTTTATTTCCGTGGACTACTGATTCTTGAGTTTAGTGTGCATGAAAGAAAACCATGGAATTATTTGGAGAATCAGGGCTAAATATATGTGTAATTGAGTAAGCCAAGGTTTAATCTAATGAAGAGATTGAAACCTCGTTGTAATGTGATTTTATTTATAAACATAATTTTTATGTATGTTAGTAGATTAAATTCATGTTGTTAATTAGACATGTCATTTGTAAATGTGAAGTGTATTTCATGGTGTCACTTGACACTTGTAATGTCCATGTGGATAGTGACATGTCAATTAGGGTTTGGCAAGAGTCATCCAACCTAATAGGATATTTTATTAATCCCACTTGCATGTAGATGTCTTGTAGGGATGATGCAGGAGCATCCTGGGTGTAAGAGAAATCTTGCATCACCCAAAAATATTTTTGTTTTTGTATTCAATAAGGGCTATTTTGTGCAGAGCTGCTATTTATGGAAAGTTACTATTTTTGGTAATTTTTGTATGTGCTCAGAATGATCTGATTTCTTTCTTGGAGGTTCATTTTGGTCATATAAGTCTGCCAGTAAAGTTTCATTGCCAGATCAAGTGTATATTGGAAGATATTGAAGATTTTTGGTATTGGCAGCAGGGTACAGAAACTTTGAACTCAGTTTTGAAGGCTTTAGAGGCCCCGGATGAGGTCAAAAATTTGGGTGACGGGCGCTTGCGTGGGTCAAGCCTGTAGAGCACATCGTGGCATTTCCGAAATGGGGTTATAATAGCCGATCGGGTCAACTGGTGATGACTTATGGTCTTCGGAAGTTGGGCCACCTGAAATGGCAAAAAATAATTTTCTTCAAAATTTCTGTTCAGGTTTCAAAGGTTATCTTGAGCCGACTATGATGTAATAAAATGTAAAATAAAATAATTCTAAGTTTGGTCGGCCTTATTGGCTAAAATTCTGGAACCTTCCCAGGTGGTGGATAATTGCCTATATAAGGAAGGCTGTATTATTGTCTTAGGCAGTTCAGAATAGTTCTGGGTAGTAGATCTGGGTAATAGTTCGAGGCTTTGTCCTATAGAATATTGTAAGGGAATGCCCATGTCGCTTTGCATGTTGTAATTCTGAAAATTTGTAACTCCACATTTGTGGAGATAATAAGAAGTGAATTTTCTATTCTTGCATATTATTGTTGTTGTTTCTCTATGTCTGTTATGTGTTTGTGGTATTAAGGGGAGCACCCTTCGTCAAGTGGTATCAGAGCAGGAGTTCTTGAGTGTGTAAATAGATCGCCGACTATGAGGCAGTTTGCACCAGGACCGTGGCTAGGGTTTCAGTGCGCATCGTGAAAATGCCTCCACGAAGGGAACGTGGCGGAAGAGCTGGTGTTGTAACACCTGAGGTTAGAGAGCTACAGAGACAAGTGCGAGCATTAAAAGAAGAGATTCATAGAGGAATGAGTCTTAATGTCAGAGATGAAAGCGAGGATGAAGCCGAAGAAGAATATGAAGCAGGAGAAGTTGAAATTGTGAACCAGGAGGAAGAAAGACTTTTTCGGGCCATTTCCAAGATTGGGAAAAGACCTAAGATTGAGGTTCCTACATTTTCTGGAAATCTTAACCCAGAGGAATTGATTGACTGGATCAATGAATGTGAGGAATATTTTGAGTACGAAGATGTTGACAATCTTGATAGGGTCAAATTTGTGAAGGCCAGACTGAAAGGTCATGCGAAGATCTGGTGGCAAGAAATTCAATTGGAGTGAAATAGAAGAGGGAAAGATAAAATCACGAGATGGGATCGGATGGTGGATAAATTGAAGCGATAGTTCATTCCTGTTGATTATGAGCTTGACCTACTAAAGAAAATGCAAAGTTTGAAGCAAGCAGAAAGATCTGTTCAGGAGTATACAGAGGAGTTCTATCAACTTCTCATCAGAACAGGCCATGCAGAAGCTGATAAGGAGAAAGTTGCCCGATACCTTAATGGGTTAAGGCCAAGCATTCAGGAGGAGCTGAATCTGGTTCGAATGAACAGTATTGAAGAGGCATACCAGTTTGCCCTAAAAGTAGAGGAAAAGCTGAACAAGAAGTTTGAGAGCAGACAAAACGGAAGAGGTCACGGTGGACGATCTGGTGGACGGTCATATGGTGGCCGAAATGAAGATCCGAAAAAGAAGGATGAGGCTAGTAGTAGTCAAAATCAGTGAGGAAATAATTTCAATCGCTTCCAGGATCAGAATAATAGAGATTAGAGAGGAAGAGGAAGAGGACAAGGATCTGGAAGAGGTGGCTTCTGTGGAACATGTTTTCACTGTGGAGAAGAAGGTCACAGGGCATTTGAATGTCCTCAGCACCAAGGCAGAATAGACAGGAGAAATGAAGGCCAGGCCAGAGTTGCACATGTAGATGAAGATGCCAGATCATCAAATTCTGAAGATGCTGAAAGAGGAGAAACGTTGATTAACAGAAGAGTCCTGTTGAGTGGTGAGAATGAACCTGAGCAAAGGAGGAGCCTATTTCGCACCAGGTGCAAGTGTGAAGGTAAATGTTGTGATGTGATCATTGATAGTGGAAGCACTGACAATTTGGTGTCAGAAGAGATGGTGACAAAGTTGAAGCTTAAGAGATAGAAACACCCACATCCATATCGGATTGCCTGGGTGCAGGATGACCACAAGGTCATGGTCAGTGAACAGTGCCTAGTAAAGTTCAAGATCGGCGGGTACCAAGATGAGGTACTATGTGATATCATCTCTATGGATGCATGTCATATGTTGTTAGGTAGACCATGGCAGTTTGACAGATGTGTTGTACATGATGGTCGTGCGAATACCTATTCCCTGACAAAGAATGGAGTGCGGCATAGGCTAAAACCATTGAAGGAGACTGAAGAAAAGGTATGTGGTAATGCAAGGATAACTTTTGTTGATGGAAAAAATTTCCTAGATGGTATGAGGCATGAGCATGTATGTTTTGCTTTAATTCCAAAAGCTGGTAAAGAGAAAGTAGAAGATGTTCCTGTAGAAGTTGTAGATTTGTTGAATGAGTTTCAGGATATTGTATCTGATAACGTGCCTGATGGATTACCACCAGTCAGGAAGATCAGTCATCAGATGGACTTGATCCCAGGAGCGAGTTTTCCAAATAAGGTAGCACACAGAATGACACCTGCAGAAAGTGAGGAGTTGAACAGACAAGTACATGAGTTGTTACAGAAGGGATTGATTCGAGAGAGTCTGAGTCCCTGTGCAGTACCAGCAGTATTAGCACCAAAGAAGAATGGAGAGTGGAGGATGTGTACAGATTCTAGGGCAATAAACAAGATCACAATCAAGTACAGGTTTCCATTACCACGAATGGATGATATTATGGACTGTTTGAGTGGAGCTGTGTATTTCTCAAAGATAGATCTGAAGAGTGGATATCATCAGATTCAGATCAGAGAAGGAGATGAATGGAAGACTGCCTTCAAGAAAAAGGAAGGACTGTATGAGTGGTTAGTCATGCCTTTTGGGCTAACCAATGCACCGAGCACTTTCATGCGGCTCATGAACGAGGTTCTGAAAGAATTTCTGGGTAAGTTTGTCATTGTTTACCTAGATGATATTTTGATCTTTAGTAAGACATTGGATGAGCATATGATGCATATTCGTATGGTATTTGAGAAGTTGAGAGAAGAGAAATTGTTGATTAATTTGAAGAAGTGCAGTTTTGTGAAGAAAGAGTTAGTGTATTTGGGATTTGTAGTTTCAGCAGAAGGTCTAAAAATGGACCCAGAGAAGGTACAGGCTATCCTTGAATAACCTACTCCAAGGAGTGCTACTGAGGTAAGATCTTTTCATGGTCTAGCTAGCTTTTACAGAAAGTTTATTAGAAATTTTAGCAGTATTTGTGGACCCTTGACTGAAACAATGAGAGGGGATAGAAAAGAGTTTAAGTGGACTAATGGGGCAGAAAAGAGTTTTCAATTATTGAAACAAAAAGTTACAGAACAACCTATTTTAGCACTTCCAGATTTTAATAAGGTGTTTCAAGTAGATTGTGATGCTAGTGGTACTGCAATAGGAGCTGTTATGAGCCAAGAAGGTAAACCTGTTGCTTATTTCAGTGAGAAATTAAATGATGCCAAGAGAAAATATTCTATTTATGATCAAGAATTTTATGCTATAGTTCAGGCATTGAAAAAGTGGAGGCACTATCTGCTTCCTAAGGAGTTTGTTTTGTATACTGATCATCAAGCTTTGCAATATTTGAATAGTCAAGGAAAATTGAATCAAAGGCATTTGAAATGGGTTGAGTTTTTGCAGAGTTATACATTTGTTTTGAAACACAGGAGTGGAAAGTCTAATACGGTTGCAGATGCTCTTAGCAGAAGGCAACTATTGCTGACAGAAATGTGGATTGAAGTGGTTGAGTTCAAGGAACTCAAGAATTTGTATCCAGAGGATCCTGATTTTGGTGAAGCTTGGAAAGCTTGTACAGAACCTGTTACTCTAGACAGGATGAAATGGTTGGATTTCATCATCCAGGACGATATGCTATTCAGAAGGAGTCAGTTGTGCATTCCATGAAGTTCTATGAGGGAGAATCTCATCAAGGAGAAGCATAGCAGAGGATTGGCTGGACATTTTGGTCGTGATAAAACCCTTGGTTTGGTTAGTGAGAATTATTATTGGCCACAGTTGCAGCAAGATGTGAAGAAGTTTGTACAAAGTTGCAGAGTATGTCAGACGGCAAAAGGAGTGAAGCAGAATACAGGATTGTATCAGCCATTACCCGTACCAGAGAAGCCTTGGGAGGATATCAGCATGGACTTTGTTCTTGGTTTATCGAGGACTCAGCAGGGACATGATTCAATTTTTGTGGTAGTTGATAGATTTTCAAAGATGGCACATTTCATTCCCTGTAAGAAGACTAATGATGCTGTTCATGTAGAAGAATTGTTTTTCAGAGAAGTAGTGAGACTTCATGGTTTGCCAAAGACCATAGTTTCAGATAGGGACACTAAGTTTGTTGGATATTTCTGGCGTACGTTGTGGAAGAAGTTGAAGACAGATTTGAAGTTTAGTTCATCACATCATCCACAGACTGATGGACAGACAGAGGTGGTGAATAGGAGTTTGGGAAATTTGCTGAGATGTTTGGTTGGAGATAAGCCAACGGGATGGGATTTGATTTTACCACAGGCAGAATTTGCATACAATAATTCTGTCAATAGGAGCACTGGTAAATCACCATTCCAGATTGTATATGGAAGTAGTCCAAGAAATGCATCTGAATTGGGAAAGATAGATAAAGGAGAAATAAGTAGTGCTGAAGCTGAGGATTTTGCAGAACACTTGAAGAACATCCATGAAGAGGTGAGGAAGCATATTACCAAGATGAATGCATAGTATAAGGCTAAGGCAGATGAGAAAAGGAGGTATAAAGAATTTCAAGTTGGTGACGATGTCATGGTTCATTTGCGGAAGGAGCGGTTTCCGGTTGGTACATATAACAAGTTGAAAATGAAGAAGTTTGGACCATGTAAGATACTGAAGAAGCATGATTCGGGAAATGCATATGAGGTAGAATTGCCTAGTGGGCTGAATATTTCACCAGTGTTTAACATTTTAGATCTGACAGAGTATCATGAAGGAGGTGTTGAAGATGAGATCACAGTAGCACAGTGGAGTATTCCAGCAACTAGTTCAGACACTAAGGAGATCAAAGATATACTGGACAGTCGTGTTGGCAGAAGCACAAGGAACAAGACATATGAAGAATATCTGGTCAAGTGGAAAGGATGACCTGTTGAAGATTCATCATGGCTGACAAAGGAGGAGGTTAGCCATCTTGGTTTTCCTCTACACAACTGAGTCGTGACAGGGTCACTTCTCAAATTACCCCGGGTGTCTGATGTAGGAGCATCCTGGGTGTAAGAGCAATCTTGCATCACCCAAAAATATTTCTATTTTTGTATTCGATAAGGGCTATTTTGTGCAGAGCTGCTATTTATGGAAAGTTACTATTTTTGGTAATTTTTGTATGTGCTCAGAATGATCTGATTTCTTTCTTGGAGGTTCATTTTGGTCATATAAGTCTGCCAGTAAAGTTTCATTGCCAGATCAAGTGTATATTGGAAGATATTGAAGATTTTCGGTATTGGCAGCAGGGTACAAAAACTTTGAACTCAGTTTTGAAGGCTTTAGAGGCCCCGGATGAGGTCAAAAATTTGGGTGACGGGCGCTTGCGCGGGTCAAGCCTGTAGAGCGCTTCGTGGCATTTTCAAAATGGGGTTATAATAGCCGATCGGGTCAACTGGTGATGACTTATGGTCTTCAGAAGTTGGGCCACCTGAAATGGCGAAAAATAATTTTCTTCAAAATTTCTGTTCGGGTTTCAAAGGTTATCTTGAGCCGACTATGATGTAATAAAATGTAAAATAAAATAATTCTAAGTTTGGTCGGCCTTATTGGCTAAAATTCTGGAACCTTCCCAGGCGGTGGATAATTGCCTATATAAGGAAGGCTGTATTATTGTCTTAGGCAGTTCAGAATAGTTCTGGGTAGTAGATCTGGGTAATAGTTCGAGGCTTTGTCCTACAGAATATTGTAAGGGAATGCCCATGTGGCTTTGCATGTTGTAATTCTGAAAATTTGTAATTCCACATTTGTGGAGATAATAAGAAGCCAATTTTCTGTTCTTGCATATTATTGTTGTTGTTTCTCTATGTCTGTTATGTGTTTGTGGTATTAAGGGGAGCACCCTTCATCAAGGGATCACATCAAGTTTAAATTAGGATTCAAGCTTAAGTGGTACTTTAGAGGGGTTAAAAGTCACCCTAGAGTGCATTTTTGGCCAAAATCAACTAACCCTGTGGGGGTACCTTGAGTTAGGGGCTATATTTTGCCTATGAGAAGGTCTAGATCAAAATTATGGTCCTCTAAAAAGGCTAATCTTCAAGAGTGACGAAAATGGAGATGGCCACATGCATTTGACTTGTCCCACACTCCTTGCTAAACTCACCATTAAGAAGGGAGACAAGAGGTAAGGTCAAGGACTAGTGGTCATGTCTCATTTATTGCTAGATCATGAGTAGGATTTTGGAGGTCTTTTTAGAGGGCTTGGAGAAAGTTAGAGGTTGTTCACCCACTCTCTAATTTTAGAGACACTTAGGGTTTGGAGTTGGAAAAGGAAGATAAAGACAAGGGAAAAAGGGATCTTCTCAACTTCATTCTTACCATTGCATTGGACCAAGGTTGGTGATCTTGCCATGAAGGAATTTTTCTTGCATTTTTAGTTTTGTTATATTGTTGTGTAGAATGAATATGTAAATCTTGCATGAAATGTATGTTGTGTAAAGTTATTATTGTTATGTTGGGTTTGGGTGTATTTGGATTCTTGAATCTCTCTTTTTATTTTGTTTTGGGTATATTGTTCATGGGAGTTGAAGGCATCACTCACCCTTGGGAAGGGAAGTAGTAGCCTTGGGTGAAGGGGTTAGTTGGGCTTTCCTTTGTAGTTGAGAGTCTCTTCTCATGGAGAAGAGGGAAAAATCTCATGAAGTATGGGCTCCATGAAGCCGTGTTGTGATCTGTGAAAAGGGGAGATAAGGATGAAATCTTGTATATGGGAAAATGTTTAATATAGCCTTGGAAGGCATGGAAGAATCTCTTGTTGCATATTCTTATTGTATGGAAATATCCTCCTTGGAAAAGCCCACCTTCACCCTATTTGAATGGGTTATAGGTAATCCATTTGTGAAGCCATGGTTTTGGGAATTTAATGTAGTTTTGTTATATATATATGTTTTTGTGAGCATTGTCTATTGTATGCAACTATTTAGCCCTTGATTCTCCAAGGTCAGGGGTGGTCTCCTTGAGACCTTGGATGAGAGGTGAGCTCTCCATGGTTGCCCTCTATATTTATAGGTTATGGGAGCCATGTTCACATGGGAAAAGCTCATTTGAGTAATCTTCATGTTGATGTTGTTTTGGAGAAAGATATGGTGTTGTGTTGTTGATATAATGTAATGGAGAAACTCTCCAAATCTTGTAGTTGTAATGTTGTAAGGTTGTGTATTTGAGTTGTGAAAGAAATGTTTTTGTTTCATTATGGAATAGAGTCTTGGTTTTGAGGAAAATGTAACTTTACTCCAAATATATGCTATGTGATCATGTTGAAAATAAAAAAGAAAAAGAATGCTTAATTTCCTTATTGCTTATTTGTATTGAGTTTCAATCGAAATGGATGTAAGTAGTAGTTTTTATCAAGGAATTATTTGATGGTAAACATGTGTAAATGTATATCATGTTTGTTTGATAATAATAAAATGGAAGGAAGAAATGTATTAGTCTTGTTAAACAACCAATAGATTTAAGCTTTACTATGTTATTGTAAATCAATAGTGGAAACTAGGTTAATTGGCCTTGAACAATTAAATCATGGGAATGAAACTCCCAAGTTAAAAAAAAAAAGGAAAAAAGTGAAGAAAACAAAAAAAAGGAGACCTACAAGTCTTTGGAAATTGTATGCGGAAAAATAAAAATTCCCCATACATCTTCCAATCTACTACAGTGATTAAAATATTCAAATTAATCACCACTTATTTTTAAACAAACAAAAATATAATATAAAGCAGCATATCTATCTAGCCTTTAAGAGACAACAAGTGGTGGGACCCATCTGGGTCGCCACCCCAAAAGACTCTAAAATGAAAGAGATTTATTTTAAATATATTAAAATAGAAAGGGGACCGGATTTTTTTTAAAAATAATATTTATCAACTTTATAAAAAAAAATGACTTGCCTTGTATAGCAAGTGTAAATAAAAAATTAAAAATTAAAAAAACCTAATAAACTTTTGAAAGGACGGGGACAACATAGTCCCATGCCCCTTGGGCATGCACTACCATAGGTAGGCGACCCCTGCCTTGGTAGAGTACCACACTTCCATGATAGTGCAGGCCCCGCCTAGTCCCAAGGGGACTTTAATCAAAAAAATTTATGTTATATATTTTTTTTAAAAGAAAAAATTCGTAATTAAGTTTTAGTTTGTTTAGATGTCTTAAAATTTAGTTTTAATTAAATTGTTTAAGTATAGTTTTTTAATATAGATATTAAAATTTGGTTTTAATTAGATTATTTAATTTCAATTTTTTTTTTGTGTGTTAAATTTAGTTTTAACTTATTAATTGTTCAATTAATCAAGTTAATTAATTAGTGAATTGTAAATGGTATTAACTTTTTATAATAAATTTTAGTTTATATTAAATCACCTCATTAAATTAAGGGCTTATAATTTGATTGATTATTAATAAAAAATATAAATAATAAGAAATCAATATGTGGGTTTAATTCATAATGAGATTACTATATTTAGTTTTATCCATGACTTAAGTATACAATTGGACTTATATATTAATGAATCTCCACATATGGATCCATTATTTTAATGAGTTTAATTTAATATCATCCTTGTATAAATAAGATAATATTCTTAAACCTATCTAGGGGTTGATAATCAACATGGTTAATGGAAAAATTTGTCATATTAAACTATTAATTATGAAATAAATATTCTTGTAGTTGCATATATTGATGGAAGTAATATTTACGAATAATGGATATATTCTAATGGATTTGGAAATTTGAAAATAGAATTACATAATGATAAATATGATTATCTAACTCATTACTTGATTAAATTATTAGCCCTCCTTTAAACTTTTATTCGGAGATTATTCAACGACTTCTTTTATATTCAATAGCTCACCAATAGGGTATGTAACTAAGGATTAACGCTCTAGGAATCTAAACCCTAGTTTATGGTTGGCTGAACTATAGCCGACTTATCGGATGAACCAATGCACATTATCATCAAATAAATAATTTGAAAACCCACTTGTACCTAGTGGTGAGATCGGTTGGGGCTAATCAACCCTACCAGTATCTTAGAGGGAGGTTGGTCAACTTGGTTATGTGTGTGGGTTCACCACATGTACCACGTTGACCATGATGCACCTCACCTTGCATGACTATTATTACAACCTCATGCAATAATCTCCATCATAGACTATAGTTCCAAAAAAAAATATAGCTTGCTTTTGCATAGTTTTTCTGGGCATGACATTTGGTATTAGAGCATAGTTTTCAACACTAGGAACTTAAACCCTTAACATTTCACTTATAACTTTGCACTATTGTGTAGGATTCCTGTCATCACGTGCAATGGTCATAGGCATGGATGAGGGCATAGGTGTATCCCTTTAGTACATATGGAGTAGGAGGAAAAGGTTCCTAGGGAATCTCATATTCCCCCACCAGAACCACCTCCTAATCTGAATCAAGACATCTTAGTTGCATTGTAGAAACTATTAGGCATCATCTAGCAAATATTACCACCCTTAGTGTAGTAGGTAGAGCAACAACCCTCAGAGGACCATGGGATAGCTACCAAAGAGAGGAGTAGAAGCCCTCCACCTAGAAAATTTGGGGGCCACATAGACTTTGAGACTGAGTCTGTACAATAGATAGAGTGCCCATGTGACTTGGGTGCTCATGCAATTGAGAGAGAGACATGTGACACTAAGGATCAGATCAGGGAGTTATTGTGACTCTAGCAACCTCTATTTTTAGGACTACTGATGGTATCAGAGAAGAGGCATGGCTATTGATCTTAAATCAATTCTTTGGATTGCGTTCCTATGGGAGCAATCTAAAGGTGAGACTTTCCATTCACCTCCTTTGAGAGGGAGCTTCTACTTGGTGGTAGTAGGAGGAGGCCACGGGTGGCATTGATATAGATACACTCACATGGGAGACTTTTCTTAGCAGATTCAAAGAGAGATACATATCAAAGCACTTTAGAAAGTGACAGATTGAGGAGTTCCATAACCTCCAACAGAAAGGCCTTACTTTGATGCAATATGAGAGTAGGTTTTTGAGCTCCTTCCTTATGTAGAGTACATGAAGGATGAGAAGTTGCATATGCATTGTTTCATTGAGGGTCTCAATGTATCTCTTTAGGGGCTAGTTCATCTAGATTTTCCCTCCACCTTCAGAGAGGAAGTTGAGAGGGCATTAGTGGCTGAGTATATTCATAGTAGGACACAAGACTCTCAAGATCAGTCTCAAAACCAAAATCCCTCCACCCATTCGTCACCACAATGGATACCCCCTTGGAAGGGGAATCAGGGACATTCTATAGGGTCCTTTAAGGGTCAATAGTCTCAGTAGGACTCTAGGTAGAGATCATCTCAGGGACCCCAAGGATAAAAGCCCAAGTAGTGGTAGTCACATGCCCCCTACACATAGCCAGCTAGGACTCAACAATCCTCTAGGGGTGGATATAGTGGATCTAGTAGGACTAGAGACTAGTAGCATCCTAGGTCTCAAGGTGTACAAGTATAAACATGTGGGCCATGTTATACTTGTGGTGGTATGGGACACCTAGCGAGAGAGTTCCCATAGGAATAGGTAGTAGGTAGTCAGAGAGGAGCTACTACAAAGCCGACAGTAGGTGATATGGGTAGATCTCACATGGTATTTGTAGTAGTTGATAACCACCAAAAAAAGCATCAGGGCATGGTCATTGAGGCCATAGGTATGATTAGGGGTATCAGTATTACTATTTTGTTTGATTCAGGAGCTACAGACTCCTTTATACCTCCATATGTAGTAGAGCATTGCAGGCTGGTGGCAGTTAGACTGGATGTTGATTGGGAGGTCGAGTTAGCTGTTAGGATTAACAAGGCAGAAATAACAATTATGTGCAAATATAACTAATATCAAAAAATAATAAACCACACAGAATAGAACACAAGACACATAGATTTAACGTGGTTCACCCAATCCTTGGGCTATGTCCACCAACAGCGAGTCCAATATTATTATTATCCAATGATTACAACCTGATTACAATTTGTAATCCCTTACAGCCCAAATCTACCGCAAGTACTAAAATCATACATCATGAAAATCCCTAACCCTAAGCCATATTATACAATATTTTTTTCCCACTTTAGGGTTAGAATGAGTTATAAGTAGTCAGCCCAAATACCCGAAAAGTAGTCGGCCTCAAAAAAAAAATTTCCTCAGGGGCTGCGCCCCCGAACCCCTACTCTTGGGGGCTATCACCCCCAAACCCCCGCTCAGGGCCCGGCCCGGCCCTGAACCCCGGTGAGGTCGGGAGGAAAAGTGTACAGTACTTTCCTGATTAGTCACCACAAGCTAACAATCTCCCACTTGGTGACTGATCAGTATCCACACTATACTAAAAAAACCTCCCACTTGGAAACAGATCCTGTAGCAATACCACTACCCACATGAGGCTCCCACTGAATTGAACCACCTTGGACTCAGTTGTTCCTTTATTTTGTTCAGTCTAGAAGACCAACTGAAGCTGAACATGAGTTCAAATTATCCCTTGTTACTACCTTTGTAAACATATCTGTTGGATTATCATCAGTATGAATCTTTTCCAGCCTTAACTGTCCATCATCCAAAACTGATCGAATGAAATGGTACCGCAACTGTATGTGTTTTGTCTTTGAGTGCAAAGCAGAATTCTTTGCAAGATGAATGGCACTTTGGCTATCTGTATGTAGAAAATTATCCTTTTGTGGATGTCCCAATTCTTCCATGAAGAATTGAAGCCATATCATCTCCTTGGCTGCCTTTGTAGCAGCAACATACTCTGCCTCTGTAGTGGATAAAGCAACCACCTTTTGTAGTCGAGAAATCCAACTCACTGTTGTCCCACCAACAGTAAATATATAACCTGTAGTACTCCGCCTGCTATCTATATCTCCTACCAATTCTGAGTCAACATAGCCTTGTACAGTAGTAGTAGAACCCCCAAAGTGTAAACACTTACTGGATGTGCCTCTCAAATATCTGAGAATCTATTTGACTGCATTCCAATGCTCAATACCAGGGTTACTCATATAACGGCTAACGACTCCCACTGCGTGTGCAATATCTGGCCTAGTACATACCATAGCATACATTAAGCTCCCTATAGCTGAAGCATAAGGTACCTTAGACATTTTAGTCTCTTCTTCTAGTGTCTTGGGACACATATCCTTAGTCAATTTCAAATGACTAGGCAAAGGTGTGCTGACAGCTTTGGCATTTTCCATAGAGAAACGTTGCAACACCTTCTCAATATAATCAGCCTGAGATAGAGACAATTTCTTATTTTTCCTATCTCTACAAATTTTCATACCAAGGATTTATTTTGCTGCCCCCAAATCCTTCATAGCAAAAGATTTTGCTAACTGTTGTTTCAACCCCTTAATGTGATCCATGTTAGACCCAGCTACAAGTATATCATCAACATATAAACATAAAATAATGTAGCTGTCATCATCCAACCTCTTAAAATAAACACAATGGTCAGAATGACACCAACTATATCCATGCCCATTCATAAAAGTGTCAAATTTAATATACCATTGCCGAGGTGCTTGCTTCAAGCCATATAAATTTTTCTGCAATCTACACACCAAATTCTCCTTACCCTTGACCTCAAATCCTTGTGGCTGAACCATATATATTTCTTCATCCAAATCACCATGAAGAAAGGCTGTTTTAACATCAAGCTGCTCTAAATGAAAATCTTCAGTAGCCACAATACTTAAAATAGTACGAATAGAAGTCATTTTAACAACTGGAGAAAATATCTCATCAAAATCAATACCATGTTTCTGTGCAAATCCTTTTACGACTAATCTGGCTTTAAATCTTTTCGTACCTCCATCCTCTTCTTTGATCCTGTAAACCCATTTATTTTGTAAAGCCCTTTTACCTGCAGGTAACTTACATAAATCCCATGTCTGATTTTTTAGCAAAGAGTCCATTTCATCTGTCATTGCAGACTCCCACTGAAGCTTTGTATCCACCTGCACAGCTTCATTATAACATTCAGGTTCACCAGCATCTGTTAACAGAATAGAATACAAAGATGGAGAAAATCTTTCTGGAGGTCTACTTAGCCTTGTTGACCGTCTAACACTCACTGGGGTGTGTGGTATTTGTTGTTGCTATTGTTGCGGAGCATAAGGAACTACTGGAACATGAACTTGTGGAGTATCATCCAGTACTACATAGTCATTTTCTTTCTTCTCATGCTGCAGCAACAGAGCTTTGTACAATACTTTCTCATTGAATATGACATCCCTGCTTCTTACAATTTTATGACTTTCAAAATCCCAAAGCCTATAACCAAATTCATCAATGCCATACCCAACAAATACACATTTCTTTGACTTAGCTTCCAGCTTGGTTCTATTTTCAGAATCTATAAGTGCAAAAGCTTCACAACCAAAGGTTTTGAGAAAAGAATAACTCACCTTCTTACCACTCCATGCTTCCTCTAGAATACCACAGTCCAAAGGAGTAGAGGGGCTTCTATTGATTAAATAAATAGCAGTGTTCACTACCTCTGCCCACATATTTTTGGGCAGCCTAGCATGCAACCTCATACTCCTTGCACGCTCCATTATTGTCATGTTCATGCATTCAGCCACTCCATTTTCTTGTGGAGTCCTTGGTACAATTTTCTGCCTATGAATACCATTAGAGGAACAATATTCTTCAAATTCTGTGTTGCAATACTCACCACCATTATCAGATCTGAGACATTTTAACTTTTTACCAGTCTCATTCTCAACCAAGCATTTCCATTTCTTAAAAGTTTGAAATACATCAGATTTCTGTCTAAGGAAATGAATCCATACTTTTCTTGTTGCATCATCTATAAATGTAACATAATACAGAGAGCCACCAAGGGAAGATACCTGAGCTGGTCCCCATACATCTGTATGCACAAGCTCTAATCTCTCATTTTTCTTTTCCTTCCCACTCTTCACAAAACTAACTCTCTTTTGTTTTCCATAAACACAACTTTCACAGAAATCCATATTGACACATTTCAGACCAAGTAAAACTTTCTTTGAATGAAGTAATTTCATAACTTTTTCACTCATGTGCCCGAGTCTGTTGTGCCACAGTGCTGTGTCAGAATCTACAGCAACAGTTTGATGTTCTTCCTGCTCAACTGTAGCCACTGTTCCTGAACATTCATTATCTTCTGAAATAATTAAAGTAGAAGGAACAGTATGACCTGTACAAAGATATAAGGTGCCTACTTTCACACCTTTTGCTACTACTAAGGAACCTTTTGAAACCTTCCAATTTTTATCATTAAAAGTAACTGTGCAACCCTCATCACCCAGTTGCCCTGCTGAAATTAAATTCCTACTCAGCCTTGGAACATGTCTTACCTCTTGTAGTAGCCAATGATTCCCATTCTGCAACTTAATCTTAATTTTTCCCTTTCCAACAATTTGACAGGGTTCATTATCTCCCAAATAAACTAGCCCAAAATCCCCTTGGACATAATCAATAAAATAACTTCTATGGGGTGTAGCATGAAATGAAGCCCCAGAATCTAAAACCCATGAATCATCAATACTTTCTAAGGACAAGAGCAAAGCATCCTCCTCAGATTTGTTACTTACCACATTTGCCTCCTTGTTTCCATCATTTTTGTCTCCTTGATCTTTCTTCTGAGACCAACAATCTTTCTTCTTATGACCTGGTTTTCCACAGTACCAGCAATTATTTGGCCCTTTAGATTCGGACCTCTTTCCCTTTGATTTTCCTCTTGATTTCCCATGATTTCCAGAGTTGTTTCCTCTATCTCTTGTTCTGCCTCTACTTTCTATGTTCAATACACTACCCGATGTGGATGCCCCTGAGCTTTTCCTACGAATTTCCTCACTCAATATAACACTAATAACATCATCATACTTTAGGGTATTAGAACCAGAAACAGAATTACTAACAGCCATTACCAAGCCATTCCATCTTTCTGGCAAAGAACACAAAATCAAGAGAGCCCTAACCTCTTCATCAAAAGTAATTTTAACTGAGGTTAATTGACTTGTAACTGTATTAAACTCATTCAAATGATCAGTAACTGATCCACCTTCTACCATTTTCATATTAAATAAATGCTTCATAAGAAATACCTTGTTTGAAGCTGAAGGCTTTTCATACAACTTCACTAGGGTTTCCATCAGATCTTTAGCTGTCTTTGCTTCAGTAATATTGAATGCCACTGATTGTGCCAGGCATAGACGAATACTCCCCAGTGCCTTCCTATCCAAAATATCCCAATCCTCCTGAGACATTGATTTCTCTTTCTTGGCTACTCCCTCTAATGGCCGCCATAGATCCTTCTGATAGAGATAATCCTCCATTTGCATCTTCCATAACTGGAAGTTCTGCCCATTAAACTTATCAACCTTCAGCCTACCCTCGTCTGCCATTTCTCCCACTTAACCGAGAGACTCTCCCACTAACTTGTGAGACCTACTTCAGAGAATAGATGAAAGAACGAATGAAATAACCTCGCTCTGATGCCACTTGTTAGGATTAACAAGGCAGAAATAACAATTATGTGCAAATATAACTAATATCAGAAAATAATAAACCACACAGAATAGAACATAAGACACACAGATTTAACATGGTTCACCCAATCCCTGGGCTACGTCCACCAACAGCGAGTCCAATATTATTATTATCCAGTGATTACAACCTGATTACAATCCGTAATCCCTTACAGCTCAAATCTGCTGCAAGTACTAAAATCATACATCATGAAAATCCCTAACCCTAAGCCATATTATACAATATTTTTTTCCCATTTTAGGGTTAGAATGAGTTATAAGTAGTCGGCCCAAATACCCGAAAAGTAGTCAGCCTCAAAAAAAAAATTTCCTCGGGGGCTGCGCCCCTGAACCCCTACTCTTGGGGGCTACCGCCCCTAAACCCCCACTCAGGGCCCGGCCCGGCCCCGAACCCCAGCGAGGTCGGGAGGAAAAGTGTACAGTACTTTCCTGATTAGTCACCACAAGCTAACATTAGCCTCAGGAGCTAGAGTGTCAGTTAGTTCCCTAGTTTGTAGTTGTCAGATTCAGATTGGTGACATGATCACGATGTCTAATCTCCACATTACCCATATAGGTTCTTATGATTTAATCCTTTACATGGATTCGCTATATGCCCATAGTGCCAAGATGGACTATTGAAAAAAGAGGATTGAGTTTGTTGATTATCATGGTAATCCTATGGTCATATTTGGGGTACATAGACCTGTATCTCTTTGTAAGATTTCCTCTATGTAGCTTAGGTGATGCATGTGGAAGGGATGTCAACTATTCACCATCACCATTAGTGATAGAGAGGAGGATTCAGAGAGGGAGCCCTCACTTGAGGATTATCCTATCCTGCGCAATTTTGTAGTTGTTTTTCCTTTTGAGTTACTTGGTATGCTGCCACCTAGGGTAGTTGATTTTCATATAGACCTTGTGCTAGGAGCCGAGCCTGTATCTAGAGAACCTTACAAGATGACCTCACATGAGCTTAGTGAGCTCAAGATTTAGTTAGAAGAGCTCTTGGAGAAAGGCCATATTCGACCTAGTGTATCACCTTGGGGTGCACCAATGATTTTTTTTTGAAGAAGGATGGATCACTTAGGTTGTGCATTGATTATCGATAGTTAAATAAAGTAACAATTAAGAAATGATATGCACTCCCAAAGATTGATGATTTATTTGATTAGTTGCAGGGTGCTCGAGTATTCTTGAAGATAGACCTAAAGTTGGGATACCATCAGTTGTAGATTATGGAGAGTGATATCCACAAGACTTCTTTTCATACTAGGTATGGTCACTATGAGCTCACCATGGTACCATTTGGCCTCATGAATTCTCTAGCTTTGTTCATGAGCCTCATGAATGGAGTATTTTCTCATGAATGGAGTATTTTGTACATTCTTGGATAAGTTTGTGGTAGTGTTTCGTGATGACATTTTGATATATTCTCATGATGAGGAGGAAAATGAGGAGCATTTGAGATAGGTTTTGCAGTGCTTCAGAGAGAATTAGTTATATGGAATCCTATCGAAGTGCGCTTTCTTTAGACTAGAGGTGCATTATCTTGGCCATGTTATATCATGCAATGGGATCTTTGTGGACCCATCAAAGATAAGAGCCATTATGGATTGGTTGACACCCACCAGTGTCATTGAGGTTAGGATTTTTATGGGCCTAGAAGGTTATTATAGATGGTTTGTGGCAAGATTCTCTAGAGTAGCTCATCCCATCACTTCCCTTCAGAGAAAGGGGAAGAAGTATGAGTGGATAGAGAAGTGTGAAAGAGATTTTTAGGAGCTCAAGAGAGCCCTCACTAGTGCACTGATTTTAGCAGTGCGAGATCCTTTGACAGATTTTATTGTATGCATTGATGCTTCATTAGATGGTCTAGGAGTAGTCCTTATGCAGGATGGTAGACCTATAGCTTTCGAGTCTAGGAAGCTAAAGAATCACAAACTTAATTACGCCACTCATGACCTAGAGCTTGCAGTAGTGGTTCATGCCTTAGTGAGATGGTGACACTTTCTTCTAGGTCATTGATTTGAGCTTCATTCAGATCACCAAAGCTTACAGTACATCTTTACACAACCTAATCTTAATGCTAGATAGAGGAGATGGATGGAGTTCTTATGTGAATATGATTTTGATGTTCATTATATCAAGGGGAAAGAGAATGTAGTTGCAGATGCTTTGAGTAGGAGATGACATGAGCTCTCATCTATGACTTCTAGTATAGATTTGAGAGAGAAGATTTTGCATAATTTTCTAGAGGATGGATTATATGTGGAGGTTTGTCAGTTTATCCATTCTAAGAGAAATCTTGAGGGGAGATTTGTAGAGTATTCACTAGAGGCTGATGGCCTACTACACCATAGGAGATGCATCTATGTACCATATACCAATGATTTGTAGGAGTTTATTGTGCTAGAGGCTCATTGAGCACCTTATGCAGCTCACCCAGGAGTTAATAAGTTGCATGTTGATTTGAGGCAATTGTATCATTAGACGGGCATGAGGTTATATATTTCTAGCATATTTTCTAGATGCCTAGAGTGTCAGAGAGTGAAGGTAGAGCACATTCATCCAAGTGGGCTTCTATAGCCACATGAGATGTCTAAGTGGAAGTGGGATACTATTTCCATGGACTTTATGGTTGGTCTCCATATATCCTCTCATCATCATGATGCCATCATGGTGATAGTCGACACATTTATGAAACTCACCCACTTCTCACCCATTCATACCACATTCACAATGCTAGCAGTGGCACAAGTGTTCTTGTGAGACATTTTCAGATTTCATGGCATTCCTTGTAAGATCATCTCAAATAGAGACTTTCTTTTTACATCCTCCTTTGGGAGAGAGCTTTAGGTAGCATTGGGCACTAGGCTCAATTTTAGTACAAAATACCACCCTAAGACAGATGGATAGATTGAGAGGGTTAACCAGGTTTTAGAGGACATGTTCTGCATTGATGCAAGAGAATCTCGGGTCCTTGGCAATCTTGTGTCACCAAAAATATCTTTGGAGTTTTCTATGTTGCTCAGTTCCTTCTTTGACCAATTTGGTTTGGTGTTTCTCGGTTTCCTTTATTCACTGGTGTTGGTCAGTTATCTCTCTGGCACTCCATTAATTTCCTTGGCACTCGATGATGCTTTTTTGGTGCTTGGTTATCCTTTCTTACTAAGTTGTTAATTTTGGATTTCTATTGAGGCCGACTTGCATTTATTTTTGGTGATGGATTTAATGATGGTATCTATCATTGGGAAGTGTATGGACCTAGATTTGGTTGTTCCTTCCATTGATGATGGATCTGAAGGATGACTTGCTCAGTATCCTCTTGTATAAATGTAGTTGTTTGGTTAGAGTTTATGGAGTTAGTTTTGTAGGAAGATAGAAGTGAGAAGATTAGAGATTATTGGCAGATCCTCACATGTTGGAGGACTTCTGTACTTGATTATAATATCTAGCCTAAACCAGGAAGGCCTTACAGCCTGACATGTATGAATATATTAAAGATAATATATGAAATATATTTGCATTCTCTCACTCTCACTTGTGTGTTTGTTTCTTCTGTATGTGATCTTTGCAAGATGGATCTGGTTAGGGTGTGCCTTTGGCCCCTTTCCCCATCCTCTTTTGCATTAGGTGGTATCAAAGTGAGGTGAGATCTAGATCTAGGTTTTTTAATCTAGGTTTGAGGGTTCCTTCTTGTCAAACCCTATTTGATTTGTTATGGGGTAGAAAATTGTAATCTGGCCTACAATTGCATAGGGTTTCAAGATGGTTCATGAGAGGTGAGATGCGGATCCAAGACTGGAAGACATGTTGAGATAACTTGCTGCTAGATTAGAAGCTATTGAAAAAACCCATATAAGAGGAAGACATCTTGAAGATGTTAGTGATGATTAAATTGAGGAAGAACAAGGTGATGTAGAACCTACATCAATGATGGATCAAGGTGAGGAAATATTGTTGAAGGCTTTGACAAATTTGAAGTCTACACCACACTGAGTATAGTGGAAAATTGGATTCTGATGAATTGGTGGACTGGATCATTGAGATAGAAAAGCATTTTGAGTATGAGAATATACCTGAGGAAAAGAAGGTGAATTGCAAGCACAAAGTTGAAAATTCATGCATCATTGTGGTGGGAACATTTGCTGTTAGATAGAAAGAGGAAAGGCAAAGAAAAAATCAAGGTATGGAATAAAATGGTGAATAAATTGAAATGAAACTTCTTACCTTGTGATTATGAGATTAACCTTGTTAGGCAAATGAAAAGTTTGAGCTAGAAAGATAGCTTGGTGAAAGAATATACTAAGGAATTCTATAGATTAGATATTAGATCTGGACATGATGAAGATGATGTGGAAAGAATTGCTAGATACCTAAATGGTTTGAGAGTTTCCATCCAAGAAGAAATTAGTTTAGTTAAACTGGAGAACATTGAAGAGGCTTATCAATTTGCATTAAAAGTTGAGGAGAAATTGAACAATAGACATGAGCAAAGACAAAGAGGTAGAGGTGGTAGATTCCTTAGAGGAAGAGGTAGATCTCATGGTGAAAATAGTAGATTTGAACCTAAAAAGACAAATCTAGATAAAGGAAAGAATGAGTGGAAAGGTGAATGTTCATTTAGAGGTAGAGGTAGTAACTACCAAGGTGGTTCTAATAGAGGTGGTTTCTAAGGAACTTGTTATAATTGTGCAGAAGAAGGAGATAGATCATTTGAATGTACACATGAAAGTAAGAACGTCAGTAATAGTAGAAATGCTTTGGTGCAAGAAGAGTCACTGAATGAAACCGAGAAGGAAAATAACTTGATGGTAAGGAGAGCACTTTTGAGTGAAGGTAAAAAGGAAGATTCGATTAGTAAAATTTTGTTCAAAACTAGATGTAGAGTTTCTGATGAATTTTGGGAAGTAATCATTGATAGTGGTAGCTCAGAGAATCTAGCATTTGAGGAAATGGTCACAAAGTTGCAGTTGAAAAGGTTGGAACATTCAAAGCCCTATCAGATTTCATGGATCAAAGATGAGCATACACTCTTGGTAAGTGAACAATGTTAGGTGAATATGAAAATTGGAAAGTACTATGATAAGGTGTTATGTGATATCATGCCTATGGATTTTTTTCATATTTTGTTGGGTAGACCTTGGCAATATGATAAACATGCTATATATGATTGGAGATTGCATAAATATACTATTTAGGCTAATGGAAGAAGAAAAATCTTGTTACCTTTGATTGAAGAACTTGTTAGTAATGTTTGTACATCTGTGAAAGTTTTCTTGATGGAAGGAAGAAAGTTTGTTAAGGATTTGAAGAAGAATGATGTATGTTTTGTTGTGATTCCTAACAAACCAAGTAAGAAAATAGAGGATAGTGTTCCTGAGGAGATTGATAAGTTACTCACTAAGTACAGTGAGATAATTTTTGATAATGTACCTTATGGTTTTCCACTAAAGAGAAGCATTGATCATTGTATGGATATAATCCCTAGAGCTAGTTTACCAAATAAGGCACCACATCGGTTGACACCTATCAAGAATAAAAAATTGAACAGATAGATTCAAGAATTGTTGCAAAAAGGTTTGATTAGAGAAAGTTTGAGTCCTTGTGTAGTACCTATTGTATTGGCACCTAAGAATAATGGAGAATGGCAAATGTGTACTGATTCCAGAGAAATCAACAAGATAACAGTGAAATATAGGTTTCCTATACCGAGAATGGATGACATAATGGATAGTTTGACTAGAGAAAAGTATTTTACCAAAATTGTTTTGAAAAGTGGGTATCATCAGATCAAAATCAAAGAAGGTGATGAGTGGAAGACTTCTTTCAAGAAAAAAGAAGGTTTGTATGAGTGGTTGGTTATGCCTTTTGGTTTAAATAATTCACCGAGTACTTTTATGAGGTTGATGAATGAAGTTTTGAAGAAATTTGTGGGTAAGTTTGTGATTGTATACCTAGATGATATTATAATATTTAGTAAGACCAAAGAATAAAATTTGTTGCATTTTAAACAAGTATTGCAAAGGTTGAAAGAATAAAAGTTGTTGATAAATCTGAAAAAGTGTTCATTCATGAAAGAGGAGATTGTGTATTTGAGATTTGTGATTTTAGCTGATGGTTTGAAAAATGGATCCTGACAAGGTTGAAGCTATTTTGAATTGGCCTACACCTGAGAATGCTAGTGAGGTAAGATTATTTCATGGTTTGGCAACTTTTTACTGAAAGTTCATTAGGAATTTCAGTTCAATTTGTAATGCTATGACTAAGACTATGAGAGGATATAAAAGAGAATTCAAGTGACACATGGAGCTAATAAAAGTTTTGAGACTCTAAATAGAAGGTTTTTGAATTGCCTATTTTGGAATTTCCTGATTTCAATAAGGTATTTCAAGTGGAATGTGATGCAAGTGGAAGTGCAATAGGAGCTATATTGAGTAAAAAATTTAAACCTTTTTCTTTCTTTAGTGAAAAGTTGAATGATGAAAAAAGGAAATACTTTGTGTATGATCAAGAATTCTATGCTATTGTTCAAGCACTAAAGAAATGGAGACATTATTTGATACTGAGTGAATTTTTGTTGTATATCGATCATAAGTCTTAACAGTATTTGGGTAGTCAGAATAAGTTGAATCAGAGACATATGAAATGGGTTGAGTATTTGCAGAGTTATACATTTGTGATAAAGCATAAGAGTGGAGTCACTAACCAAGTTGTTGATGCATTGAGTAGAAGAAGATCTTTGATGACTGAGATGAAAATTGAAGTTCTTGGATTTGATGGCATGAGAGATTCTTATGAGTTTGATCCCAATTTTTTTGAGTTGTGGAGAAAGTGTAGAGCACCTATTCAATATCAACCGATAGAGTACTAAATGGGAAGAATATTTCATTCAAGAAGGTATGTTGTTTAAAGGTATTCAGTTGTGTATACTGAGAGAACCAATGAGAACTAATTTGATAAAGGAGAAACATAGTAGTGGTTTGGCTGGACATTTTGGTGTTGATAAAACATTCAATTTTCTTAAGGAGAAATACTTTTGGCCACAGTTGTATAAAGATGTTTAGAAATTTGTGAAAAGTTGTGGAATTTGTCAAGTTGCAAAAGGAGTAAGTCAGAATACTAGATTGTATACATAAATTTCTATTCCTAAGAAACCTTGGATTGACATCAATGTGGATTTTTTTCTTGGCTTATCGAAGATAGTGAGAGGTAATGATTCTATATTTGTTGTTGTGGATAGATTTTCTAAAATGGCACATTTTATACCTTGTAGAAAGACATTAGATGCAATACATATAGAAAATATTTTCTTTAAGGAAATTTTCATATTGCATGGATTACCAAGGAGTATTATCTCTGACTGAGATAGTAAATTTGTTGGATACTTTTGGAAGACCCTTTGGAGAAAGTTTGGCACTGAGTTGAAATATAGCTCTACATTTCACCCACAGACCGATGGATAGATAAAAGTTGTGAATAGAAGCTTGGGTAATCTTTTGAGATTTTTAGTGGGAGACACACTAATTAATTGGGATTCTATGTTGGCACAAGAAGATTTTGCATACAATAATTCAATGAATAGGAGTACTGGAAAAACACCTTTTGAGATTGTAAATGGCATACAACTGAGAGGTATATCAGATTTGAGGGATATTGTTGATGAAAGAAAGAGAAGTGTTGAAGGAGTAAAGTTTTCTGAGTACATGAATACATTGCATGAAGATGTGAAACATAAGTTGGAGAAAAGTAATCATAAATACAAAGACAGAGCAGATAGACTAAGAGACATAAGAATTTTGCAGTCGGTGATGAAGTAATGGTTCATTTGAAGAGAGGCAGATTTACTGTTGGAACATATGGGAAGATGAAAAATGAAGAAGTTTGGACCTTGCAAGATACTGAGGAAATTTGACAGTGGAAATGCATATGAGATTGAGTTACTTGATGACATGTATATATCACCTATTTTCAACATTGCTTATTTGTATGAGTATCATGAGTCAGATGAAGAAATGACAGTATCGAATGATTATCATAAGAAACAAATAGAAGAAGTTGAGAAGATATTGGAACAAAGAATTGGCAGAAGTATAAGAGGAAAATAGTATATGGAATATCTAGTAAAGTGGAAGAATAGACCGATTGAAGATAGTTCATGGATTTCACAATCTGAGTTGGATGTAGCTCAGGTCATACCTATTTCATGATTCAGAGAATCATTTCAACTAACCCTAGGTGTCTGATGCAGGATCATCTTGGGTCCTTGGTAATCCTATGTCACCAAAAATATGTTTGGAGTTTTTTGTGTTGCTTAGTTCCTTCTTTGACCTAGTTGGTTCAGTGTTTCTTGGTTTCCTTTATTCACTGGTGTTGGTCAGTTATCTCTTTGGCACTCGGTTAATTTCCCTGGCACTCGGTGATGCTTGTTTGGCACTCAGTTATCCTTTCTTACCAAGTTGTTTATTTTAGATTTCTATTGAGGTGGACCCTTGCATTTATTTTTGGTCACAGATTTAATGATGGTATCTATCATTGGGAAGCCTATGGACCTAGATCTAGTCATTCTTTCTGTTGATGATGGATCTAAAGTCTAACTTTCTTGATAGCCTCTTGTATAAATGTATTTTGGTTAGATTTTAGGGAGTCAATTTTGCAAGAAGATAGAAGTGAGAAGATTAGAGATTATTGGAAGATCTTCACATGTTGGAGGGCTTCTATACTTGATTGTAATATCTAGCCTGAACTGGGAAGGCCTTACAACCCAACATGTATGAATCAATTAAAGATAATATATGAAAGATATCTGCATTCTCTCTCTCACTTGTGTGTTTGTTGCTTCTGTGTGTGATCTCTAGAAGGTGGATTTGGTTAGAGTGTGCCTTTGGCCCCTCTCCCCATCCTCCTTTGCATCATGCATGTATGTGATGGACCATCAGGTCAAGTGGGAGGAATACTTTCATCTGGTCAAGTTTTCCTATAATAATGGGCATCATTCATCTATAGGTATGCCACCATAACAGGCCTTGTAAGGTAGACCATGTAGGACACCACTGAGTTGGGACAAGATTGAGTATCGAGTATTGATTGGACCTTAGTTGGTTAGAGATATGGAGCAGAAGGTAATTTTGATTAGACAATGTCTTAGAGAGGCTCAAGATAGACAGAAGAAATGTGCAGATGTGAAGAGAGTTGATTAAGATTATATGGTCAGAGATATAGTTTTCTTGAGAGTGCACCTTCATGAGAGTCGTATCCATTTTGGAAAGGGCTCTAAGTTAGCACCTCACTTTGTTGGACCTTTCAAGATCTTGGAGAGGCTAGGACCATTTGCTTATCATCTAACGTTTCCACCCAACCTGTCACGCATCCACAATGTGTTTCATGTTTCTATCTTATGAAAATATATTTACGATGAGTCTCACATTATAGATTGGGATGTCTTGTAGGTGGAGTCAGACGAGCAGCTAGCCTTGGATCCCATTCACATTTTAGCCCAACAGACCCTAGCACTTTGAGGCAGAGAGATGGACTAGGTTAGGGTCTAGTGCGATTGTTATGATAAGGTCACAACTTCATAAATGGATGCATCACTAATGAGATCACAATACCCATACATTTTTTATGAACTCTAGGATTAAGTTCATGCCTACAGGGGGAGGATGTGAGGCTTCACCCCAACCCATCATAGCACTATTGATACATTCACATTTTGATACTTTATGACCTGATATTTTGATGCACCTTTTGATCAATTGACAATGACTCATGTTATTATGTCTTATGATGATGATTATATTATGTGGATTCTATTTATGATGCAAATTGGAACCTATAATATATTGTTGATTTTATTATACATGCTTAGAAATGTGTTTTGATGAGAAAGCCTTAATCATGGTTAGATTTGACTATTTCATGGATTATGCTTTAAAGTTTAAGAAATAGCATGGATAATATGTCATGATGTTAGAATTATGCAAGCACTATGTTTGAACATTACCTTAATGAAAATTGTAATTGGAAATTAAGTTCTACATATTGAATTATGTCTACAATTATGTAACATTAAGTTGTATATATATTTATATGTGATTTTATTTCCTTGAACTACTGATGCTTGAGTTTAGTGTGCAGGAAAGAAAACCATGGAATTATTCAAAGAATTAGGGCTAAACATATGTGCAATTGAGTAAGCCAAGGTTTAATCTAATGAAAAGATTGAACCCTCATTGTAATGTGATTTTATTTGTAAACATAATTTATATGTATGTTACTAGATTAAATTCATGTTGTTAATTGGACATGTCATTTGTAAATGTTAAGTATATTTCATGGTGTCACTTAACACTTGTAATGTCCATGTGGATAGTGACATGTCAATTAGGGTTTGGCAAGAGTCACCCAACCTAATAGAATATTTTATTAATCCCACTTGCATGTAGATGTCTTGTAGGGATCACATCAAGTTGAAATTCGGATTTAAGCTTAAGTGGTACTTTAGAGCGGTTAAAAGTGACCCTAGAGTGCATTTTTGGCTAAAATTAGCTAGCCCTATGGGGGTACCTTGAGTTAGGGGCTATATTTTGTCTATGGGAAGGTCTAGATCACAATTATGGCCCTCCAAAAAGGCTACTCTTCAAGAGTGGTGAAAATGGAGATGGCCACATGCATTTGACTTGTCCCACACTCCTTACTAAACTCACCATTAAGAGGGGGGACAAGAAGTAAGGTCAAGGACTAGAGGTCATGTCTCATTTATTTCTAGATCATGAGTACGATTTTGGAGGTCTTTTTAGAGGGCTTGGAGAGAGTTAGAGGTTGTTCACCCACTCTCTAATTTTAGAGATACTTAGGGTTTGGAGTTGGAAAAGGAAGACATAGAAAAGGGAAAAATGTCTCCTCTCAACTTCATTCTTACCATTGCATTGGACCAAGGTTGGTGATCTTTCCATGAAGGAATGCTTCTTGAATTTTTAGTTTTGTTAAATTATTTTGTAGAATGAATATGTAAATCTTTCATGTAATGTATGTTATGTAAAATTATTATTGTTATGTTGGGTTTGGGTGTATTTGGATTGAATCTCTTTTTTTTTCTTTGGATATGTTGTTCATGGGAGTTTAAGGCATCACTCACCCTTGGGAAGGGAAGTAATAGCCTTGGGTGAAGGGGTTAGTTGGGCTTTCCTTTGTAGTTGAGAGTCTCTTCTCATGGAGAAGAGGGAAAATATCATGGAGTATGAGCTCCATGAAGCCATGTTGTGATCTTTGAAAAGGGGAGATAAGGATGAAATCTTGTAATGGGAAAATGTTTAATGTAGCCTTGGAAGGCATGGAAGAATCTCTTGTTGCATATTCTTATTGTATGGAAATATCCTCCTTGGAAAAGCTGACCTTCACCCTATGTCAATGGGTTATAGGTAATCCATTTGTGAAGCTAAGGTTTTGGGAGTTTAATGTAGTTTATATATATATATATATTGTTGGAAATTGCAATTGAAATAATTGTTGTATTGTCATTGATGTCAAACCTTAATTGGTAAGATTGTTGCTACTTAGGAAATTACTATATCTATTTGAGTGTTGCTAAGGGGATAGGAAAGGTTGGTAACAATAGCACCTAGGGAAAGGTTGAGTTATCTTGATACTACAAAGTGTACTTGACTATGTTTTACAATGATGAGACAATGTATTGTTTATACTAGTAAGACTAAAGACTAAATTGGTAGGCTTGACTGAGCAAAGAATGGAGAAATCATGTTTAAGACAAGTAATGTTAGTGTCGACCAAGTCAGTGTATGCCAAGCAAAATTCTAGTGTTGACCGAACAACTGTATAAGCCGAGGAAAATTTTTTAGTAATGATCGAGCTTTCTACATGAAGATCGAGTAGTTGATCATAGTATTGACCGAGCATCAACATTTTTATATTTGAAGAGAATTTAGTTTTGGAGCTGACATTGTTGAATTCTTGGATTATGTAAAACATTTTGACTTTATTTATTGATTGTTTGAAAGCATTAAATGCACTGTAAAACATTTTATTGTAAATCTTTAAGATATTTGAGATTATTCTAGAAATGAAGCCAAAAAACATGAAGTGGGTAGATTCAATGAATCTGACCTAACCCTAAGATCTACGAATGAGATTGAGCGGCATAAGATGAGTTAACCTAATTGAGGAGAGTATTAAGGTAACCTGAGCATTGGATATGTAGGTGCATGGGTGAAAAAGAGAATGTTGGAAGATCAGTAAAGTTTTATTGACTGTATAAGAAGAAAAGGTTGAAGGAGAATTGTGGTGGTTGCTTGAAGAAAAGTTCCGAGCAGATCAGAGATGGAGATGGCATAGTTTCAAAGTCAGTAAACTAGCATTAGTGTATGGAATCAGATCTGATATTTGCAAAGTGAGTTGTATGTTTTTTAGATAAATATTGCTGCTACTTTCTAACTGTTGTAATAGTCAAAATCCTTTTAATAAAGGTTGACCTAATAGTCATATGTTAAATCCTTTGAACAAGGTTTCATTCTAATGGAGTGTATGTAAGTCCTATGACAAGGCTCACTTTTAACAGGGTGATTGAAATCATTTAACCGGGTCACACCTGACAGTGTGTATTGTAACCTTTGATAGAGTTGGCTTTTAACTGAGCTCACTTCAGAAGAGTGAAAATAATAGTAGCATGTTACAAAGTGGTTTTTCCCATATTGGGTTTCCACTATAAATCCTTGTGTTAATACTTGTGTGAATGTTTTGGTTTGAACATTTCTCTATTTTACAAGTTAAGTTACAATTGGGTAGTGGACTGCATTGTTATATGTTTCTATTATTGAATCAGTGATGAACGAGTTTGTTTTGGTTATTGGATCTAATTTAAGGAAAAGTTTTTAAGTTTGTTTTATACATAAGGACCTGAGAACAACTGATTCACCCCCCCCTCTATTGTTCTAAATCATATTAACACACACACACACACACATATATATTGTGAGCATTGTTGGTTGTATGCAACTGTTTAGCCCTTGATTCTCCAAGCTCAAGGGTGGTCTCCTTGAGACCTTGGATGGGAGGTGAGCTCTCCATGATTTCCCTCTATATTTGCAAGTTATGGAAGCCATGTTCACATGGGAAAAGCTCGTTGGAGTAATCTTCTTGTTGATGTTGTTTTGGAGAAAAATATGGTGTTGTGGTATTGATATTATGTAATGGAGAAACTCTCCAAATCTTGTAGTTGTAATATTGTAAACTTATGTATTTGAGTTGTGAAAGAAATGTTTTTGTTTCATTATGGAATAGACTCTTGGTTTTGAGGAAAATGTAACTGTGCTCAAAGATATATGCTATGTGATCATGTTGAAAATAAAGAAGAAAAAGAATGCCTAATTTCCTTATTGCTTATTTGTATTGAGTTTCAATGGAAATGGATGTAAGTAGGAATTTTTGTCAAGGAATTATTTGATGGTAAACATGTGTAAATATATATCAAATTTGTTTGATAAATAGAAGGAAGAAATGTATTAGTCTTATTAAACAACCAATAGATTTAAGATTTACTATGTTATTGTAAATCAATAGTGGAAAATAGGTTAATTGGCCTTGAGCAATTGAATCATGGGAATGAAACTCCGAAGTTAAAAAAGAAAACAAGTGAAGAAAAAAAAAAGAAAAAAAAGAGACCTACGGGTCTTTGGAAATTGTACGGGGAAAAATAAAAACTCCCCATACATCTTCCAATATACCACAGTGATTAAAATATTCAAATTAATCACCACTTGTTTTTAAACAAACAAAAATATAATATAAAGCAACATATATATCTAGCCTTTAAGAGACAACAGGTGGTGGGACCCATTTGGGTTGCCACCTCAAAAGACTCTAAATAAAAAAGAGATTTATTTTAGATATATTAAGATAAAAAGCAGACCGGATTTTTAAAAAAATAATATTTATCAACTTTATAAAAAAAAAGACTTGCCTTGTATAGCAATTGTAAAGAAAAAATAATTAAAAAAAAAAACTAATAAAAATTTGAAAGGGGGGTGACAACAAGGTCCCCCGCCCCTTGGGCATGCACTGCCATAGGCAGGTGGTGTTAGGAATGGGAACACTAAGAGGGTGGGGGGGGGGGGGTGAATCAGTGTTCACTTAATTAAATCTTTTTGCTTAGCTCTTTAATCTTAACTTGAATGCTTAAGTATTGAAATGAACATTAACATAAATAATATAGAAGAAAACAACACATAACACCAATATGGTTACGGGAAATCCAAATAGGTAAAAACTTTGGTGGGAATTGACACCCACTAATATTTTGTACTAGTGTTTTATGATCCTTGCTAGAAGATCCTTAACCCTATTAGGAGTTTCTTTACAATGGATTTAGTACAGTGACCTTGTCAAGGGTCAGAACTTGTTCAGTTTCTTTAAAAATAACCATGTTAGTGGTGTGGACACACTGTCCTATAGCTCATTGCTCAAGTGGTGAAGGCTACAACCTTCTGAACTCAGATACACACTATATCTAATGGATGAACTGGCACTGTGACACTACTTGTTTGATCAGTTCCTTTGATGCGCTGATGTTTTTACCTCTTGCAAAGCTCTAATACATCTCAACAATTCTTCACATACTTCTTCTCTACTTCTATCAACTCTATATCAACACTCCTTGATTACAATGGTGCATCTAATATTTATATGAGCATATAAAACAATTAACTAGGTCGGCCCTTTAACTGATTACACACAATGCTTCCAATTGAATTGGCTCAAGCGTGTTTACAAAAAAAGTTAAGTACATGTCTATAACCTAATTAAAATAGGTGCATAGCCCTTACACAACATTAATATAACCGCTAACCAAAATACCAATAGTCAGCTCCTTGTATTGTTCTTCTCTGGCATTCACTGTCTATACAACTTGAACTCTCTGTATCTTCCTCATACTGAATCTTCTGATCATGCGCTCTTAGACTTAGCATGAATATGGTCTTTTAAACTTAACTTCTAGGGAGCATACCATAATTTTTTCATATGCATGTGTGCTGATGCTCTGACCTTCAGGTACTCTGCATACTATCTAGTCTTCAACACTTAGCTAATTTCTAATCTTCTTATCATAAGCACTGACTCCAAAACATCATATGAATTTGTTGCCATAATGACAACACTATATTAATTCATATACACCAGTATAGTCAACTTGCCAAAAATCTCCCCCTTTGTCATTGATGGCAACAAAGGAATATGGTAAAGTGACTAACTATTCCTTAATACAAAAAACACTTAATCATATTCTATCTTATATCTCCCTTATATCTTCTTACTATACATTTTCTTTACATAGCTATAGCTCCATATTCTATACATACTCCCCCTTTGACATTAATGAAAAAGGTGTTACAAAACTGAATCTGTACAAGTAATTACACTGAAAGAACATCCGGATATGCAATCTATAAGTTTTGGATCTCTTGCTTCCAAAATGCAATCAATGCATTGATTGTTTGGAGATGGGCACATAATGCATACTATAGCTACTCCATCTTCTCCAAGTTTGAACTAGGACCTTGATCATATGTCACCATGGTGGCATCAATCTCCTTGATATTTTGATTCAACACATCTAGGGAGGGCGTAAGAGCATTTCTAAGCTGAGTCTACCTAGCCCTTATCTTTGACATCTCCTTTTCTACCTTCTCAATTTTGTCAATCTATCCCTGATATACATTGTTACACATGTGTATATCAGTAGAGGGATCTTCTACTAATGGACTCACCTTTTCAATCATGACCTCTACTTCTTGAATCTTCTTGTAGTGATCGGCTGTTAACTTATCTTGATCCCTACAATCAACAATAATTTTCCTTCCTTTTGCTGCAAACTCTTTCAAAGTTACTTGTCCAACTCTGAGTGAACTGTGGTCTAGTGGGATGTTGTTGACCAACTCATTTAGTCTTTTCTTCATATACTTCTCCTCTGCAACTAATGATGTTGATTCTTCCAAGTTAGAGAAATTACTCTTGAACTGTGAAAGAATTACACTTACATCATCAACAAAGTGTACCTTGGACACTTTCTTGTCTGCTGGTAACAAGTTGTTTAGGACATTTACTAATTCTACAAGCAGGGGATTCCTCATTACCTGTTTCTCCTTGGCATTCTCCATAGCTAAGACACTAAACTTGATCAGGTCTTCTTCTCCCCATGAGTCCAAACTAGTGGTGTCAGGTGTCAAGATTGACAAAAATGATGCTGAGGGAGTGATAGGAGTGTTATCCATCACTTCCAGCTTTACTTTGCTTATTATTTCAACAGATGGCTTATTTCCTTTTTTCTCTTCTTTTTCTTTCTCCTCTTCCATCTTTTCTTCTTCTTTTTCTTTTTCTTTTTCTTTTTCTTCTTCTTTCTTTTCTTCTTTGACTTTTGTCATATCTTGAATAAGTATTTCTTGTAGATTCAGAGAATTGTTACAACATAAATTCTTAGCCTCTTGAGTGCTTACAAAAGCTTCTTCAAATTTGTTCAAATCAATGTCTAAGGCCACCAATGCAATTTCAACATTGTCAATGAAAATTGTTTCATCCTTGTGTGCTTCTGCCATAGGCGCGGGCTTCTCTACCTCTGTGGGTGCTATAACTATAGGTGCTGAGTCTTGAGGACCTGTCATTGGTGCATTAGTGGGTTTTTCCAACTTGACTTCCTTTGAGGACACTTGAGCTATGGATGGAGTAGGTGGGTACATGTGCCTATTCAAGAAAACCTTCTCAAAGGCTTTCTTTGTTTCCTTTGCAACTAACTCAAAGTTCTTGTCCATTATATGTAAGGTTCTTGTTTTAGTTCTAAGGTGCAGCTTTACCAGATCTAACTTTTTCTCCTCTAGAGAACATACTGGTAAGATGTCATCTAGAGTCTTTTCTCTAATAGTTTGATCCTCTTCAATGGCTTATCTTTTTAGGAATTCCAGGATGTTCCACACTTTGTCTGGAATCATTGTCTTTAGTTCTAGGATTGTCCTCCTAAACTTTAACATGTTTTTGACAATCATTTCATGAATCTCTAATTTTTCTATCTCACCGTATTTCTCATAGATTTCCTACCTAATCTAACTTGCCTTCATTAACAATCCTTGTACTTAACACTTTAAGTCTAGGTCTGAAACTTACTTCTAGAGGTGCTTGAGTGTTTCTCTTGCTTCTTGTTGCTCGTGAGGATGGATGACTAGTGTTGATCTCTTGCTTCCTCTTTGCTATTGTCTTATACTTCAGAGGAGCAGTAAGGTCTGTTGCCACCTGAAAATTTAGGCCAAAATAGAATGAAATGTTAGGGAAGTATCATATATATTTTCATATTTTCCTATGATAAAAAATTAAAATGATAAAGGAGAAAATGTATTTCCATTTGGTAGGTTGTTAATTATCTTTCCAAAAATGCATATGTATTTTTTAAATAAATAATTATATAAAATATAGATAGGTTGGAAAAAAGGTAGTGAGAGGGAGTTGAACACTTGACCTCTCAAGCCATCCTTTCTTCCTACCTATCTACCCTCCTACCCCCTAACCAGTTAATCTACTTGTTTTCTTCGAGAGAGTTAGGAGAAAGTATTTATTTATCTTTATTGTATGTGTAGGTGAGAGATTAAAATAACCTTTTCACACAAGGAGTTATCTATCTCTTAATTATCTTTTGTAATAATGTGATTATTATTCATTTATATATTGTCTTTAATGTTAAAAGAAAAAAAGAATGGGGAGAGGGAGTTGAATACTCAACCTCTCGACCCATTCCTTTTTTCTACCTAACTACCCAAATCTACCCCCCTTACCAACTACTCTACATTATTCTTCGAGAGTATATGTGTGAATAAATATATAAACATAAAATAATCATATTTCCTTCAAAATAAATTATTAAAATAAATATTGTTTATTAAGGAGATTTTTTGCATGTTATAATCATTTTTATCCCTAATTTATGTTTTAGCCTAAAAACTTTAAATTATATGATGAAGTGAATTCATTACTTGATATATATCTGTTTACCTAATTTCTTATCACTTCCTCATTTTCATATCTTCACATGTGGATTGATCATTTCACCTTGGTTATAGTTTAACATTAATATTTTTAGGTGAAAAGATTTTAGTGTCATTTTATTATTATGAAATTCTAATCGTGTATGTTTTGTAAGTTGATTTCTCATATTTTATTAGGGTTTGAGTGATCATTATGTTTCAAGTCTTTTATCTTAACTCTTACCTTTTACTTAATTTTAGGGTGTTTTTTTTTTCATTTACCACTTTTTAGTTAATCTTTTGTAGGTATGTTTTTAGGGTTACTTTTATAAAATAATCTTTAGGGTGCCCTAATCATATTATCATTCTATTTTTGAAATATTTTATTAGGGTGATTATTTTATAATCTTAATGTATTAGCCCTTAAGTGAATATATTTCATTTTAGGGTTAAATCTATTTTTCATTAAGTGGGCTTTATTCTTAAATGAGTACATTATGTTCTATTTCAAAATAAAAGATAATTACAAGCATAATGTTTTATTTATCACATTATATAAGTCCTTCATTAGGATTGAAGTATAATTGTGTTTGCCTTCTCTTTTACTTTGATCCTTATTTAAAATTTTAATTAATTTTTATACCATCAATACATTACATATCTTATGATTTTATTTTTAGGTTAAGATGCACTAATGTTGATTGTTTTTGTGTGCAGGAAACTAATGGATAAACTATTATGCATGGGATACCAGAATGAAATTAATTCTAGGGAAGATTTTCCCGAACAATCATTGTAATAGTTTATTAGGCATATTCTAGGGTTAGTTGCCAAGATTAGGTCTTGTGAAAGGGTATGTCTTTTCACATGAAACCTTTGATAATATATTTATAGTGAAACATTTGTAACAAAGAGGACATCATCATTTTATCAACATTGAAATATTTGAAACTAGTGCATGCTTTTATTCCAAAACCTTATGGGATACTATGGATCAATACATGTGGATCGAGTGATTTTTCAAGCTTAATACAAAATCTTTGTTCAAAATTCATCGGTGATATCTATTCCTCTATGTTATTTTGAATTGGTTCTTTGGATAAAGTATCTTTACTTTCTTTAAGATATTTGATTTATTATACCACAAGATCAAATAGGAATTGTAGAACTATATTCACTTGGTTTCTCATTGTGTATGGCTAAGTGTACCTTTTGAATACTGCAGGATTCAATTGGTCTATCCTTTGAGGATTAAATTCCATTTGAATAGTTGTCTTCCTTTTTAGTTTGTTGTTGTTAATTAATCATTTTCTTGAAGTGATCGATTTATTTTAAATTTGTCTCCAAAGTTATACGTTTTGATTGAAAGTGTCACATTGTCGTTAATAGATTGAACTAGAGGAATTTTATCATTGATCATCAATTAAAGAAATCATAGATAGTAATCATATTGAGGATAAGGAATACGCACTGGTCTTTATTATAAATTTAGTTAAGATTTATTATCTTTTTGTATCAAAGCAATTCACTATCTTATTTTGTTTACAGAATTCACTCAGTCATCTAAGAAAGCGTATTAAAATTAGGCCTACCAGCCTTGGCGATCAAAGCCTAAATTGCAGAGGTTTAAGTTCCTGAGGAATTAAACATGTTCATTGGCCAGAGAAAGTATAATTCCAGTCTACTATTTTAGGAACCAATAAATTGGATTGACTCTATTGACCAGGGTGAAACAGGCACTCGTCTTATTGATAAGTGGAATTGGGTAATCTTATCATTTATTGCTAGTTTTGACATCCTGTTCCTTTAATTTCATTTTTCATATCCTATATGTTATCTTATTTATCAAGCTTTAAATTAGGTTTAGCATTAATTCTTAGCCATAGTTTATATTTCAAATTATCTGACAATTAGGATATTAAGTTGCTTTTTCCTCCAAGGATCAATAACCCCTTTGGAGTGAATTTCTATTGTTTATGCACATATTTGTCAAGTCAAACAACATATTTGATTTAGGCCAACTAGCCTTGGTTCGATTGAACCATAATTGTAGAGGCATTTATTTTGCCTGTCAGTTGGTCTCAAAACGGTCCAGCATTTTCGAGCACCAACAAATTGGTGACTCCGCTGGGGAAACCTATCAGTGGATGTTAGTTTTAGAATCTCTGGTTAAGTTGTAAAGACTCTATTGGGAAGAAAGATTTAGAATAGATATTCATTTCTCATAGGAAGTGAGGTGGTGACTCTAAAATTTAGTATCAAGCAAAGCCTATGTTAGGGAGAAGGTCCCTAAAGAATAATTCATTCGCTGAATTGAAACCGAAGAGAAATCAAAGAAGAAAATGTTTTATGTGTCTCCTGAGAAGTAGCCTGACAAGGACAATCAGGAGCTTGCTTGTAAATAGTTTCCCGGTTCTAACCGTCAGAGTGATGAAGGCAACATAAATTCTTTTCACTCAAATGTAAATTAGTGCAATTACCAAAATCAAGAAGAAGATGATGAAGTTGACATTCGGATACAAAAATCAATCTGAGAGTTTGCTAAACTTATCCCTGATAAGGAAAGATTCAAAAAGAATTTCAAAAAACAACCAGATGAGATTTTAAGAAAAATGGGAATTCCCAGGGAGGAAATCCAAAAGGGAGATGAAATTTCATCTCATTATGTTATAACCATGATTAAGAAGTGGATCAAAAGTATATTTATCCCTATTGACAAGGATGAAGAAAATGAATGTATTATGAATCATGATTAGGAGGAATATTTTCTCACTACAGAAGAAATTTCAGATATATTGGACATTGAATATCAGAAATATGTCACGAACAATGGTCTGAATTTTTTCTCAATTTATCATGATAGGTGTGTTAGTGAATCAATACATTTTGATGAAATGGAAAATAAATTTCAATTGGACGAAATAATTTAGGAAGGAAATATTTCTGTGAAAGGTCCCAAAAATTCTTCAAATTTCCTCAATAGTGAGGGCAAAATATTACAGGATGAAACACATGTACAAGACAAAAATGCAATAAATAATATTCATGAAGATAGTAGCTTTTGGAAAAATTCCTTCGGCATACACTACCATACTCTTGGAGATAAGATCCTATGTGATACAACACCTGAGAAACCAGAGGTGGATCAAAATAGTAATCCAATCAATAATGATACATTTAGAATGATTTTGCTGCTACTGGACCAAAACCAAGTCTTTGATAGAGGGAAGTACCAGCATTCGGCTATTTGATTATCAATTATCCTGAATATGCATCTATTTCAGGGAGTTGTCTTCACCTTCTATGTTATATTTTCTTTTCATTTATTTTGTTTATAAATTAATATTTTTTAGTTTGATATATATATATATATATATATATATATATATATATATATATATATATATATATATATATATATATATATATATATATATATATATATATATATATATATATATATATATATATATATATATATATATATATATATATATATAACGATGTGATTTCTGTGTGTATTATATCATGAATGTACAATATGATTTGCAAAAAAATTTACTTTATTGCTTATTGTGAAAATATGCAAGAACAAGAATGAACCAAGCTCTGGAATTAAAAATAAATAAATAAATAGCTCCACTCACTTTCGAAGGAAGTATATTCTTATTTTAAAATGGCATGTATTTTTCTACATTTGTGATCAAATATTAATTATGAAACACTACTTTAGTTTATTTACAATTATATATTATAAACATGAAAGCTTGGTAAATAAATGTGTAATTCCACTTAAAGAGGAATTTCTCTCATTTGATCCCAGCTGTAATTCATTCGAACTTTTGATTGCAAAAGCAAGATCATTGCCACATGACTCTAAAACTACTTGACACTGTAACTCATTAGAGGAAAATTGAGTCTCTTTTAGGCAAAACTGAGATAGAACATTACGGATTTTATTCTATAGTTTCGATAGCGCTCTCCTATCACAAGATATCATTTACATATACATCAAGCATTTATTCTACTCTAACATGTGGTATCAGAATGTTCTGGTGTGTTGAATGTGCAGAACAGTTTCTTCTCCTTAGCACTCGTGGGTCTGCAGTAGCATGACACGATGGAAGAGCATATATCACCAAAGTGCACAATAGAGATGGCATAGTTATTTGTTGAATCAGACGAAGCTATAAATTAATATTTGAGTACAAATAGTATATGATATTGCAGGCAAAAGAGGCAACTTGTCAAAATGTCTTTGTATCATGTTGTTGTGATAGACATAGAAATGTTTGTGGCATGCATGATGAAGGGATTTGGACGTGTGGGGTATATCAAGTGCTTAAAATTCATCATAATGGGGTACTCAATACTCGAGGTGAATAAAAAATGTCTTACATAGTTTAATAAGTAGTGACTACTCAAGATGAAAAAGGGCATGGCAGCCCTCCACTATGTACTTGATAAAGAGATTGATGAAGTTGTAGGCGTGGAGATAGAGATTGCGCAAGCATTACTGGGTGTGTGTGATGAGCAAAGTCGATATCAGCTTGTCAATGCCAAAGGTGAGAATGGGAGAATAGTTATTCACTACGCTTCAGAAAAAGGAAACGTACGTAGTTGTGGCCTGCTTGTTGAGTACGGTGCTGCAGTGACTGCTCAAGACAAAATGAGTAAGACAGCCCTGCACTATGCATGTGACAGAGGAAACCACAAAGTGAACATGTGGGCCATTGGCAAGCCCAATGCCTTATTGAATTTTGTCAGGTCACACAAGTGCAGTTGAATTCATGGCATTTGATTCCCAAGATGATTTATTAGTTGCCAGAGCCACAAGTGGAAAAATAAAACTATAGTCCAATGCTACCAAGAGATGCTTCAGTTACAAAACCAGTGATGCTATGTCTGACTCAATAGCCATGTACACATGTGACTCTCCAAATATCAATAGTTACACATGCATATGGGTCTATGATAACTGATGATGACCAAGGATAAGACTTTTCATTCATCCTGAGATTCTCCCAGATACACGAAGTCTTTATTAAATGACCAGACTGAAAGGATGAAGTCTTTCAGCCAGTGAACAAATGAAACATCAACACTGATGAAGATTACAAATTTTCAGATATGAACAACCATCGTAGGAAAATCATCTAAATTTGAACAGTGGTTGATGTTGGGAGGAAGCTCAGATAGGTAGCTTCTCAGGCCATGGGGAAATGTATAGTTAGTCAGGATCAGATCCACTGGCCTTCCTTAAGATAGATCCTAATTTTACAGTAGCAGTACCTGTGGTTATAGCGGCTTCTATTATCAGATCTAGTGTACCACTTTAAGGTATGAATAGGGTGCAAAAATCTTTTTATCTTATTCATACTTAATGTCATACTAGGCATCAAACCTTCTGCTACTAGGCCTTTATGTTCATGTAATGCTAGTAGCCAATATTGTTGTTGATTTCACTATGTATTATTAATATGAACGTCCCAAATAAAACCCACTCTTAGATCAACCCTATTAAGCATTAGTACCATGTGGTAATCTCTTCAATCGAAATGCTTTAGGCAATGTATAATAAATAATTGTTCAGCCAATTCTAGCGATTGGGATGAAAGACTAGAATACAGTCCCTTTTTGGACATTTATCATTTACTTTACTCACAGACTTAGTTAACCCTTTTTTTTTTCGAGCTGTAAATGGAGATCATTCTATGTAGTCTCAAGGTACTCCAAACATATTTGGAAACAATGTATTGTAAACTATTATTTGCTACAGTGGTGTTGATGTTATGCATGGGAGCATAACATCAAGCTTTGCTTGCCAAGAGCTACATCATTGGGGTATTACAATTGGTGCTGGTCTTGCCTCATATCCTATTGACACTGTTCGTAGAAGAATGATGGTGACTTCTGGTGAGGCAGTGAAGTGCAAGAGTTCTTTGGATGCTTTTCAACAGATATTGAAGAAGGAAGGCACCAAGTCTCTATTCAAAGGGCACTGGTGAAAATATTATATGAATTATTGTTGGTGTTGGAGTCTTGGCTGGATATGACCAGTTTCAGTTATTTCTTCTCGAAGGAAATATGGTTCTGGTGGAGGCTAATGCTATGAATTTAATGGTGGTATGGGATAAATGATTTTTATGATAGGAGATTACTTATGATATCATTCTTCCAGCAAAACCCTAAACCTAATGCCAACAGGATCACATTTCAAATAAGGTAAGTATTGAGGTAAAAATTTTACATCATTATTTTGATATTTTGAAAGGTAAAATTTTTATTTTTTTTAGGTTTTATTGATCTAACTTCTTAAAAGGAGAAATATATCATTGTGAAATATTTTAACACAAAATAATTAATGAGATAAATGATTTTTCCTTTTATTCTTGTCCTCAATCTAACCCTCGGATAAATATGAGTGATTTTGAATAATTTTTATTAATATTATGTTTCAAAGTGGTCTGCTTCCTCCAGAGAAGTCTCGATTCTCACTGTGTCCAAGTATGGACACACGTCCCCAATTGGAGCCACTGTTGGCACCTAAAAATTTAGGCCAAAATAGAACGAAATGTCAGGGAAGTATCATATATATTTTCATATTTTCCTATGATAAAAAATTAAAATGATAAAGGAGAAAATGTATTTCCATTTGGTAGGTTGTTAATTATCTTTCCAAAAATGCATATGTAATTTTTAAATAAATAATTATATAAACTATAGATAGGCTGGAAAAAAAAGCAGTGAGAGGGAGTTGAACACTCGACCTCTCAAGCCGTCCTTTCTTCCTACCTATCTACCCTCCTACCCCCTAACCAGTTAATCTACTTGTTTTCCTCGAGAGAGTTAGGAGAAAGTATTTATTTATCTTTATTGTATGTGCAGGTGAGAGATTAAAATAACCTTTTCACACAGGGAGTTATCTATCTCTTAATTATCTTTTGTAATAATGTGATTATTATTCATTTATATATTATCTTTAATGTTAAAAGGAAAAAAGAATGGGGAGAGGGAGTTGAACACTCAACCTCTCAACCCATTCCTTTTTTCTACCTAACTACCCAAATCTACCCCCCTTACCAACTACTCTACATTATTCTTCGAGACTATATGTGTGAATAAATATATAAACATAAGATAATCATATTTCCTTCAAAATAAATTATTAAAATAAATATTGTTTATTAAGGAGATTTTTTGCATGTTATAATCATTTTTATCCCTAATTTGTGTTTTACCCTAAAAACTTTAAATTATATGATGAAGTGAATTCATTACTTGATATATATTTGTTTACCTAATTTCTTATCACTTCCTCATTTTCATATCTTCACATGTGGATTGATCATTTCACCTTGGTTATCGTTTAACATTAATATTTTTAGGTGAAAAGATTTTAGTGTCATTTTATTATTATGAAATTCTAATCGTGTATGATTTGTAAGTTGATTTCTCATATTTTATTAGGGTTTGAGTTATCATTATGTTTCAAGTCTTTTATCTTAACTCTTACCTTTTTCTTAATTTTAGGGTGTTTGTATTTTCATTTACCACTTTTTAGTTAATCTTTTGTAGGTATGTTTTTAGGGTTACTTTTATAAAATAATCTTTAGGGTGCCCTAATCATATGATCATTCTATTTTTGAAATATTTTATTAGGGTGATTATTTTATAATCTTAATGTATTAGCCCTTAAGTGAATAGATTTCATTTTAGGGTTAAATCTATTTTTCATTAAGTGGGCTTTATTCTTAAATGAGTACATTATGTTCTATTTCAAAATAAAAGATAATTACAAGCATAATGTTTTATTTATCACATTATATAAGTCCTTCATTAGGATTAAATTATAATTGCGTTTGACTTCTCTTTTATTTTGATCCTTATTTAAATTTTTAATTAATTTTTATACCATCAATACATTACATATCTTATGATTTTATTTTTAGGTTAAGATGCACCAATGTTGATTGTTTTTGTGTGCAGGAAACTAATAGATAAACTATTATGCATGGGATATCGGAATGAAATTAATTCTAGGGAAGATTTTCCCGAACAATCATTGTAATAGTTTATTAAGCATATTCTAGGGTTAGTTGCCAGGATTAGGTCTTGTGAAAGGGTATGTCTTTTCACATGAAACCTTTGATAATATATTTATAGTGAAACATTTGTAACAAAGAGGACATCATCATTTTATCAACATTGAAATATTTGAAACCACTGCATGCTTTTATTCCAAAACCTTATGGGATACTATGGATCAATACATGTGGATCGAGTGATATTGCAAGCTTAATCCAAAATCTTCGTTCAAAATTCATCGGTGATATCTGTTCCTCTGTGTTATTTTGAATTGGTTCTTTGGATAAAGTATCTTTACTTTCTTTAAGATATTTGATTTATTATACCATAAGGTCAAATAGGAATTGTAGAACTGTATTCACTTGGTTTTTCATTGTGTATGGCTAAGTGTACCTTTTGAATAGTGCAGGATTCAATTGGTCTATCCTTTGAGGATTAAATTCCATTTGAATAGTTGTCTTCCTTTTTAGTTTGTTGTTGTTAATTAATCATTTTCTTGAAGTGATCGATTTATTTTAAATTTGTCTCCAAAGTTATACATTTTGATTCAAAGTCTCACATTGTCATTAATAGATTGAACTAGAGGAATGCTATCATTGATCATCAATTAAAGAAATCACACATAGTAATCATATTAAGGATAAGGAATAAGCACCGGTCTTGATTATAAATTTAGTTAAGATTTATTATCTTTTTGTATCAAAGCAATTCACTGCATTATTTTGTTTATAGAATTCACTCAGTCATCTGAGAAAGCATATTAAAATTAGGCCTACCAGCCTTGGTGATCAAAGCCTAAATTGCAGTGGTTTAAGTTCTTGAAGAATTAAACCTGTTCGTTGGCCAGAGAAAGCATAATTTCAGTCTGTTGTTTTGGGAACCAACAGATTGGATTGACTCTATTGCCTAGGGTGAAATAGCCACTGGTCTTATTGATAAGTGGAATTGGGTCATCTTATCATTTGTTGCTAGTTTTGACATCCTGTTCCTTTAATTTCATTTTTCATATCCTATCTATTATCTTATTTATCAAGCTTTAAATTAGGTTTAGCATTAATTCTTAGCCATAGTTTAGACTTCATATTATCTGACAATTAGGATATTAAGTTTCTTTTTCCTCCAAGGATCAATAACCCCTTTGGAGTGAATTTATGTTGTGTATGCACATATTTGTGTAGTCAAACAACATATTTGATTTAGGCCTACCAGCCTTGGTTCGATTGAACCAGAATTGCAGAGGCATTTATTGTGCCTGTCAGTTGGCCTCAAAATGGTCCAGCATTTTCGAGCACCAACAAGGTCAATTGTTTCTATGGACATAGGAGAGGAAACAACTATTTTACCCTTCACATCATCAGACTTCTCCATTTTCACCTTCTTCATCTTTAGATCATCAAATTCTATCTTTGTGGTAGCTACGCTCTCTATTTCCAAAGAAATCTTCTCTTGCCTTGCTTTGTCTAGGTCCTCTTGGGATACTCCATGAATTTTCAAAATCTATGAAGTAACCTTGGCAACTTTTCTTTTTGTTGCTACATTGTTCAATACAACATCTACTTCCTTTGTTTTCTCTTCATAAGTTCCCCATCTAGGTTCATTGGGGTCCTTAGGTGCTGACAATGGAACTTGAGCATAAGCCTCTAGAATAGGCTCTTCAACTTCATATCCTAGTGGATGAATCCACTTTGTTCTTGGTTCAAAAACCTTCATGCATGTTGTATTAGTCTCTACCATAAAGAAAATATTGTCCTTGTATTTTTCAACTATCTTTTCTAGAATTATGTATCTCATCTACATTTTACCCTAAATGTCTTTAATTCCAGTATCATGTAATCCTTCAATGTACTTTCAGTACATGCCTTGAGAGATATCTATGGCATTGTGGGAATAGATTTGTCTAGATACAAATCAGACACCTTTCCAAGAATATGGAAGTACATATAGATTATTAGAGACCCAAACCTAAATATCTCGGTCTTGTCATGCTTGATGGATCTTATGTTGTCTATTAGCTTTGCGCACAAGATTTCACATAGATTAAATTCTCCATTCTCTCTTACCAACCTTATTGCTGCTAGAATGGTGGCTACTGACACACTGTTTACTCTGCTAGTGTGTTGGAACCTGTATCCCAGTATCATGGACATCAATTTGATGTGTTTCTCCTCTATAGGCTCTATTTTCATTCTGTGCCTATCACTTCTTGATTTACAAGCCTGTTCTACAAGTTTTTTGGTGTCCTTTCCCGCTACAAGAACAATGCCTATCTTTGAGAGTCCCATCATCTCATGAATTAGATCTCTTGGTATCTTAATTGGTACTTCACCTATCCAAAATAGGTCATCATGGATCCTACTGAGTAGAATCTTGATCCATTCTGACTCATAGAACTCATATGTCATAGCATATTTTACTATAGGATGATTATCCAACTACGCATACTCATCCATGAAGGTTTTATCAGGTTTCATCATTGTTTCCATGTGCTCTCTTATTCTATCCAAACCTACTAGGTCCTTCTTGCAGTATATCTATGCCCTAATATCTTCCACATGCATAAAATCCATGGGAGTACGAGAGAATGCACCTTCTAGGTCATCTAATGTGGACTTGAATGGATGCCTCTTAAACACATATCTCTTCTTCTCTGCCACATCAAATACAATGGGAGTAGCCATTACTTACTTGTATATCACTTTTCAAGATGACCTTAAAGACTTCTGAATCAATGCAATGGATTAGGGCTTCCGCAACTAATCAAATGCACTACTGATCACTAGTGAATCAATCTACAATTCCTTGCTATCAAATGCTAGGGCTCCTTTTCTCTCTAATCACTCTTAATTTGAATGCAATGAGAGATCTAAAAGCTCCTATGTACATTCAAGTAATAATTTCACCATTAATGCTTGCTATGTAAACTAGGCTGTCACTGATAATTTCCAACTTTCATTCTGTAAACAATTAGCTAGTGCACTCTTACACATAGGTTTTGCTAGTCTCCAAAAGGTTAAGTCCAAAGGCACATACTCAATGAGTGAGTATACCAGTCGTGCATGGGTTTAGAGCTAAATTAGCTCCCCCTATGACCCTGAGGGCCATTCATCCAAATGTAGAGGGTGCATCCACTGTGGATGCATCCAATACATTCTCATCAACCTTATCCTTCTTTTCCTCTGACCAAATCAAGCTCACATCCTTTGAAGCTTTCACAAACTTGATTTCTCCTTTGGTATCCAATATTGTTTCTTCTAGCTTTTTAGGGCTTTCCTGACTTTGCATCCTTGATCTATAGAACTTAGAGATGTATCCAGCCTTGTTACAAGAGTGACAAATGACTGGAGGCCTTATATTCCTCGGTGCATTGACATGGGTTACCATTTTACACTGTCTAGGTGAGTGACCATTAAAGTTACATATCTGACATGTAACATTTTGAGAACTTCTTACATTTGACTGATTTTTATTTCTTTGATTATATTGAGTCTTGTTCTTCTGACTTGTCTTATAATTCATAGCTCTATGACAAAATTTATTGCATGAGTAATAGTAACCATTGAAAGGTCTTACCTCTTTATAGTTCTTTGCTATATGTCCATGCTTGTTACATGCATAACAAGTACGGTCTATTAGCTTGCACTCATCCTTAGGTGGTTCAACATTATCTTTAGTTTGATCTTCAATTTTCTTAGTATTAGTAAGGTCTTTTGGTGCTTTCATCCTTGCTTGCATGTTATCAATCTGGTTTTGTGCTTCATTGTATCCAATGCAGCTAGTATCTCCTTTAAGTCTTCTTACATACAACTAAGATTCTATCAAATCAAAATTGGTGTGCAATTTATCAATGTGAGTATTTGCCTCTTTCAATTCAGATTCCAAGCTTTCTTTTTTGTTCCTTAGCGCCAAGATTTCCATGTTTTCTTGCCTCAATTCTTCATTGAGTTGAAGGTTCTCTTTGATCTATTCATCATAGACTTCCTGATTGTCAGTCAGCTTATCATCCAATTCTTCAATTTGTTCTTTCAGGGATGAATTTTCTTCATTAAGATTTTTTATCATTATCCCTAAATCACTGGTAGAGCACTCTTTCAAATCTTTTCTTAGTCTTTTGATGACTATTTGAGCATCACTGACTTTTTCTTTTAGTTCCTCAATTTCTTTTTTAGATCTATCCAGGTCTTCAAGAGAAGCTTCAAGATTTCTTTTTAGATGTTTCATTTATGTCTTGTCCATGATCTCCTCAAGTGGTTAAACTTCTTTTTCAAGGACCAGAGCTCTGATACCAATTTTTAGGAATGGGAACACTGAGAGGGGGGGGAGGGTGAATTAGTGTTCACTAAATTAAATCTTTTTGCTTAGCTATTTAATCTTAACTTGAATGCTTAAGTACTAAAATGAACATTAACATAAACAATATAGAAGAACACAACACATAAAACCAATATGGTTATGGGGAAACCCAAATAGGTAAAAACCTTAGTGGGAATTGAAACTCACTAATATTCTGTACTAGTGTTTTATGATCCTTGTTAGAAGATCCTTAACCCTGTTAGGAGTTGCTTTACAATGTATTTAGTACAGTGACCTTGTCAAGGGTTGGACCCTATTAGGAGTATTTTATAATAACCCTATTAGGGGTGTAGACACACTATCCTAGAGCTCACTGCTCAAGTGGTGAAGGCTACAACCTTCTAATCTCATATACACACTATATCTATTGGATGAACTAGCACTATGACACTGGTTGTCTGATCAGTTCTTTTGATGCGTTGATGCTTTGACCTCTTGTAAAGCTCTAATACATCTCAAAAATTCTTTGCATACTTCTTCTCTACTTCTATCAACTCTATATCAACACTCCTTGATTACAATGATGCATCTAATATTTATATGTGCATATAAAACAATTAAGTAGGTCAACCCTTTAACCAATTACACACAATGCTTCCAATTGAATTGGCTCAAGCATGTTTATAAACAAAGTTAATTACATGTATATAACCTAATTACAATAGGTGCATAGACCTTACACAACAATAATATAACCGCTAACCAAAATACCAATAGTCGACTGCTTGCACTGTTCTTCTCTGGCATTCACTGTCTGTGCAACTTGAACTCTCTGTATCTTCCTCATACTGAATCTTCTGATCATGCACTCTTAGACTTAGCATGAATATGGTCTTACCAACTTAACTTCTAGGGCACATACCATAATTTTTTCATATGCACGTGTGTTGATGCTCTGACCTTTAGGTACTCTGTATACTATCCAATCTTCAACACAACCAATTTCTGATCTTCTTATCATAAGCGCTGACTCCAAAACATCATATGACTTTGTTGCCATAATGACAACACTATATTAAGTCATATACACCAATATAGTCAACTTACCAACAGGCGGCCCCTGCCTTGGCAGGGTACCACACTGCCATGGCAATGCAGGCCCCGCCTAGTCCCAAAGGGACTTTAAACAAAAAAAATTATGTTATATTTTTTTTTTAAAGAAAAAAAATTGTAATTACGTTTTAGTTTGTTTAGATGTATTAAAATTTATTTTTAATTAAATTGTTTAAGTTTAATTGTTTTTATATAGATATTAAATTTGGTTTTTATTAGATTATTTAATTTCAATTTTTTTTGTTGTGTGTTAAATTTAGTTTTAACTTATTAAGTATTCAATTAATCAAGTTAATTAATTAGTGAATTATAAATGGTATTAACTTTTTATAATAAATTTTCATTTATATTAAGTCACCTCATTACATTAAGCGCTTGTAATTTGACTGATTATTTATAAAAAAATATAAATATTAAGAAATTAATATGTGGGTTTAATTCATAATGAGATTATTTATTAAGTTTTATCCACGACTTAAGTATACAATTGGACTTATATATTAATGAATCCTCACGTATGGATCCGTTATTTTAATGAGTTTAATTTAATATCATCCTCGTATAAATAAGATAATATTCTTAAACCTATCTAGGGGTTGATAATCAATGTGGTTAATGGAGAAATTTGTCATATTAAACTATTAATTATGAAATAAATATTCTTGTAGTTGCATATATTGATGGATGTAATATTTATGAATAATGGATATATTTGAATGTATTTTGGAAATTTGAAAATAGAATTACACAATGATAAATATGATTATCTGACTTATTACCCGATTAAATTTATTAACTCTCCTTTAAAATTTTGTTCAGAGATTATTCAACAACTTCTTTTATATTCAATACCTCACCGATAGGGTATGGAACTAAGGATTAACGCTCTAGGAAACTAAACCCTATTTTATGGTTGGCCTAACTATAGTTGACTTATCTGATGAACCAATGCACATTATCATCAAACAACTAATTTGAAAACTCACTTGTCCCTAGCTGTGAGATCGGTTGGGGTTAATCAACCCTACCAGTATCTTAGAGGGAGATTGGTTAACTTGGTTATGTGTCTAGGTTCATCACATGAACCATGTTGACCATGATGCCCCTCACCTTGCATGACTATTATTGCAACCTTGTGCAATAATCTTCATCGTAGACTATAGTTCAAAAAAAAAAAAAAGCTTGGTTTTGTGTCATTTTTCTGGGCATGATGGAAAAATAATAATAATAATAATAAAACCATATAAGCAGAGTTAAATTATTTAATATTCTTGTCTGGGGTAAGTTACTACGGGAAGGGTAGGTAAGTTGGTTTAAACCAATTGGTGAAACTACCTACCTAATTAATTAAATTAATTTGTTATTAAATAATATTACCTAATCATTAGAGAAGGGGAGTTGTTCCATGGGAAGAAACTCTCCCAACCTGTACAACTGTTTAGAGGATTATATAATTAGGATCCTTCCTTTTAAGGGGGGAAAAGTGGGAGGGAGAAGAATTGAACATGAGATCCAAAATTTATTGACATTTGAAACTCTAGAAGAATAAAGGCCATCTACTTCAACCATTAGTCTCTATAGGATTTCCATGTAGGGTCTGGAGCCCAGGAAAATCCTTTAATTCCCTTATTATGCGTGTTTATTTTATTGATTTGAAATTTGAAAATACAATCTAGAAATGAGTGTGTAATATGATCTTCTTGTGAATTAATGTTATCTGAGTCTTCCTAGTCTGCTCATTTAAATGGTTGAATTTAAGGCTAGTTTGTAATATCATTTGAACCTATAGATAGTCCAAAAACCTATAGAAAACCTTTGGTTTATGAAAAATCATAAAATTTCAGACTAGATTTATTTAATAAGAAATTTTAACATTTCCTTGTTTGATTAAAGGTTAATATTGATTATTAATAAAAATAAAATAATAACAAGCATTATGAATTCATTATTGTTAATATTTATTATTTATTAAATTGATAGATACAATTTTATTTAATTTAAAATAATAAATTTTTATTTAAAGTAAAATTTGTTAAAATAAATATGCTTAATAATAATAATAATTTTATTGAGGACAATGAAAAGATTCATAATCTCTAATGTCCTCTCTTTATGAATATTAATAAAGAAGCTATCATTACCTATTTTATACAAATATTAATATTAATCTTAATAGTTTTACTATTGTCCTAGCTAGGGAGAAAGTAGATAATTAAAGTTGGAAACCTTATCATGGAAAACCCTATCATTATTAAGCACTAATTCTCCTATTTTCCCTCATGGAAAAATGGACATGAAGATAAAATCCATTTTTTTTTCAAAGCATTATTCAAGTTTCCTATTTTCCCTCCGAAACAAGTGGAGATGATAATTTTCTTAAATAGGAGATGAAAGTAGAAATGTATATACATAACTATATTTTTTAATACCTCTAGGCTCTTACATGTATTTCAAATGTATATAACTTCAAATTTTAAAAAGGTTTAAATAAAAAAAGAAGAGAAATATTTTTTTAGTCAAATATTATTTAAATTATTTCAAGTTTTAATTGTTTAAAATTTCAAATTTAATTAAATTAGAATATAATAAATTTATTTTATTTATTATTATTATTTTTATTTAATTTAAGGTGATGTAGATTTTAATTAAGAATAATAATGTAATTTATGCTTATAAATTAAGAGGTTAACTCTAGTTTATATTAAGTTTGAATTTAATTGAAGTTTTAACATAATTAATAGTCAACATTAAACTAAGTGTATTAAGTTTGTAATAAGCCTAACTTTTATAAAGATTAGTTAATGTTAAATTAGGAGTCTATTTTTAGATATCATAATTTAACAATTCATATATATGGACGTTAGGTCTTATGTGTATATTTTGATGTTTGTTAATTCCAACTTTATTGAATTTTTTGAAGGAGTACAGTGTTACCCTATATCATGTAGGTGTTTCAAGGAGTTGTACCTCTCTCTTCACTTAAATTTATGTGTTTATATTTGGTATCATTGTGATAGCTCTACTTTTGTTGTATTCCATCTTTTGTCTTAAGGGTTAGGGTTTGTCTTGGTGGTATGAGCCCCAAGAAAACACCTAAAAAAACCCTAAGGAAGGGATGTTTGTGAGAATTTCTAGACCCTAGATAGCCTATTTTTTTTATTAAGGTTCCTAGGTGCCCTAGGTGAGTGGCTTACCATAGGATCCAAGCGAGGATTGTAGAAGGATAACCTTGGGGTGAGTTTGGAAAAGAAAACCTAATATAATTCAAAAACTAGTTGTGAATGTGTAAGGGATTTAATAAACTTTTAAGAAGATAAAAAAAATGGATAATGGTCTTCATAGGTCATGTTGGAGTACACCAAGGTAAATGAATACTAGGAAGGATCCCAACACATAGGATTATACAATGAAACTCACCTAGCTAGCATCCTAGGGAACTCCTTGTTAGGAATAGTCCCAAGAGATAACTAAGAGAGGGGGGGGGTGGTGAATCAGTTATCTACAAGATTCAATTCTTTATCTAATTAAGTATATAAGAACATTAAGCATAAACACAATGAAAGAAAACCTAACACAACACCATAATTTTGGTTACAAGAACACCCAAATAGGTAAAAACCTTGGTGGGAATTAACACCCACTAAAAATTGCACTAGTGTATTATGATCCCTGTTAGAAGATCTTAAAACTCTGTTAGGAGTTGTTCTTTACAATATAATAAGTATAGTGACCTAGTCAAGGGTTAGATCCTATTAGGAGTCTTTTACAATTAACCCTATTAGGGGTGAGGACACACTGTCTGAGAGCACACTGCTCAAAGGGGTGAAGGCTACAACCTTTTGATTAATAGATACACACTATATCTAGATATTGGTGAACTGCGTATAAACCTATTGTCTAGATCAGTTCTGTTGGTGTTTGAAAACTCTTATGCCAACTAGGGCAACCAATATGCCTTGAGACTGATGTTAGGAATGGTTAGCTCCAAGTATGAGAGCTCTACAAGACAACTGGACCAACTATAGGTAAAAGACTACCCTCTTCACTTCTAGCTCTGTAAAACCAAGGTGGGTGTACCTAATCCAGTATCTTATGGCATTCTAGGACTTTAAACTAGATTAAACAAAGCAGATGATAACAAGAGACTACTAAATGTTAACCAAGCATTCATTGAATCTCCATTGTTATGAAGGGTATTACTACTATCAACCAAATAATAATTAAAACATGAAACAGTGTTGATGTATGAAGATGGAAAGAAGTAGACAAGAGCCAATCAAACATTGAACTCAACTGAATATACTAATCCTTGATTAGTGCCATTATCCATTGGGTAGATCTCAAATACAGACATTGAAACATGAACCAACTACTATCAAAGACTCATAGCCATAAACATAAACATCCTAACCCATCCACTACTTATGGTATCCTTTTGTAGACAATCAAAATGAATATATGCCCTATCTAAAGTATATTTCACTTGATCCTAGATCAAGAACTAAAGACTAGAACATATACAAAGGTAACCCTATGCAATGGATCAGAAAATCCAAAATTCACAAGATTGACACCAAGGAGAGACTTGGAAGCTTGAAATAATTATATTAAGTATGATGAGTCATGTACATGTTCAAAGCAGAAAAAAGAGAAAACCACTTCAATAACCTGCAAAAGACTACAAGGAAATTCTATTCAATCTACATACAATGTGATACAACCTGCTACAACCCCCTGGAACCAACCAAAATTAGAACCCTTGGAACCAACCTAGATCAAAACCCTTCTAAATGGTCAAGAAAAATCCTTTTATAGGAACAAGGATTACAACATTCAAAGGATCATTTAGGACAAAATTAGGGTTTCAACCACCCTACCAACTAGGAACAATCAATTTATTATAGGGGATGAAAGTCGGTCGGCCATGCCTGAGAAAGATTTTCACTTATGATAGATCTCTGAGAAAGTACTAAAAATCATAGAATTCTATATCAATCATTCCCTTTAGCCACCTGCAACATGCCTTGAGTAAGAAAACCCATTCCTATACGGCATGAAAACACCTCTTCAATCAATCATCAAGCCTCTGGACCACTCTGCAATAATCAGCACCAACAAACAAATCAAATCTGACCGCTAAAACATTGAAAACTAGTCCTTTCTATTGCTAGAAACCTCAATATTTGAATTTGAAATATAACAGTCATTTCCAAGGAGCCAGCAGCAAATCAGCGATTGACATTTGAAATTAAGTCAACTTTAAGTCCTGACCGTCAGATCTTTTTATTTCATGGGCTTTATGACTTTAAGTCATTAGAAAACCTTAGGTTAACTCTCAGCGAACTAGGGACAAAGGAATTTCTTATTCATGAAGTGAAAACACTAACCCGCCCTTAACTCTATGAACTGGAAAATAAAGGGAACATTTTAACCTCAGTCCTCATTTGGCAAACCGGTGACTGAGACCTTTCCGCCAATTTGTAGAATAACTTAAGTCCCTGCTAAAAAAATTAGCGACTACATGACCCTCCTTCGCTAAATCACCAAATGATTTGGAACACCGCTGATTTTCTTTGCGAATGAGCAAAACCCTTTGAAATTTTTCGGGCCGCTAAACATTTTGTCAGAACCACTAAGCCTTTGACCCCAACCTGGGCCCACTTTATGCCACTTGTTGCTATATCATTTTCTATTACTGCCCAGTCATCACTAACATAGGACCCACTAACACATCCAAGGAAGATTCAAGATCAACGGATGGTGCATAATCTCATGGGGTAGGAATATTCCATGAGATCATGTGCCAACCATAGATTGAAAAGCCTTCACTGCAAGCCCCACTGATAGGATCCCACTCAAAAATTCACCGACCAATAAGAAACTACCAACTGAGTACACATAGCAGTGGACCCATGTCACTTTATCACCTCTGAGAAAAGTAAAATCGACAGCCAGCGTAAGATCTCAAACCTCTGACACATCTCATGAGAACTTACACTTGTCATCAATTTTCTGCAGATGTCAGGATCCTCTGACAAGCTAGAAACCAAGTCCCACTAACACATGCCTAGTCATAACCACACAGACCAATCAGAAGCAAGCACTCCAAAAACACCTAGCAAACTATCCCACAATAGTCATCCTGCACACATGGAGGATCCAACGGCTGGCGCATAATCTCAAGGGCTGAAAAGATTCTTTGAGATCATGTGCTCACCGTAGATTCTAAATCTTTTTCATCATCATGAAAGCCTGACCCCACCCTACCATGTAAGATCCTTCGATGAATGAGAGACTGCCATGTCACAAAATCTGGCAAGTGGACAAGTAACTTTTCCTTTGCTCACAGGTCCTTCTAACAACCCTTCCATATCATCAATTCTCTTGGCCAATAAGGAACTGTCATTTGTGCTTATGTGGTAGTGGACCCACCCATTTGAAGCCTTACGTCATGAAAATGAATCAACAGTCATCATAAGATTGCAAGCCTCTGACAAAACCCTTGCAAACTTATGACAACCATAGGATTAAGATGGTGTTAGAGCCGGGCCCAAGAAAGATTTAAGCCGAAACTATAGAAAAATTAAAGGTGCAGGACTTAGGAAAAATTAAAGCACTAGGCGGATAGACTTAGGAAATATTTGCACACATGGGTTTTAGGAAACTTAAGTGGCCCAAAAAGGTAACATTAAAATAGAATAGGGCCATGACATTTTTGAATTTTTCCACCCAACGGCTAGTTTTTTAAATTTTTGACAAGGGTTTCTAGGCCAGAGACCAAGAAAAACACTGCAAGGACTAGGAGAAAGGACCAAGAGCCATGAAAATTTTAACAGGTGCTAACAGTGGCTCTAGTTGGGGATGCATGCCTCTTACAGGCATAGCAAGGATTCAGATCTCTAGGAGAAGCAGACCACCAACAGGGCAAAAATAGAGACCTCAAAAACTAGCAACCAAACCAGAGAAATAGGAAGGGAAACACACAACTGGAAAGAAAAGATATGTACAAATATTTACAAAATTTACAGCCTTACTTAGTGGCCCCAGGCCACCAAGAGAAAACCAGTGACCCTCCTGAATCAAAAATCTGATTTTCATCTACATATATGGCCAACCACCTAAAATTATCCTGATCAGCTTGTTGCCAACATATGTGAATAACCATGGGTTGAAGAATAAAATTGTACTGATCACTACCCATGTTTTTCCAGTCATGACTACCACACTCATATTCATATTCTAAGAATTAGGGAAAATCATCTACTTCTCCTTGATGACTGGAAATAGAAAATTGATCTAGTAATGCATCAAAAAATGTGACATATTGATTATCATGCATTACCATAGGATTACCTGGCTGAAAAGGACTTGGATCCTTAGATTCACCTTCACATATTGCCTTAGCCACTGAGCAACCTAGTTCCTCCATGATGTCTTCACTAACTTGATCATGAACCAAGTGAAGGTCTTCTTCACAAATAATGTGATAGGGGGACATTGGATTTGCATCATCATTTTCATTAAAAGAAGTCCTATCCCAATTATTAAAGACAAGGTCCTCAATACTATCACCATCAGTATCATATTTATCAAAAGAAGGAAAAGGATATAAATAAGAAACTTGTTCATCAATGCAATTTCTATGATAGGAAAAGACACTGTCATGTCCTTCTACCTCTTCTCTTGCAAAGTCACTACATGAGGGGATCTCTGGTGAAAATGGAACATCATAATCACTTTGAACACTAGACTCATTATCAATGTTAAAGGATAGATCATAAGGGGGCTATAAATCAAAATCCAAAATAGGGGCGTACCTCTGAAATTCTTCAGCCAAGAGTGCTGAAATCCTTTCACTGCACAATGGACTTTGGGCCTTGATATCATCTTCCTCAGCCTCACCCTTAATGCTACAAATATCATCCCTATTAGGAACAAGGATACATGTTTCTATCCTTAGATCATCTTGTGTGAAGCAATCTATGCAGGAATCATCATCTACATTATACTCAATACTCTGCCCTTCACACAAAACATCATCAAACCGGGACAACAAAACTGCCTTCTGATATTGAACAACAAAAAAATCTACAGACAAACTGGAAATATTATCAAATTCAGATTCATCTTTAGCACTCTCGTATGCATTGACCTCAATGTCAGCTTCATAATCAATATCCTCTATAAAATGAGAATCAACATCAGAAACACTAGCCTCCTCATGATCATCATCAGGAACCACTAGTCTTAGCAATATTATGTCCTCCTCTAACTACCAGTTCTCCATTTTTATCTTTGCTAATTCCTTCTTGAGAGCAGTAACTTTATCAAAATGCTCAACAAACTTAGCTCTCAACACATCCCAAAAAGGGATTGAACATGAAGGCAAGGACAAGAACCACTTCCTTGCACCATCAAAAAATGTCCACACAAGAAACCTCATAGCAACATCTTCATGTTCAATAACTATTTCACCAAAAAGATCCATGAGGTCATCTATATGCTGGCTTGCAAAAATAGATCCACTAGCCAGGAATCTAGGCAAGCATTCCTCAACATTAGTAGGGAACTCATTAGGGGCACCTTCTATGCCATCAAAACAAAAGGGCCTATATTCCTCCATAAGGAACTGCCCACTACTACTCATCCCTTTATAGAGTGCTCAACACTTGATAGGGAAACATTTCTTTACAACTGATTTTCATAAAGAACAGAGCATATGAAAACCAAAATACCTAGAACTTATGCGGTAGAGACTTTGTTGACTGAAAATAGGGTAGATCTAGAGCTCACCATGCAGCTCCATCAAGTTCTTTTCTATGTAGAGTCACCACCTCCTTGAAGAGGAAAATATGGTGCTTGTATTGTAGCTTCTTCCAATCACCCAAAACCTCACTAGGATTTTTACATTGTTTATCAAGAACTGCACTAATCAAATAGAGAACTTAGAGTCACCACTCAACACTTAGTGACAAGATATTAGCAAATGCTTTATTTTTTCTTTTGACTCTTTGATCATATAACCAGACTCTGGGATAGATCAACAAAGCAAGGAATTGGACATCTTAAACTTGCTATCATTAATCAGTCCCCAGTAGAGTCGCCATCTTGTTGGTTTCTGAAAACTCTTATGCCAACTAGGGTGACCAATATGCCTTGAGATTGATGTTAGGAATGGTTAGCTCCAAGTATGAGAGCTCTACAAGACAACTGGACCAACTATAGGGACAAGACTTCCCTCTTCACTTTTGGCTCTGTAAAACCAAGGTGGGTGTACCTAATCTAGTATCTTATGGCATTCTAGGACTTTAAACTGGATTAAACAAAGCAGATGATAACAAGAGACTACTAAATGTTAACCAAGCATTCATTGAATCTCCATTGTTATGAAGGATATTACTACTATCAACCAAATAATAATTAAAACATGAAACAGTGTTGATGTATGAAGATGGAAAGAAGTAGACAAGAGCCAATCAAACATTGAACTCAACTGAATATACTAATCCCTGATCAGTGCCATTATCCATTGGGCAGATCTCAAATACAAATATTGAAACATGAACCAACTATTGTCAAAGACTCATAGCCATAAACATAAACATCCCAGCCCATCCACTACTTATAATATCCTTTTGTAGATAATCAAAATGAATCTATGCCCTATCTAAAGTATATTTCACTTGATCCTAGATCAAGAACTAAAGACTAGAACATATACAAAGGTAACCCTATGCAATGGATCAAAAAATCTAGAATTCACAAGATTGACACCAAGGAGAGAATTGGAAGCTTGAAATAATTATATTAAGTATGATGAGTCATGTACATGTTCAAAGCAGAAAAGAGAGAAAACCACTTCAATAACCTACAAAAGACTACAAGGAAATTCTATTCAATGTACATACAATGTGATACAGCTTGCTACAACCCCCTAGAACCAACCAAAATTAGAACCCTTAGAACAACCTAGATCAGAACCTTTCTAAATTGTCAAGAAAAATCCTTTTATAGGAACAAGGATTGCAAAATGCAAAGGATCATTTAGGACAAAATTAGGGTTTCAACCACCCTACCAACTAGGAATAGTCACAATTTATTACAGGGGATGAAAGCCAGTCGGCCATGCCTAAGAAATATTTGCACTTACAATAGATCTCTAAGAAAGTACTACAAATCATGGAATTCTATGTCAATCAGTCCCTTTAGCCACCTGCAACATGCCTTGAGTAAGAAAACACATTCCTACATGGCATGAAAACACCTCTACAATCAATCATCAAGCCTCTGGACCACTCTGCAACAATCAGCACCAGCAAACAAATCAAATCTAGCCGCTAAAACATTAAAAACCAGTCCTTTCTATCCATGGAAACCCTCAAAATATTTGAATTTGAAATATAACAGTCATTTCTAAGGTGCCAATAGAAAATCAGCGGTCGACATTTGAAATTAGGTCAACTTTAAGTCCTGACCATTAGATCTTTTTATTTCATGGGCTTTATGACTTTAACTCATTAGAAAACCTTAGGTTAACTCTCAGTGAATTGGCAACAAAGGAATTTCTTATTCATGAAGTGAAAACACTAACCCACCCTTAACTCTGTGAACTGGTGAATAAAGGGAACATTTTAACCTAGGTCCTCATTTGGTGAATTGGCGACTGAAGACCTTTTCGCCAATTCATAGAATAACTTAAGTCCCCACTAAAAAAATTAGCGACTATGTGACCCTCCTTCGCTGAATCACCAAATGATTTGGAACACCATCAATTTCCTTTGTGAATGAGTGAAACCCTTTGAAATTTGTTGGGTCGCTAAACATTTTGTTAGAACCACTAAGCCTTTTACCCCAGCCTAGGCCCGCTTTATGCCACTTATCACTATATCATTTTCTATTGTTGCCTAGTCATCACTGACATAGGACCCACTGTCACATCCAAGTAAGATTCGAGATCAATGGATGGTGCATGATCTCATGGGGTAGGAATATTCCTTGAGATCATGTCTCGACTGTAGATTGAAAAGCCTTCACTGTAGGCCCCACTGACAGGATCCCACTTAGCAATTCACTGACCAATAAGAAACTACCAACTAAGTACATGTAGCAGTGGACCCACGTCACTTTATCACCTCTGAGAAAAGTAAAATTGACGGCCAGCATTAGATCTCAAACCTCTGACACATCTCATGAGAACTTACACCTGTCATCAATTTTCTGTAGATGTCAGGACCCTTTGACAAGCCAAAAACCAAGTACCACTAACACATACCCAGTCATAACCACGTGGACCAATCAGAAGTGAGCACTCTAGAAACACCTAGCAAATGGTCCCACAATAGTCATCCTGCACACATGGAGGATCAGACAATTGGCGCATAATCTCAAGGGTTGAAAAGATTCTTTGAGATCATGTGCCCGTTGTAGATTTTGAATCTTTTTTGTCGTCATGAAAGCCTGACCCCACCCTACCATGTAAGATCCTTTAACGAATGAGAGACTACCACATCACAAAATCTAGCAAGCGGACAAGTAACTTTTCCTTCACTCACAGGTCCTTCTGACAACCCTACCATATCATCTATTCTCTTGGCCAATAAAGAACTATCATTTGTGCTTATGTGGCAGTGGACCCACCCGTCTGAAGTGTTACATCATGAAAAGGAATCAACGGTCATTGTAAGATCACAAGGCTCTGACAAAACCCTTGTGAACTTATGACAACCATAGGATTAAGATGGTGTCAGAGTCGAGCCCAGGAAAGATTTAAGCTGAAACTATAAAAAAATTAAAGGTGCATGACTCAGGAAAAATTAAAGTGCTAGGCGGATAGACTTAAGAAATATTTGTGCACATGGGTTTTATGGAACTTAAGTGGCCCAGAAAGGTAATGTTAAAATAGAACAGGGCCATGGCATTTTTGAATTTTTCCACCCAACAGCTAGTTGTTTGAATTTTTGACAAGGGTTTCTAGGCCAGAGACCAGGAAAAACACTGCAGGGACTAGGGGAAAAGACCAGGAGCCTTCAAAATTTTAACAGGTGCTAACAAGTTCCAATAAATAGAATATACTCTTTCCTTGGTCAAATAGACCTTCTGTTGATGGCTCAACATTTCACACTTTCTGCTGATGGCTCAACACTTCGCACTTTCTGCTCTACTCTTTTCTTTCAACTCAGAATCACACTTTAGCAATCACAAATGATTATCTATAAATATCTTTCCTCCAAATGATATAATCAAGTCAGCTTATTAGAACCATCTTGAAATCATATTAGAGAAACAATAAAAATTTCCAATAACACTTCAATCAGCTCTACTAAGCACACAACATAAATTAGGACTTCACAATTCCATGTGAGTAGACTCCACGCTACACATAGTCGGCTTCACTAAATTATCTCCAACTTTCTTTTTATGCTCAATTACATCATGCACTCTTAACCAAACATTTTTGAATCTCCTCTTAACATAAATCCAAGCATGCATACCATGATGATAGGCAAAACTACTGCAATCTTATAAATACTTTCAGCTCTCCCAGATAAACTCAAGAAATTATAACTGTCAACTGGAGGCTTCATAACTCAAGTTGTACTACATATTTGACTCTATGTTCATGATCATAACATAATACATATGTCTACAACATAAATATGAAGGGGCAAGGCTCCACTACAACCGTACAGCCAATCATATACAAAACTATTCCTCGAACTTGTCGAGAACACTCACTGATATACACAACTTTATTACTGTCTTTACTCAAGATTAAATTTTTCATCTATGATATCATGTTGATAACATATCCATGCAAAATATATTGAAGGCACTCTTCATTAGGCTTCCACACATGTTGCTTACCATATGTTGTCATCAATGACAAACATACAGTCAACAATCTGGCTTGCTGGCAAATCTCCAATAATCTCCCCCTTTGGCATTAATGGCAACATATGGAATGAAAAACACCCCCAATCCAAATTATCAATTATTTTATAACATTCTCCATTTCCTCAACAAAAACTCCCCCAAGGAAGTATCCTCCAACTATTTCAATATTCTTCAATATTCTCCATTTCCTCAACTGTACTGCTTCCCATGATTGTATTTTTACTCCCCCTTTATACTTGTTTTTTATTACTACATATTCCTATTTTTTATGTTTTTCATGACTATATATTACTCCCCCTTTGACATCAATGGAAAAGGGTACCAAGAACATTAAGCATCGGTACTACTCCTGAGGTAGAGTAGTCAACCTTTCATCAGTCACTGAGGACTGATCCACTCCTATCTCTAGTCAGATTCAGGGAAGGGAATTACTCCCAGCTTCTCTCTGAGATACTCAAAAGTATCCTTAGGTAAAGGGTTTGTGAATATATCTGCTAGCTGATATTTTGTACTCACATAATCCACCATTACTTCTTTTTCTGCAACTTTCTCTCTTAGGAAGTGATATTTTATCTCAATATGTTTTGTTTTTGCATGCATCACATGGTTTTTTGATATATTGATAATGCTAGTGTTATCACAATGAATAATAATAGGGTAGTCAATCTGAATGCCAAAATATTTTGTCATCTGCTTGATCCACACAATTGTAGAATAATTCAATGCTGTTGCAACATATTCTGATTCTATTGTTGACTGAGAGATACAATTTTGCTTTTTACTTGTCCAGGTAACAAGTCTATCTCCAAGGAATACAGCTCTTCCAGAGGTACTCTTTCTATCATCCACCCATCTTGCCCAATCTACATCTGTATATAAATGAAGCTTTACATTCTCTGAATTAGGATACCATAAACCTATAGACACCTAAAAATCCATTACAAAATAAAAGTATTTTTATTTTCTGAAAACTTCTGATGACATCATCTTTAATTAATTTATTTATTTATTTATTTTTATACCATTAAATCCCTTTATCTTAATTAAAAATATTTAATTAAGAAATCCCTTCCAAAAATGTTTAAATCTTATTTAAACATCATTCCCTCCAAAATTTATTAATTATTTAATAAATTGGCTAAAAATCCTTTAAATAAATAACATATTTATTTAAATCCAAAAACCTTGGAAATCTTCTAGAAATCCCTAACCTCTTCTAGAATTTCCTAATCTCACTCTAATCTTGATTAAAAGATGATTCCTACATTTTTAAGTCTAAATCCTTAATGACATCATCATTTATTAATTAATTAATTAATTTATTTTTATGCCATTAAATCCTCCTATTTTAATTAAACATCTTTAATTAAAGATTCCCTCACAAAATCATTTAAATCAAATTTGAGTGAATTTCCTCTATTTATTAATTATTAACTAATAAATTGACCAAAAATCTTTTAAATAAATAAAATATTTATTTAAATCCTAAAACCTTAAAAATACCCTAGAAATCACTAACCTCTTCTAGAATTTCCTAATCTCACTCTAAACCTAATTAAAAGGTGATTCCTACATTTCTTAAGCCTAACCCTTCAAACTTTGACTTTGGGTCAAAATCCCTCATAAATGAGCCTTGCACACTCATAAATACTTCTTACATCCTCATTAATGACTCTTACAAGCCATTAATGAAGCCCATGTCTCCTCTTACCTTTTGGTCTCCCTTGCACACTTCCCTAGTGTTGCTCACACATGTGTGAGAAACCTTGACCATGATAATCCCTACTATTTATTAAATTCATTTGATAAATAAAGTCCTCAACCAAACCCTTTAAATAAATTTAACATTTATTTAAATCCCTAAATCCTAGACTCTTCTAGAAAATTTTTAAACCCTTATCCTAATCTTGGTCCAATCAACCTTTGAAAGTCAATCCTTATCCCTTTGACTCAACCCCAAACCTTACCTCTAACCTTGAATCCACTTCCTAACCCAAGCCCTTCCTCAAATCCTATAAATACTCTCATCTTCCAAGAGCAAAACACCAATTCACATAATCATATTAAGTAGAGTTATAATGTTAGATTCTTGCTAGATCATAAGCTTTTTAGTATATTTGTTAGATTTTATATTTTCTAAATCATCATAGAATAGCTTAATGGAATGAATCTTAGTTTCATTTATGTTTTTCTAGTCTTTTATGCATCATACCAAATCATCCTTAAAATGCATTAGAAGAAAGCTCTAAGTGCTTAGAGAGAACACCCGCATCCCTCATAATCAGGGCAAATCAAACAATGCTTAAAGCATTCATTTTGGCTCAATCTGAGGTGGCTTGGTTTTTTGTATTTTTTCTTTGAATTGATATAATGTTTAGAAGTCTAATGTTTGTCTATTTACACCTTTCAAGATAGATATAGATTAAATTGTAGTCTACATTCTGGAACGCCCGGTGGGACCCACTTCATGGGTTCATTGCTAGCATTTTGATGTGTTTTGGAGTGCTTTCTAATTTTTTAAGCTCATAGGTGGAGGGAGCATTTTGAATATGTGGTTCCTCTTCTTAATTTTTATCATTCCTCTCTTATGTCTACTCTTTCTTCTATTTTTCTTAAGAGATTGTGGCATATCTTCCTCAATAGAATCCATAAGGAGGCTATTTTTTACGAAGGCCCTTGTAAATTTTCAAGGAAAAAAACACTTAAATTTGGGTTTTAGAAAAACACTTATGTTTGGTTTTAAAAATGAACAAAGAAAATCTCACAAACTAAATATAATGTTTAAAAATGAACCTTAAAAAAAATCATTCCTAAAATTGATCAAACACACTTCTAAGGTTTTTTAGTTAGTTAAAAAGAACAGTCTTTCAAACAAAATCTAAAGGTTGTAGGGTGCATTCATGCAAAATTAAGAACATTTCAAGTTTTGGGTACTTAAAAAGAACCTCAAATTTGCATCTCATTTCTAAAAACATTCAAAATCAATCCTAAAAGTGCATGCAAAAGTTCCTAAAATCAATCCTAAAAGCTTTGTTTTTGTTGAAAACTAACTTCATTTCACAAAAATATTGAATACTTTCCAAACTTCATGCATCAAACTAATCTAGGAACTTTTCCTTTGGATCTAAAAATTGAGCCAAAAGACAAACAATTCTTCAATGAAATTAAAGAAATGAACCAAAGTCCAAAGAAGTCATTTTCATTTTTGAAATTCAAACACACTCTTGAATGAACTAAATGGTGAATGAAAATCATCTCTATTCCTTCCTCTTTCAAATTTAGTTCAAGCAAACAAAACTCAATCTTTAATGACTTAAAATCAAAACAAAGCTCATTTCAAAGTTCTTAAGCAATACGCAAATCAAATCTTCAATGGCCAAACAAAATAACTTTGCAATTGCTCAAAGTTTTACTTTTTGAAAGAAAGAACAAATCAAAGCCTTAAACACTTGTGTCTTCAAAATCTTCAATTTAAATCACTTAATAAATTTTTAGAAAAAGAACCTTTGTTTGTTGTTCTTTCTAGGAGTCTTCAAAAATTTTACAAATCCTTGTTAATCTAAGTAACATAAAACACTTGAACTTAGACAAGTTCACCTATTTTACTTTTAGAGAAGCCTATCTAGGGAGAAAAGCACTTCCTCTCTAGAGAATGACCTCAAACCAATACCTTCCCTGACCAGTATAGAAATAAAGTGTTGAGAAAAATCTCTCTTACATCCCCTCAAGCTCGGGCGATGCATGTTTATGGTAGCCCAGGGTAGGTGAATAATCCCTACAATTTTGGCATGGTCAACTAGGCTCTTGAGTGAGTTAAGTGCATACAAACCAATTGGGAGGACTCCATGGAACAACTAAAAACCTGATAAAATAGAGGCCACCTTATCTACATCTGAAGGTATCAGAATCCTTGTGCAAGGACCGATCCAATGGTTTTACTGGATCACCTTAAGATACTCACTATATGTATCCCCTTTTAGGGGGTATCATGTTGTGGGAAAGGATTTTGATACTCACCTCCTTTTGGGTAGATCTACTTGAAGTGGTTGCGCAGTCAAAAGCTCAGTGAAAACACTTGTTGGAATATACACCTTTCAAAGATTTCTTGTAGATTCAGTAGCTAAAGTCATTGCTTGTATCCCATAAGGTTTCTTTGTCCCTTGTCTAGATTGTTTTCAAAGTGTCTATTGTCAGGTTAGTCCTTTGCCACTGAGACATCATACAATTGGGCCAAACATTTTCAAAACAAACCTTGCAAAAGAATCCTTCAAAATCAAACACCCAAAGCCTTGTTTTAAAAACACTTACTAGAATCTCTCCAAGTTATGTTAGATTTGACCCAACACAAAAAAGATAGGCTTCCCAGATCCCTAGTCTATCAAGAGAAGAAAGTTGCAGATAGAAATCTCAAAAACAATCAACATTCCCTTAAAGAAATCCAAGAAGAAGAGAAAAATCAAGAGAGACTAGAAAACATTGAGTACAACACAAGAATCAAGTAGTTTTCATATTGATTCCATGTTAATCATTGCTACATCAATCTTGAAAGAGAAGACTAGCTGGATCCATCACATATCCACTCTTCCTTCGAAATCCAAAATCCTATCTTGAAAGTCCTTCATCCTAGTTCATCCTAGTCTCATCCTTGCATCACCACCAAGCCTTAGTTACATCTTAAATTATTCTTAGTTGCATCTTTTCATTCATCATCATCTTCGTAGAAACATCATAGGTCATCCATTTCAGTTGCATCTAAGTTATCCTCTTAGAAATAGCATCATTCCATCATCTTTCACCATCATTCCATCAGCAAATGATAATCAGAATCCCAAATCCTTGATCCAAAATCCAGCATCCATCATCCAAGTCAACCTCACCATCCTTGCACCAAATCTAGTAATCCAAATCCAAAAGCGCTTAGTGTTCAAAACCTTTGAGTTGTTTTCAATCCTTATCCTAAAATCAGAAATCACCCCCTTTGATAGAACATTATCTAGATGAAATCCAACTTGTCCGTTCTTAGCCTCATCATCTCGAGAATGAGATTGGCTTGCATTGATAAGAATCTAGTTGACCAAAGATCATTAGTCTATCCTAGGTCAACCAAATCCTATCACTAATCCTCCATCGAGAAAATAGTAGCTCATTTGTTGACATGTAGTAATCATCCACTAGCATCCCACCAATCATCCACCAAATCTTGATCCAAATCAGAGCATCCCACCAAGCCCCCGTCATCACCAAGGATTTCACCAATATTTCACCATCTCCTACCAATCTTCCGCCATCCTTAAACCAAATCAGACCATCTCACCAATCCTTTATACATTTTCACCATCCCTAGAGTTGATCCAAATCCTTGCATTGCATTCTAGAAATCCACCATCCTTAGAAGTTTCCTAGGCTTGCATCCATCATACTTTAGAGTCTCTTAGGAGCACCTTGCATCCATATAGAATATACAACTTTAGATCTTCACTCCATGTCTATTGAGACAAGATCTAGAAAATTAAGGAACATGGATCCTTATCAAATCACCAGCTCGTCTGATCCCAACATTTCTACTAGCACGATGGTAGCTTACGATCCCCAAATCCAACAAAATAGTAATGTATGGGATGATCCCAATATTCCCTCGACTTCTTTTGTGATAGAAAAATTCATGAATCATCTAGGGAATGCACAAATGGTTAGTGCACTCATTGCTCAGAATCAACAAAACATGTTGGCTCACTTCACATAGGAGGGTACTCCCATTCCACCATATCTCCAACCTCGCATTCTCATCAATAACATCTGAATCCCAAAAAAAGTATACACCCCCATCATCCAACAAATCCCTAATCCACTTTTCCAAATATCACAAGTAGCTTCACCCATCCCTCCTCTTTTGCAAAGTAGTTTCACAAGCCCTACGACACACGCAACATAATCCACTCCATTTCCTCTCATAGGAACACCATCATCTTCCATAGTTTCTCAATCCATCATCCCTTCCCAAATATTTTTTCAAAACCAAACGCCACCTCCCACACAAACCTTTACACAAGCAGTTCTGCCACCTTCCATGGGCCAAGCAACATTATTTTTCCCAAGGCCAATGCAATATTCCTTCCAGTTCATTTCACAAGCTTCTACACCCATGCCATCATTTCTGGGGGCAATGCAATTTTTCTCCTCCTTCTCCTAGCAAGCTTCCACATCAGCACCACCCTTTTCATGGGGAACACAAGAATCTTCGTTCACACCTCAACAAACATTTACCTAGGCACAAGCCCAAGAAACTACATTCACAATAGTATGCCTTCCATGGGATTTTCAAATCCACCATTCATGTCCCAAACCCTATAACATCTACCTTTACCACATCTTAAGCATTGTAACTCCCATCGTGAACTGGTTCTCGTTGGGGCCTTACTCGAGAAGAGATGCTAGCTTTTGGAATACCAACTCACTTCTCTGCATCCGTACCACCAAACCAACAAGCCACCTTCATGCAAGTAGCACAAAAACAACCATCTCAACCTTTGCTAGCATCATCCTTTCCCCCATTTTCAAACCATCTATTCACACCACCCAATGCTCCTCAAAAAGTCCCAACATCCCAACAACATAGTTCTTCCCATCTCACAAGCTACCTTGCTCAACCGCCTCTTCCTTTCAGCTTCCCTACATTGGTTCCACTCTTAAGCAATGCAGGAGTGCATCCATCCTACATCAATAAAGCACAAATCCAAGTACAACAAGGTCCATCTTATCACAAACCTACATCATTTCTCCAGCCTCCTCTACAACAACAATACTTCCAATTGCAGCAACAAATCCCCATCATTCCCCAGCAACAAAAATTGTCATCCTGTGCATCATAATAGCAACATCCCATCATCCCCCAACACCAACCAGTTCCATATCATCCACTACAATATGCCCCCATGCCTCAGCAACAATATCCTCCCCAATAATCATCACTCCAAAATCCATTCCAATCCACCTATCTTACTGGGCAATCTCCATATCCCACTCCACAATATCCACCTCAAAATCACCCTTATTCACCAGCACTACTAGAACCTTTCCAAGTGGGAGTACCCACTCCAATGCCAATCAATGTCAAGTGGGAAGCAATGAAGAATGCTCTTAAGGAGCTCCAAACTAGCACAAAGAATAAAACCTTCAAGTTTGAAGAGGTGTGTCCCTACGCATTTGATCGATCAATCGCCGTTGTTCCTTTCCCAAAAAACTTTGAGACACCCAAATTTGATAAATATCAAGGGAAAGGAGACCCTACAAATCACATCAAAGAGTTCTATATGGCATGCCAAGAAGTAGCTTACAATGACAATTGTCTTTTGCGCTTATTCCCCAAAAGCTTGGGAGGAACTGTTGTTGAGTGGTTTTACAAGATACCATGTAGGACCATCACAACTTTTTCTAAGCTCTCTAAGAATTTCATAGCTCAACATGCCCACAATGTTGAGAATGAGTTGACTTTGCTAGACCTTTGCAACTCCAAACAAAAAGAAGGAGAAAGCCTAGCAGACTACTTGCAATGATGACAAAACCTCACTACTAGGTTATCATATCAACCGCCTGAAAAGTATCTAACCAAGATCTTTATCAATAACCTACATCCCAAACTATCCCACTTCATGAGGATGAACTATATCCAAATGTATCAATGTATGAAAAGAAAAGGGATAGATATCGAAAGAGGTCTCCTAGATGAAGGTGCAATCCGGTATTACAAAAATGATTCCCAAAGTAAACCCATCAATGATAAACCTCGTTATTGGAATCATAACAAAAATATAGTCACTGATGGAGCTATGGACACCAAGCATGTCCAAATCATTGTGGTCAGTCCTACACCTATTCCTACATATCAACAATAGCCTCAAACTCATCAGCAACCTATGCAACAATATCAACCTCAAAACAATTAGCAGAACTATCAACAGTACACACATCAAGCCCATCAAGGCAATCCAACCAATCAGGTTAATGCCATCTTTACTACTCACAATCAAAATAGGCCTCAAGCCCAAACTTATCAAAAGAGAATCTTCACAAAACTTTGTGAGCCTTTGGATGTTATCTTTCACCGAATGGCCAAGGCCAATCTTATCACGTACCCACCGATCCAATAGTTTGATGATGCAACTCCCAAGCCTAACTGGTAAAAAGATCATGAGTACTATGATTATCATTGTGTCAAAGGAAACACTACCCTACAGTGCATGAAGCTAAAACACTACATCCAAGATCTCATTGACTGAAAGGAGATCCAAGTGGACACACTCACGCAAGCCTCGCCTAATGCTAATTTGCAGATATATCAGAACATGTTCTTGGAACACAATGCCGGGAAGAACCAAGCCAATACCAATCCTCCTCCCCAAAACCAAGGCAAAGACAAACAAGGAGATCATACTGACCACAAAGACTACACTACTACCTATATCAATTACGACAAGTTTGTTGGGTGTATAAGCCAAGTCAATCCCATAGTCAACGTCATCCATGTCAAATGAGTAGATGATCAGTGTGTTGTTACCACCCATAGAGGCTAGATACCTGTCATTGGTGCCCATCCAAGACTAGCACACAATGCACAATACAACCTCATAGCACATCTTGGGAATACACCAGCAAAAATCTCCATCCTCGACCTTCTCCACACTTCAGCCCTCCATTAGGAAATCCTTGACTGAGCCCTCCAAGAAGGACATGTCCCCAGATACATTAACACCATCCAGTTTGAGAACCTTGTGGGACATCTATCCACATCCTGTGCTCTATCCTTCAAATCATCTGACATACCAGCCATTTCCCCTAACCATAATCTCCCTCTCCGCATCACCATCATGGTCAGAGATTTTTCCATAAAAAGGGTCATGATAGATAATGGCTCCACCCTAAACTTCTGTACTCTCAAATTCATTCAGCATATAGGGTTCATAGAACCTGACATATCACATGAGGTAATCACCATCAAGGCATATGATAACTTGGAGCATACCTCTAAAGGTACCATTATTTTGCCTATCCAGCTAGGCCTAGCAACACAAGAAACCATTTGCCATGTTTTTGTTCTTGACTTACCATTTAACATCCTCCTCAGCCAACCATGGATCAATTCCATCAAGGCTGTACCATCCACTTACCATCAATGCATTAAATTTATCCATGAAGGAAATTAGGTACCATCCATGCATACCCCCAACCCTTTGCATACTATCGTGTGATGGAAGCATCATTCCCTCATTCCACTCATTGTCCTGGAACTAGCATTGGAACTTCTATCACCAGCTCTTCATGATCCCATAGCAATCTAGAGATTATTCTTGCCTCCACTCTCTCTTCTGTCAAGATCAATAATTAGGGCTGTGGTGAATACAGCCTAACTGATGCATTTTCAGTTGAGGCCCTCCCACTTAATCCACATACACAAGGGTGCCCAAATCACCAAAGAAACCCTGCTGAAACCAAGCATGAAATCAAGAAAATGGGACCTATGACTTTTGTCTCCCATGGAAACATAAACAGTCAAGAGATGGACCTTGACATCAATAGGTGGTTGTATAGAGATCCCCCACCACCTGACACTCAACTTCTTCATTACTTCAAAGAAAAGTATCCCCAATTACACAAGTACACCACTAAACAATGGAAATATCAAGGCGGTGGTCTAGGACCACAAGAAGGTGGAAGCAAAGACCCCATTGCAACATCAAAGAATCCACAACATCAAGGTCTTGGCTTTAATACCCCTTGCCTACATATACAAGAGCCCAATACCATAGCTGGGGGAACTAACATGACCAATGTTCCCTTCTTGAATAGCCAAAACAACCTTGTAGAGATCGAAGACATCCATGAAGAGGAAGAAAAGAAATCATATGATGATATCTTTGATGATGATACCCTCCTAGGTACTTCTATCCTCCAACAACTTTCCATTAACCTCATATAACTTCCCCTCATCCTCCCCAAACTCATAGACTGGGACCAACCAAGTGTCACACATATCAATGAGTTCCAAAGCATGGAAGTGCTCCTAGAGTTCATGGGGGTATTAGGCCAACAATCAAATCAGGATTTATGTTCAACTCACATATGTAAGCTCAACCCTAAAGGATATTTTAGGGAAGAGGAAATCTTTAGCCGTAAAAGTGAAAAAGAAAAAGAAAAGCATGAGTCCTTATGTAAAAACCCCTTTCGGGCACATTCTGATTTCAAAAAAATAAAAATAAAGGGTGTATCTTCTAGTGAAAACCTCTCTAAGGTGTTAGAAGATGAAGACTTGCCTCTTCCTCCTATCCAAGATTATAGACCTGAGCAGTCTCCCATCATCATAGAAGAAACCAAACTAGTCAACTTGGGCACATAAGAATGTCCAAGAATTACCTACATTGCAGCATCTCTAATAGAAGGTGAAGAAATGAATCTCATTGCACTCCTCCATGAATCCATTATAAACTTTGCATGGTCATATGTGCATATGCCTGGGCTTGATCCAAATCTCACTGTGCACAATCTTGCAATGGATCCTAATGTCAAGCCATTCAAGCAGAATCTAAGAAAAATTCATCAAAAAGTGGCCTTGTTAGTAAAAGTAGAGCTTGAAAAAATCCTCCAAGAAAAGATCATTAGAGCCATTGATTACTCAAATTGGATCTCCAACATGGTTCCTATCATGAAGCCTTTAGGTGATATCAGAATCTACATAGATTTTAGGGACCTAAACAAAGCATGTCCTAAGGATGATTTCCCACTACCCAACATAGACATGATCGTAGATCTTACAACGGGCCATGAGATGTTGTCACTCATGGATGGCTTCTTAGGGTATAATCAGATCTAGATAGCAAAATAAGATCAACATAAAACAACATTCACAACTCCATGGGGTACCTTTTGTTACAACATGATGCCATTTGTCCTGTAAAATGTAGAAGCCACATATCAACAAGAAATGATAGCCATCTTCCATGATATGATCCACAAGATCCTGGAAGACTATGTGGATGACATTATTTCAAAATAAAAACATGAGGTGAATACCTAAACATTCTTGAGAGTGTGTTCGATCACTTGTAGCATTATGGCTTGAATCTAAATCCAAAGAAATGTGTCTTTGGTGTAAGATCTAGAAAGCTTCTAGGCTTTATAGTATCACAGTGTGGCATAGAGATTGACCCCAAGAAGGTCAAAGCTATAACATAAATTCCTCCACCAACAACACTTAGGTAGCTTAGGAGCCTATAAGGAAAGCTCCAATTAGTGCATCAATTTAACTCATAGTTGGCAGACAAGTGCCAACCTTTCACGCATCTACTTCGCAAAGACACAAGCTTCAAATGGGATCTCATCTATCAGAAAAGCTTTGACAAGATCAAGGAATTTCTAGCTAACTCTCCCATCCTTGTACCACTAGTTTTAGAACACCCTCTCATACTATACATCTCAGTAACCACTACAACATTGGGGGCACTCTCAGCACAACATGAGGTTGACAACAAAGAGAGAGCCATCTACTATATCAGTTTAACTCTTGTCAGCTATGAGCTTAACTATTCATCCATGGAGATAGAATGCCTCGCAGTGGTCTTTTCCACTCAAAAGCCTAGACACTACATGCTCAGCCACACAATCAACCTCATTTCAAAGGTGGATCCACTCAGGTATCTATTATCAAGGACAACTCTCACAAGCTATATGGAAAAATGGGTCATGCTACTCAGTGAGTTTGACATCCAGTACATAGATTAGAAAGAAATCAAAGGGCAAGTAATTGTCAATCAGCTAGCAAAACCACCACTGGTGGATGCCTATCCACTAATGGTGGCATTCCCTAATGAGCACCTATGTATGATCAAAGAACAACCTATATGGAAACTATACTTTGATGGCTCCTACACATCACATGGATCAGGTACAGGAATCCTATTCATCACACTTGAAGGTGACTACATTCCAAAATCATTCAAATTGGGATTTCCATGTACTAATAACATTGTAGAATATGAGGCACTCATCTTAGGTCTCAAAACAACCATTCAATGGAACATAATAGGACTGCAAGTGTTTGGAGACTTGCAATTTATTATCATGTAGGTCCTAGATGAATTCCAGATAAAGGACGACAAGCTACTACCCTACAAAGAACTAGTGGACAAACTCAAAGAGAATTTCCTAAATCTATAGTTTAATCAGATACCAAGGCTTCAAAACAAAGTGGTTGACATAATGGCAACCATCAGATCCTTATTGGAGATCCCTCACAATTCAAATCAGTATGAATTTTTAGTCGAGCAGCTACACACGCCTACTTATGTGAACACCGATGCTGAAATGGTGTGTATCTTGGTTGGTCCTTAGTGCCCATGGTACCATGACATCCATGCATATCTAAAGAATGGTATCATATCTCCCCATCTCACCAAAAACCAACAGTAAAACTTAATTTGTAGAGCTTCCTACTACACTCTTATAGCCAACACCCTTTATTGTTGAGGATATCACAATATTCTTTCTAGGTGTTTAGATTCAAATGAGGCCATCCTGACTTTACAAGAGGTCCACATTGGAATTTGTGGTGCCCACACAAGTGTCATGGTTCTAGCAAAGAAGTTTCTTTGAGTTGGGTGTTATTGGCCAACCATGGAACATGACGCTTGTGAATTTGTTAGGAAGTGTCTACCATGTCAGCAACATGCAAATCTGATTCATGCACCAACACAAGACTTGCAGCCCATTGCACCACCTTGGCCATTTTCATGTTGGAGCTTTGACCTCATCAACTTAATCACTCCCCTCTCTTCCAATGGACATAAGTACATAATAACTACCATACAGAACTTCACAAAATGGGTTGAAATGATTCCTCTCACCCTAACTACTGGCATCCAAATATCTAAGTTCATCCTTTACCATATCATTTTCCACTTTAGCATACCATCTACCATCTTCACTGACCACAAAACACCTTTTGAAAACTAATATGTGTATGATCTGTGTGCCAGAATCCATATCCATCACCGTTTCTCAAATCCATACTTTGCCCAAGGAAATGGCCAAGCTAATGCAACCAACAAAACAATCCTCAAAATCTTTAATAAGGTTGTTAATGATTTTGGTTGTGACTGACACCTCCAAATAAATCCCACCCTCTAGGACTATCACACTTTTTATCACACTCCCACAAGCACCAGCCCATATTCCCTTATATATGGTGCTGAAGCCATTCTGTCAATCGAGGTCAAGCTCCCATCATTGCGAGTCTCCATGAAGAACTACACCACTGATGAAGACTATCGCATGACATGCCTCACATAGCTTGACCTGTTAGATGAAAAGAGACAACAAGCATATGATCACCTGGTTGCATACCAAAATTAACTCAAAAGGAGTTATAACAATAAGGTCCATCCAAGATAGTTCCAAGTTAGTGACATGGTCCTAAAAGAAAATTAGAATGTCCAAGCACATAGAGAAAAGAAAGGCAAGTTTGAGCCTACTTGGTTGGGACCCTATGTTTTCATAGCATGCTTCAGCTCTAGAGCTTATCAACTAGCTACACCAAAAGGTGAGCCTTTGAATGATCCTATCAACATCATACATCTAAAGAGGTTCTATGCTTGAACTAGATCCTACATATTTAGAAAATACTAAAAAATCAAAAAAGAAAAAAAAAAAGAAGAAAAATAATCGTCCAATGGTGAGAACTTGGCAATTCAAGAGCCTTGGACAAGTATGTTGGTGAAAACCTAGAAATAGGCACCATATATAGTGGACTAAGTCATTATCTATCAAACTCCCATCCCCCACCACTCCCAACCCCAAAATCCCAATCCTCCTTCACCAATCCCCATCCCCATCACCAACCCATCAATCTCAACATATTCTATCCTTAAGCATCTCCACAATAGCATTCGGTTCCTATCCTGAATCATGAGCTTCTTGTATATATCTTGTATAAAGAGATCTTCCTATCCCCAATCCTGAGCTTCAATACATATCTATTGTAAATATATTTTTTTCTTGTTGTACATACCTTCACGAGTCATGAAACAACACTTAATTAGACATCTTGTCCCACCCAGCCTTGTACTTCAGCAATATCAATTTTTTACTATCCTTGATCTCAGTGGTTATTCTTTGACTCATCCTTTGCTAGGAAAAAAAACCTCTCATTCTCCCTATCAACATTGGGTCCACACAAATGTATGCTTATGTATTGTCTGGCCTAAGCCTAATCACAAGTCCACATAGATTTATCCTTCTTGTCAGGCCTAATCTTCCACCCATCACACCAGGTCCATGACGATGCATCTTTTCTCATGTTCAGACCAATCTTCCCACCATCAATTAGCTCACTCAAATCAATCTCTCTCCTTGGCAAAGGATGGCTTTTGGAGTTATCATTTTGGTCTTGGATTTTGTCCTTTGGATCTTGGTAATCTTTTATGGCTTCTTGATTGATCCTCTACTCAAAATCACCACAATCCTTTATATCATGGTGTGTTGTGAATGAGGACAATCTGGGGCAATGTTTTTTTCTATTTTTCTTCTGCTTGTGATTCAGTCGGACATGACCCTTGCACGGTTCACATGTGATCTTCTAGGTTACATGGTGCACTTGGGAAATGTTGTTTGTTTATGGTTTCTCCAGCATCATTTCCACCATGCTTCCTCTTGGTTTTTAGGAATGAATGCTAAATGTTTGGCAATCATTCTGTAGTAGTTTTTGTTGCATTCATGACTATGATTGTCATTGATGTCAACATAGTGATTTACCAAAGACTTGCAGAGAATCAGATAGAGTTTGGATTAGCGTACGTAGGTTATTATAGTTGGAACCATGAAATGTTGAAGATATACTCCTTGATATGTTATATGTCTATGGTTAAGAGCACATACTATAATTCATTTATTCATGGAAGTTATGAGCACTTTTGTGGAAGCAGTATTCAGGCAGTGTTCCTGAGTAGCAGTTTGTGGAAATCGAATGATATCTCCTAATCAAGATGGAATCTAGTCTTACATAGTTAAAGGGAATTTTAAGACACATTGATAGTGATGTGGATGACAACACAAACTTTGAGGTTGAATGAGTGAAGAATTATTGTAGTTGGAAGCTGATAGTTTTCTGTAATTTTGATCTAGCGTGTAGAAACTTTTATGTTGTAATTATATGCTGACTCATTTGTAATTATTTGAGTGTGGTATAAAGGAAGGAATGTATTTCCTTGTTGTAGTGGTGGTTGTGTGTGATGTTGTATGCATGAAGTGAAGAAAAGAGCTAAGTATGAAAGTGAAGTTGTGAAGGAAGACATGCGAGGTACAAAGATCTGAAATTGAGATCTGGTGTAACAGTGAGTACGGTTTGGAATAGTCAAAGAAGAGGTAACATATTATTCTATTGAGTAATAAAAAGATTATTTGGATAGTGTGTTCAGTGATCTTACCATGAAGTTGTTTGGGCAGTGGGTCCTTCTATCTTCCATAACTCTTAATAGGGTTAGAATCTTTTAACAGGGATTCAAAATCTGCTAACAGGGATTCATGTACTGAATGTATTTCATAAGACTCCAAAAAGAGTCCATCCTTTCACAAATAGTATTCATATTAGTGCATCTTTTGTGGACATCATTCCCACCGAGGTTTACTCTTTGATCAAGAGGTTCCCTAGTCAACATATCTTGTGTCATTGTGTTATTGTGTATGAATATCTTTCTATGGTTGGTAATTATATTTCTTATATGGTTTAATGCTATTGAAGATGATAAAAGTTATAATTATCTGATAAATGATTCACCCCCCCCTTAGTTATCTTGGTGGAATTTACTTTATGTTACCTTCATTTTTACCAACTCCCAGTTTTAGTCTTGGTCAGTAGATATTTTGAAGTTGAACTTGAACTTGAACCATTTTTCTTTGCAAGTTCAAGTTCAAGTTCAAAGTCCAAACTTTTAGCATGTCTAAGTCTTGTAATGTCCAAGTCTATTTATTTCTTAAAAGGTCTATCAATCTCAAAGATGAACCCGAACTTGACCCAAATCCCAAACCTCAAGTTAGTTCAAGTTCAAGTTCAAGTTGGTTATATGACAGTTTTCACAAGGAGATTTTGGCGACATTGTCTTTTCTTCCAAAAGAAGGTTTCCGTTTGCAGCACTCTGAGTATTTATTAAACTTTGGAAAGCACCATACAAAAACTGTCTCATTCAGCAAGATGGCTCAAGCATGTGAAGTTTGGAATTGATAGCTAATGACGTGATGTAGAGGAAGACATTAATATACAGATATGGTGATCAGAAATCCTCCTTGAGAACTGAGATATTCATGCCACAGTAGTTAGGGAGTTAATCAAGGCTAGATAAGCATGTCAAATCAATCATTTCACCATTAAAGCATTTATTATGGACTTTCTTCAAAGATTTATTAGGGATTACAAAGCATTTGTGAATAAATGAGGAATGATTAATCTTTCCTATTAGTTATTTTGTCTGGAGGAAAAGAGCGATGGAATTGGTGGTGAGGAATTTGCAAAAGACTAGTGCGTAATACATTGGTGAGTTATCTCTTCCCTTAATGGTTTCAGTTTTCAGAAACTCTTTCTGTGTAGCAGTCTTTTATATTCCATATTTGATGAAATACCATTATTTCATCCAAAACTTTTGAAAGAGGAAAGTAGAACACACCTGCTAGTTTCTCTTCCAGTAATAGGAGATACCTTCCTATTGAATGCAAATTTAGGGGAGCTTTGTGATAGGGCCTGAAGTTCTTCTAAAGGTTCTTTTGCTGGAAAGTTGGCAAGTAGTGGACTTCTAGAAGCCGTTGCATTTCCTACTACTTTTTCATGCCCTGAATTGGTGTTGGAATGTGCAAACAAATATGACGCCAAGAATAAATCTATCAAGGATGCATCAGGAGACATCTTGGTTAAAATCAATTGAGAAATAGTAATGGCAGCCTTGCAAATTCTTGAGAAGGATTAATATGAACAATGGACTTATGCTAAGGTGGATCATGTGTACGAAGCAGAGAAGAAAACATATAGGTCCTCAGTAGCATAGGTGTGGCTTGCGAAACCAGAGAAAGGCAGATCTAGATTGCCAAAGCCTCTGAAAATTAAGCACCTCTGTAAGGACATAGCTGATATGGTATTTCTTTTAAAGAGGGTGAAAGGAAACCCTCATGCATTTTATTAGGAGAACTACACGTACTATTTTATCCAAAACATCATAGAAGGAGATAAATTTATTGATTGGGCTAACCTGATAGTAGAGGGGCTTCATAGAGAGCTTTTAAGTGTGGAAAATCAAATTGCATTCTATATGTCCTCCTATCTTGTGTATGTCTTAGCATGTTGCTGAGCTTGGGAAGGATTGCCTCATGAGCTATGGACTAATGATATGAAGATATATGACTACTTTGCATGCTTGTAGAAGGAGAATTTCTTTGGTGTATTCAAAGTTGTAAATGATAGATTTTTAGGTAAGTTGGTTTTTGAATTAAGAGGTAAGGAGAATTGCAGGCTTTTAGAAGAAGCTAGACAAGTGATTAATATCTATGGCTGTCATTTTATTCAATTTCCAAGATTCACTTACCTTAGGGTTGGAGCATTTGATGGAGAACCCTTAAGGCTTCCTAGGTTTTTTTTGGATGATATAATCTTAATGCAGCTATGCAGGAAACTCATCCTAGTTGAGCAAAAATCTGGGACATCAAAGAAGTCCTCAAGTGTCCTCTTCCCTATTGATTTGGGATACTATAGGTGCAAAAGCTTTCAAGATGTGAAAGCTGTCAAAGAAGAGTTAGATGCTTATTGTTTGCAAACCTATGTTCCTAGGACTCATTTTGATTATAGAGGCTTTGCAAAAGAAAACCTGAATGTCCCAGAGACATTCATGCATTTTCCTGACTTGGAATATTTTTGGGTCAATTGTTTTGATGAGTTGGAATTAAGGAAAAGGCTCTGGTCTCAATTAACTTTGAAACAGATCATCACTTTTAAGCTGAATATGGATACAAATGGTGTTGGAGAAGATAGTGAAGATGATGTGGTGGACTCCTAGTATTTAGAAAATATTGAATTCCTCCCAATTCCTGAGCTATATTGGAAAGAGCTGGAAGAGGATAATTTGTAAAAAAAGGATGAAAAAGGTGATGGAGAGAACTGAGGCATGGTTGGTGAAGAGAAGTACCCTTGTTTCCCCTTTGTAGTCAACAAAGAAACCAATAAAAACCAAGAAGAGGAGTTTGAACAAAAGGCCTTCTATTTTAACTAACCTAAGTGATGATCCACCTTGTGTAGGAACAATTGAACCTGAAGCTAAACCTGAACTTGAATCATTTCCTTCGCAAGTTCAAGTTCAAGTTCAACAACAACTTGAACCTGAAGTTCATATAGCAAGATCAAGCCAAAGAATAAAAGAAAGAGTTCAAAGGTAGAAGGTCACTCCCAATGTCATTGTAGACTTAGATGCACCAGGTCCTAATCCAAAGGAAAAATCAATAGAGGATCATGGCATACCCGACATGGCAGATGATCAACAAATGCAAGAAGAGACAAGGGATACCCAAAAGATTCATTGGCACTTTTGAGCAATTATGACACTCAAAAGAAATCTTCTACTACCCCACCATGGTTGGAGACTCCAGTGGCCAAGAAAAGAAACATTGTTCAACTATTGGTCCCCATTGATGATGTGGTGAGAAGGTACCTGGGAAAATCTTGTAAAGTGAAGAAAATGAAAATGGAGTCAAGAATTGATTTTGATGAAAGTAGCGATCATTGGATGGCCAAAATTGCAAAGCCTAAGTAAGATAATGCTGAAGGAGAGGTTTCAGTCTAGGATTTTAAAGTATCCAGGGTGGACTTAATAAAAGATACCAGAGCTGCTGATATGAGGTTTTTCGAGGTGTCAAATAAGAAGATTGCTAGCAGGGTGTGGAAGGATGCCAAGGATAAGTAGGAAAAGAAAGAAGCAATGAGGAGTGTGGCTCAGTATATCCATGCCATTTAGAATCCTAAGCCTTTCCCTCTAAATGAGATGCCAGCTTCCATCGACATGAAGTCTCCTGATAATCAATGTTTTCTTGATCAAGTTCAGGGGAGCAAGGTGGTGGGTAAAGCCTTTGATGATTGGGTGGAGCGCGTGAAAGCTGAAGTTGTCAAATAGCTAGGCCATATGGGTCAAACCCACATAGAAGGGGATCTCTTGGTTAAAAAAGTAAAAATCATCATCGAGGAATGGGAGCTAGAAAAGACCACATGGACCAAAGAGCTCCATTGGATTAAGGAAATCGAAGAATATGGCTTGCAAAATTTCCTTATGGAAAGGCCGGTTCCTGGACTTGATGACATGGTTCTTTACATTATCAAAGAATTTATAGAATGGTGGAATGAGGCTATGGTCCTAGGAATTTCTAAGGTAAGGGATGTTATGAAGGGATTAAAAATAGTTGAAGAAATTATTTCAAGTGATGTAAAATGGATCGATGAGCAATGCCAGGGAAATCAAGAAGTATCAGTTAAACCAATTGAACAAGTGATCAAAGGGGTAAATTTTTGGTTTGATGAATTCAACAAGATGAAAGCACCCATAGATGAACATTTTACAAAAGTGGCCAAGATAGAATCCATGATGATCCTTCAAGGAGATCATCTAGTTATGCATGTAGGTAAAATAGCTGACGTTAAAAAGGAGAGTGAAGTCTGGAGGCAGAGGATTGATTCTATTGGTCTACCACATCAACCAGTGATATCCACTTTTAATGCCACATTTTCAGAATGGAAGGCAACTCGACTTGCAGCCACCTCCAATCCCTAACTATCTGAGACACCTAGCAAATTCTGGAAGGCACTTGCTCTTGGTTCAATTTTTCCTTAATGTTTTTAGCTTAGGACAGTTATTAGGTCCGTGGGATTTTATTGGCAAGAAGATAGTTTTACTAAGTTAGTTATCTAAGGCCCTGCATGGCTATATATTGCCAAACTTTTATTGATTACCGGTTTGGCTCTCTGAGATGTTGGTTAATTTTACGCTTGAAACCACAGAGGGAATTAGTGGAAAGATTTGGTTCAAACAGTGAATCTTTTGATAATATCAGGAGTGAATGATCTTTAAATTCTGCACATTCTTTTCATGGTGATGGAATGAGTGTTTTGTCCTTATGTGTTTTCTGGTTAAAAGAATGCATGTTATTCATTCTTTGTTAAATAAAATCATATTGAAAATTCACTAGCAAGGAGCTGCATCTTGAGAATTTATAGAGAGTTGGCTTTTTCACAACTCATTTGTTAGTATTGAGTTTTTCTTTTTCCCTTCTATTCATTCTTTGAAGGAGCCTAAGATTAAGTTCAAGAAGAGGAAAAATTGTATGCTAATAGTTTTTGGCGACTCTACTAGGGAGCGTCTAAGAATAGACCAAGATTGATATTCTTGCACTTTAATGATTAGCCATGGTGTTGCCCATTGATGTTATTTCTGGTCAACAAGAACTTCCTCCAGTTTTGCAACCAGACCTAGATTTTTATGATACTCAAGAAGATTTAATTAATAACCTTAATGCAGTAGCTTGGAAGTTGAAAATGAATGATCAACAATATCACCAAGTAAGGTTAGTCCTTGAGGAAGATGAAGAGATTGGAGAGTGGCTCCGAGGCTTTCCTATAGCTCAGGAGGCTGTTGTAGTTAACAGAGTAGTTTGAAGGCCCTGAAATTAACTATTTCTTTCATTTGTTTTAGTTAATTAAACTAGCTGAGAAGAGATTTACTAGGGGAGATAGAGAAAAAGGTCTATTAGATTCTGATTTTGAAGATCTAGCTAAGCTTAATTTTAAGCCCCAAACTCCTTTTAGGTGAACACAGTATAAGATTGCCAATAGGCCTACTTCTCCCACTAAGTCTACTCCTATAACTACTTTTAGTTCCTTTGTGTCACTTGGAACCTTAACTCCTACTTTTATAAATCTACAACCCTTGAATATCATTTTACCCACTATGACATAGAATCAGCCCTGGGGTGCTGTTGTAGGACCTTTGAGCTTAGGGGAAAATCTTGAAAACCTACCTAAAGGTCATGACATCTTACCCAAATTTAGTGGTGATGGAAAGAAAACCCCTAAGGATCACTTGAATGCTTTCAATACAGCATGTAGAGTTTTAGTAGTGGGCACTGCAGATGTGGTTGTCAGGATTTTTGTCTTGACCTTAATTGAGACTACAGCCGAGTGGTTTCACAGTTTACCATATGCCTCCATTACCGATTGGGATTCCATGAAAATAGCATTTGAGACTAGGTTTAAATCAGCTGATGATGCAAATACCCTTTTGATTCAGTTAAGTTAGATGAAGAAAGAGATTTAAGTACCCATGAGAGAGTTTGTGGCAAGATTCAATAAAGAAATTCAATTAATTCTAGCAGCAAGTAGACCTAATGATGAAAATTAGAAATACTTTTTCTTAAATGCTATGCCTCCAGATGTAGCATTTCCTTTAAAAAGAGCTAGGCCAGCCAGTTTAGCAGCAACTTAGGGTCTCACCATTGAACTAGAGGATGATCTCATAACAAGTGGCAAATGGACAAAAGATGTTTAAACTTCTAGCTCTCAACCCTCTACCTCCTCATCGTCAGACCTTGTAATTCAAAGACTGATGAATGATTTGATAACCATCAAGTGATAATTGCCTAAAACTACCAGTCCCTATCAAGATATTCCAAGCAAATATCCAACTTAGGGACCCTTAAACTTTGGAAAACAATTGAATTTGCCCCCTACTCAGTAGAGATTGCAGATTGAACCTCCACCAAATAAAAGTAACATGTGTGTTTTCCATCTTACTGATGAACATGAGGGAGTCTCATGTCCCGAAAACATAAGACATGTGCAACTTGAAGCTGAGAAAGAAGCAGCAGTGAAGGTGACCATTGAAGACATATCCTCTAAGGTGTCTGGCGACTCTGGAAACTTTTACCTTGAATATGAATTAGACTCCGAAAGGGGGGGAGACATATTGGTAACTTTAGAGGATACCTCTTGTTTAGTCTTGACAAGAAACCAGTGTGGAGGAAAAGTGAGTAATTGGTCAAATGAAACAACTAAAGGTAGTGGAGGGTAGGTCAGCGATCATCCAAAAATTCTAAAAGTAGGCATTCTAGAGGAACAAGTTATGAAAAGGTCTGAATCTAATTTGCCTTTTAGTATAGTTGATTTTTGTAAAACTTCAAAAGTGTAAATTTCTGCTATAGAATATTTGAAAATGAATCCTTGAGAGTTAGATAAATTAGTCACTTATGTCAAAGGTCCTCCTACTAAACCTAAGGTTCAACAGACAAACAATGCATGTTTTAAAGGATAGCCTAAAAAGAAGGGAGAGACAATTGAACAAAAGCCCATCGAGAAACCCACTCCTACCATTCCTTTTGGCTTGAAACCTGAGCCTTTCTATGTATCTTTGTATATTCATGGTTTCAAATTAAACAACTGTATTATTGATTCAGGGGCTTCAGATAATATTATGCCTTCATCTGTGGCCAAATCATTAGATCTTCCTATGACTGATACCTTTGGATGCTACTATTCTATGGATGCTAAACAAGTCCCACTCCTAGGTCAGATTAAAGATGCCTAGGTTGCCTTGGCAGCTTTCCTAGATAAGAGAATGAAATTAACCATCTTAGTAGCTGATATTCCAGCCAACTATGGTATGCTTCTTATCAGAACCTTTTGTCAAGATCTAGATGGTGAAATAAAATTGGATTGGTCTTAGGCCATAGTCCCTATAGGCAATAAGAAAGTTACTCTTCTTCCGAAACCCAAATCCAAATAAACGGTTTTCCCCTCAGAAGACCCTAAATCCCAAATATTATATCAAGAATGTGAGTTTGAAAAATATGTCATTTTATCAGATGTTAACCTTCCAAATCTAGTGATTACAGATGAAGGACTTCTTTGGACTCTTGAATTCGATGGCAGTTGTTCTTCTACAGGCTTGGGGGCTGGAGTAGTCCTCATTTCTCCTGCTAGACTCAAATTTCCTTTTTCATTCAAACTTGAGTTCGAGAACACCAACAATAAAGTAGAGTATGAAGCTCTATTGCTAGGTTTAGAAGAAGCCAAGAAGAAGGGGATTAAGCTTCTAAAAGCACATGGTGATGCCGATCTTATTGTCAAATAGGTCAGGAACTTGTTTTCAGTGAAGAATGAGAGACTAGAGCACTACAAAAATAGGGTGTGGGATGAACTCAAGTGGTTTGAAGCCTTCTCAATTGAAGCAGTTCCTAGGGAATTTAACTCATGAGTGGATGCTCTTTCCAGATCAGCATCTTTGTTTATACCACACCCAAATTTTTTAGAAGACCATTACACTATTGAAGTCATTCACAGGCCTAGCATTCCTGATAATTTCTATTCTTGGAAAGTATTTAGGGATGATGCTCAAATCAATTAATTCTTATAGGGTTTAGATAAGTTTTCAACTAATTATTATGAAGGATCAATGTCTGAGTGTCATGAGTTCTATCCAGGGAAGGAGTCTAGTGTTTCAGGGGAGGTCTTCCAACTTAAAGGAAATTCTATACCCAAGGGTTTGGTGGAATTAGAGAGGCTTTTTGACAGATGAGACTATTATTTAAATTCATCCAACATGCTAGACACCATCCCTTTAGGTGAATATGAAAAAATTAATATTGGTGATGATTTTAATCCTAAAATGGTTAATTTAGGTGTGTGTTGTGATGAAGATGAAAGAGGTCATTTCACTAAGTTATTAAAAGAATATGGTGACGTATTTTCTTGGACCTATGATGATTTAAGGAACTTTAGACGGGGACAATTTACACATCATATCCCCTTGATGCCTGGTACATCACCGTTCTGTCAGAAATTGAGAACATACAATCCAAAGGTGTCAGATGCTATTTTTAAGGAGATTAGTAAAATGCTTCAAGCTAGGATTCTTTTCCCAATACATCATTCTACATGGGTGGCTAACATTGTTCCTGTGAGGAAGTGAACTGGTGAAATCAGAATATGTGTGGATTTCAGGAACCTCAATCAGTCAAGCCTTAAAGAGAACTTTGCCTTACCTATGATGGATCAGATTCTTCAGACGGTAGCTGGTTTAGAGATGTTGTCATTACTTGATGGTTTTTCAGGCTACAATCAAATCAGTGTTGCAGAGGAAGACCAGCACAAAATAGCCTTTACAACACATTAGGGAACATTCGCATATAGAAGAATGCCTTTTGGCCTAATTAATGCTGGAGCCACATTTCAGAGGGCCATGAATTCCACTTTTGGTCATTTGCTAAACAAGACCATCACCATCTATCTAGATGACATGACAGTATTCTCTAGGAGGTGTAAGATGCATCTGAAGGACCTGAAATAAGTTTTACAAAGATGTCGAGATCATCGTGTTTCCTTGAATCTAAAGAATTCAATCTTCTGTGTGATAGAAGGTAAGTTTTTGCATCACTTAGTTTCAAAGGAGGGCATTAAAATTGATCTAGAGAGAGTCAAAGCTATCCAGTAGTTATGTTTACCTGTTAATCAGAAAGGGATTAAATCTTTCTTTAGTCAAGTTAATTTCTTAAGGAAGTTTGTGCCTAATTTCACTGAACCATCAAAACTGATGGTAGACCTGTTAAGTGAAAAGAAGATTTTTAAATTGGATGAACTAGCTATTAAATCATTTGGTAAGATTAAGGAAGCTATAGAAAATGCTCTGACATTGATACACCTAGATTTCAAAAAAGACTTTATTATCTATTGCTATGCATAAGAGCACACAATGTCTAGGGTGCTATTACAGAAAAATGATAATGGGGAAGAAGTGCCTATCTCTTTTATGAGTGTACCACTCAAGAAACATGAGCTACGCTATTCAAAAATAGAAAAGTAGGCATTCACAATAGTGAAGGTGGTTAAACAATTCTGATACTATATACTTTATTCACATTCTGTGGTCTTTGTTCCAAATTTTGCTGTTAAGACTATCCTTACTCAGCAAGAAGTTGCAGTGAATAATAGGGCTAGCTGGGTTGCAAAGGTATAGGAGTTTGATCTTGAAATTAAACCTACAAAGCTGGTGAGAGGATAGGGCCTATGTAAATTGATGGCTGAGAATCAAGAAGAACAAAGTTTACCAAATTGCCTATTTGTAGCGACAAATGACTCATGGTTTTCAGAAGTAGCTTTCTTTCTGACCTATGGAGAGCCTCCAAAACATTTATCAGCTAAAGAGAGAAGAAATCTAAGGTTGAAGGTGGAAAAGTATGTCATATTAGATAATGTTCTGTATAAGGAGTTGGATGGAATGTTTTTACGATGTGTTGACAAGGAACAATAGCAGAAGCTATTGCAATCATTTCACAAGGAAGCATGTGGGGGCACTATTCTTCCTCTATGACAGCTTTTAAGATCCTGAGAAATTGCTACTGTTGGCCCAGAATGTTTAAAGATGCATACAAGTGGGTAGCGAATTGTGAGAAGTGTAAGCTTTTCTTAGGAAAACCTCAATTGGCCGCTTTGCCACTAAGACCTGTGATTATTGAAGAGCCTTTCCAGTAGTTGGGGTTAGATTTTATTGGTCCAATAAATCCAACTTCAAGTGGCATAGACACACATATCTTGACAGTGACTAATTACTTTACCAAGTGGGTGGAGGTGATACCAGTCACCAAATTCAGAGTTCCCCTGAAGATTGTGGCCGATAATGCTCAGAATTTCTCTTCCCAAGAGATTCAAATCTTTTTTTATGATCATGGTATAAACCTATCTCATTCTTTAGATTATTTTCTACAAGGAAATGGCCAAGCGAAATCTACAAACAAGAACCTAATAAACATCATGAAGAAACTGGTAGATGAGAAGGGTAAAGACTGGCACAAGAAGTTATATAAGGCATTGTGGGTGGATAGAACCTCTCCAAAGAGGGTTATCAGTATGACGCCATTTGAATTAGTATTTGCAGTTGAAGCATAGTTGTCACTTCCACTAGAACTAGCCTCTGCTAAGCTACAAAAATGCATTGAGAATGAGGTTTTCCAAAATTCATTGGAGAAGAGGATTTTGTATCTATCAAAAATTGAAGAGAGGGAGGAGTTAGTTGATCACATTACTAGTCATTAGTTGAAGGTGAAGGAGATATTTGATCACCATGCTAGGCCAAGAAAATTCATGGTGGGTGATAAGATTCTTCTTTGGGATAAACGTCGAGAGCCAAGAGGAGCACATAGTAAGTTTGACTCTCTCTAGAAGGGACCATTCAAGATATCTCAAGCTCTAGGTCCGAATGCATTCAAGTTGAAATATATTGATGGAGATGAACTACCTCTATCCTACAATGGGTAGGATCTCAAGCTTTACTAGTTGTAAGTCTTTTCTTCTCCCTGCTTGTATATAAAGTTTTGGCTTGTGTCTATAGGAGTTAGAAGTTTTTATTGAGTTAAGTTGGCTCGGTAGAATAAAGTTGAAAATTGTCTTGCCAATAGTGGTTCTAGATTCATCCCTTGGTCTTGAGTAGTCCCGGTCCCTAGTCAGAGTGAGTTGTTACCTTCATTTTTACCAACTCCCAGTTTTAGTCTTGGTCAGTAGAAATCTTGAAGTTGAACTTGAACTTGAACCATTTTTCTTCACAAGTTCAAGTTCAAGTTCAAAGTCCAAAATTTTAGCGCGTCTAAGTCTTGTAACAACCAAGTCTATTTATTTCTTAAAAGGTATATCAATCTCAAAGATGAACCCGAACTTGAACCAAATCCCAAACCTCAAGTTAGTTCAAGTTCAAGTTCAGGTTGGTTATATGACAGTTTTCACAAGGGGATTTTGGCAGCGTTATCTTTTCTTCCAAAAGAAGATTTCCATTTGTAGCACTCCGAGTATTTATTAAACTTTGGAAAGCACTGTACACAAACTGTCTCATTCAACAAGATGGCTCAAGCATGTGAAGCTTGGAATTGAAAGGTGATGATGTGATGTAGAGAAAGACATTAATATACAAATATGGTGATAAAAAATCCTCCTTGGGAATTGAGATATTCATGCCACAATAGCTGGTGAATTAATCAAGGCTAGATAAGCATGTCAAATCAATCATTTCACCATTAAAGCATTTATTATGGACTTTCTTCAAAGATTTATTAGGGATTACAAAGCATTTGTGAATAAATGAGGAATGATTAATCTTTCCTATTAATTATTTTTTTTCGAGAAGGAGAAGAGTGACGGAATTGGTGGTGAGGAATTTGAAGAAGATTGGTGCATAATACATTGGTGAGTTATCTCTTCCCTTAACAGTTTTAGTTTTCAGAAACTCTTTCTATGTAGCAATCTTTTGTATTCCATATTTGATGAAATGTCATTATTCCATCCAAAACTTCTGAAAGAGGAAAGTAGAACACACCAGCTAGTTTCTCTTCCAATAATAGGGGATACCTTCTTGTTGAATGCAAATTTAGGGGAGCTTTGTGATAGGGCCTGAAGTTCTTCTGAAGGTTCTTTTGCTAGAAAGTTGGCAAGTAGTGGACTTCTAGAAGCTGTTGCATTTCCTCCTACTTTTCCATGCCCTGAATTGGTGTTGGAATGTGCAAACAAATATGATGCCAAGACTAAATGTATCAAGGATGCATCAAGAGACATCTTGGTTAAAATCAGTCGAGAAATAGTAATGGAAGCCCTGCAAATTCCTGAGAAGGAATTATATGAACCATGGACTTAGGCTGAGGCAGATCATGTGTATGAAGTAGAGAAGAAAACATATAGCTCCTCAGTAGCATAGGTGTGGCTTGCAAAATCAGACAAAGGTGGATCTAGATTTCCAAAGCCTCTAACAATTGAGCACCTCTACAAAGACATAGCTGATATGGTATTTCTTTTAAAGAGGGTGAAAGGAAACCCTCATGCATTTCATTGGGAGAATTGAATGTACTATTTTATCTAGAAAATCATAGGAGATAAATTTATTGATTCGGCTGACTTAATAGTAGAGGGGCTTCATAAAGAGCTTTTAAATGTGGTAAATCTAACTGCATTCTATATCTCCTCCTATCTTGTGTATGTCTTACCATGCTACCAAGCTTGGGAAGGATTGCCTCATGAGCTATGGACTAATGATATGAAGATATATGACTACTTTACATGCTTGCAGAAGGATAATTTCTCTAGTGTATTCAAACTTGTAAATGATAGATTTTCAAGTAAGTTAGATTTTGAATTAAGAGGTAAGGAGAATGGTAGGCTTTCGAAAGAAGACAGACAAGTGATTAATGTCTACAGTTATCATTTTATTCAATTTCCAAGATTCACTTACCTTAGGGTTGGAGCATTTGATGGAGAACCCTTAAGGCTTCCTAGGTTTTGTTTGGATGATATAATCTTAGTGGAGCTAGGCAGGAAGCTTGCCCTAGTTGAGCAAAAAGTTGGGATGTTGAAGAATTCCTCAGGTGTCCTCTTCCCTATTGAGTTGGGACACTATAGTTGCAAAAGATTTCAAGATGCGAAAGTTGTTAAAGAAGAGTTAGATGCTTATTGTTTGCAAACCTATGTTCCCAGGATTGATTTTGATTATAGAGGCTTTGCAGAAGCAAACTTGAATATCCCAAAGACATTCATGCATGTTCCTGACTTGGAATATTTTTGGGTCAATTGTCCCGATGAGTTGGAAGTAAGGAAAAGGCTCTGGTCTCGATTAAATTTGAAACAAATCATCACTTTTAAGCTGAATATGGATACAGATGGTGCTAGAGAAGATAGTGAAGATGATGTGGTGGACTCCCAGTATTCAGAAAATATTGAATTCCTCCCAATTATTGAGCTAGATTGTAAAGAGCTGGAAGAGGATAATTTGCAAAAAAGGATGAAAAAGGTGATGGAGAGAACCAAGGCATGGTTGGTGAAGAGAAGTACCCTTGTTGCCCCTTTGCAGTCAACAAAGAAACCAATAAAAACCAAGAAGAGGAGTTTGAACAAAAGGCCTTCTATTTTAACTAACCTAAGTGTTGATCCACCTTGTGTAGGAACAATTGAACCCGAAGTTGAACTTGAACTTGAATCATTTCCTTTGCAAGTTCAAGTTCAAGTTCAAGTTCAAGTTCAACAACAACTTGAACCTGAAGTTCGTATAGAAAGATCAAGCCAAAGAATAAATGAAAGAGCTCAAAGGTAGAAGGTCACTCCCAGTGTTGTTGTAGACTTAGACGCACCAGGTCCTAATCCAAAGGTAGAATCAATAGAGGATCATGGCATATCTGACATGGTAGATGATCAACAAATGCAAGAAGAGACAGGGGATACCCTAAAAGATTCATTGGCTCTTTTGAGCAATTATGACACTCAGAAGAAATCTTTTGCTACCTCGCCATGGTTGGAGACTGTAGTGGCCAAGAAAAGAAACATTGTTCCACTATCGGTCACCATTGATGATGTGGTGAGCAGGTACCTAGGAAAATCCTCTAAAGTAAAGAAAATGAAAATGGAGTCAAGAATTGATTTTGATGAAAGTAGTTGTCATTGGATGGCCAAGATTGCAAAGCCTAAGGAAGATAAAGCTGAAGGAGAGGTTTCAGTCCAAGAATTTCAAGTATCTAAGTTCAACTTAGGAAAAGACACCAGAGCCACTGATATGAGGTTTTTCAAGGTGTCAAATAAGAAGATTGCTAGTAAGGTGTGGACGAATGCCAAGGATAAGCAGGAAATGAAAGAAGGAATGATGAGTATGGCTCAGTATATCCATGCCATTTAGAATCCTAAGCCTTTCCCTCTAAATGAGATGCTAGCTTCCATCGACATAAAGTCCCCTAATAATCAGCATTTTCTTGATCAGGTTCAGGGGAGCAAGGCGGTGGGTAAAGCCTTTGATGATTGGGCGGAGCACGTGAAAGCTAAATTTGTCAAATAGCTGGGCCATATGGGTCAAATCCACATAGAAGGGGATCTCCTGGTTAAAAAAGTAAAATCCAACATCGAGTAATGGGAGCTGGAAAAGACCACATGGCCTAGAGAGCTCCATTGGATTGAGGAAATCAAAGAATATGGCTTGCAAAATTTCCTTATGGAAAGGTCAGTTCCTAGACTTGATGACATGGTCCTTTACATTATCAAAGAATGTATAGAATGGTGGAATGAGGCTGTGGTCCTAGGAATTTTTGAGGTAAGGGATGTTATGAAGGGATTAAAAACAATTGAAGAAATTATTTCAAGTGATGTAAAATGGATCGATGAGCAATGCCAGGGAAATCAGGAAGTATCAGTTAAACCAATTGAACAAGTGATCAAAGGGGTAACTTTATGGTTTGATGAATTCAAAAAGATGAAAGCACCCATAGATGAACATTTTACAAAATTGGCCAGGATAGAATCCATGATGATCCTTCAACGAGATCATCTAGTTATGCATGCAGGTAAAATAGTTGAGGTTAAAAAGGAGAGTGAAGTCTGGAGGTAGAGGATTGATTCTATTGGTCTGCCACATCAACTAGTGATATCCACTTTCAATGCCACATTTTTAGAATGGAAGGCAGCCCGACTTGCAGCCACCTCCACTCCCTAACTGTCTGAGACATCTGGCGAATTCTGGAAGGCACTTTCTCTTAGTTCATTTTTTCCTTAATGTTTTTAGCTTAGGATAGTTATTAGGTCCATGGGATTTTACTAGCAAGAAGACAGTTTTACTAAGTTAGTTATCTAAGGCCCTGCGTGGCTATATATTGCCAAACTTTTATTGATTATTGGTTCTACTCTCAAAATTTTTGGAACTATTTTCATGAAGTCTATGTTTTGAGTTTTTCTGAAACTGATATAATAGAATATATATGCTATCCTATGGTTTTGTATATATGCTTAATCTTTTTGAAGTGATAGATACTGTTATTTATCAATGTATGATCTATTTTCTTATGGAAATAAATTATATTTGAGGAAAGCTTGACTATTATGTTGGTTAATTTTACACTCAAAACAACAGAGGGAATTAGTGGAAAGATTTGGTTCAAATAGTGAATCTTTTGATAATATCAGAAGTGAATGATCTTTAAATTTTGCACATTCTTTTCATGGTGATGGAATGAGTGTTTTGTCCTTATGTGTTTTCTAGTTAAAACCATGCATGTTATTCATTCTTTGTTAAATAAAATCATAGTGAAAATCCACTAGCAAGGAGTTGCACCTTGAGAATTTGCAGAGAGTTGGCTTTTTCACAACTCATTTGTTAGTATTGAGTTTTTCTTTTTCCCTTCTATTCATTCTTTGAAGGAGCCTAAGATTAAGTTCAAGAAGAGGAAAAACTATATGCTAACACTTTCTAACAATTGGTATCAAAGTGACAATTCCTTGAAAAAGAAGTTTAACAACTTAAGGAGATCCATGGTGAATTTCAAGAAAGAAAGCCCTAAGTTTGATGGAGTAAATTTTGATAGCTGGAAAGAAAAGATGAAGACACACCTACTGTGTTTAGGACCAAGTTATTGGCTGATTACAAAGAATGATAAGAATATCATTGAAAAGGAAAATCTTGAAACATGTACTATTGATGAGAGAGATCTATTCATGTGTAACATACTTTTAAGAGAAGGACTTTTGACAGCCCTTCTAGAGAATGAGTACAGTCAGGTAAAATGTTTGAAAAAATCTCATGAAATTTGGAATGCTTTACACTCTACTTTTGAAGGTGATGAACATGCAAAAAGAGTTAGATTACATAATTGGATATGTGCATTTGAAGATATAAGCATGTTGGAAGATGAATCTATTAGAAGCTATATTGGTGGAATGTTAGAAATTATTATAGGTATTAAATCTTGTGGAGGAACAAAGATAGAGAATGAAGTGATATGGAAAATTATGAGGACATTGACCCTTGTATTTAAGTAGACAACACAAATGATTGAACAAGTTTTACCTTGTACTATAAAATTTACAAGAGAGACTCTTCTTGGAAGATTGGAAGCAGCAGAAATGAACCTAAGATTATCAGGAGACTTACCTAGAATGGAGACAACATTTAGTGCTCTTATTGTTTGCCCGACTTTATCAAGAAGCATTAGTATGAGTGGAGATTATGTTGGCAGCAGTAGATCTAGAAATGAAGCATACAAGATGATTGAAGAAGGTATTGCCTTGCTTGTGAAAAGAGAACCAGACAGTAAGAAAATATTTAAATGTTAGACTTGTCAAGAATATGGTCATTTTGCATCTAAATGTCCTAAGAGAGTTAAAAAGTACAGAAACAATTTCAAACCTAGAAGACCAAAGGAATGTTATTATGCTAATGATGAAGATCTTGAAGCTAGTATAGAAAGCACTTTAACTGAAAGTGATATTGAGAATAATGATGACATAGGATTTGTATTAATTAAAGAAGAGAATCATGAAACTGATGCTAAGGAAGGAAAAGCCTTAGTTTCTCAAGTTGAAAAGAAAGCTGATTGGATTATAGATAGTCATTGTTCACATCATATGATTGGAGACATGAAAAAGTTCATAAATTTTAATGAATATGATGGAGGAGTTGTTAGAGTTGGAAACAATGCACCCTGTTTGATTAAAGGTATAGGATTTATTACTCTTGATGGAAAGACTAATACTGATGATGTTTATTTTGTGGATGGATTGAAACATAATCTTTTTAGTGTTGGACAGTTAGTTGATAAGGGATATCAAGTTTGGTTTACTGAGAAAACTTGTGTGATAAAGGATAAAGATGGAAATTTGATTGGAACTGGATCTAGAACCAGAGGTAATGTATTTCAGTTGAATCCTACTGAGATGATATGTTTGATTACTAATATTGATGACAATTGGTTATGGCATAGAAGGTTTTGTCATATAAACTTTGACAACATTGTGAAAGTAAGTACTACACTTGCAGTAAGAGATTTGCCTAAAATTATGAAGCCTACTAACATGATTTGCAAGGAATGTGTAATGGCTAAATAGAAGAGAAGTTCTTTTCCCAGTAAGAAGTTTACATCTATAGAAAAGCTGGAGATTGTTCATACATATTTGAGCGGTCCTACCAGGACTAGAGGATTATATGGAGAAAGGTATTTTATGATTCTTGTTGATGATTTTACAAGAATGATGTGGATTGCATTTCTTAAAGAAAAATCTAAAGCATTTGATAAGTTTAAGATAGTTAAGAATAAAGTTGAGAATGAATCTTGAATGAAGATTAAATGTTTGAGATCTAATAGAGGTGGAGAATTTACTTCTAGAGAGTTTAACACCTTTTGTGAAGAAAATGGCATTAAGAGACAGTATTCAACCCCTAGAACACCTTAACAAAATGGCATTCTAGAAAGAAGAAATAGATCAGTGACTGAAGTAGTAAGAGCTATGTTATTTGAGAATGATTTAGCGAAGATATTCTGGAGAGAAGCAGTGAACACAACAGTGTATACAATGAATAGAGTACAAATCAAAGTAGACACAGACAAGACACCTTATGAATTATGGTTTGGACATGCACCCTCAGTTAAGTATTTTAGAATTTTTGGAAGCAAATGTTATATAAAGAGAGATGATGATATTGGAAAGTTTGATCCTAGAAGTGATGAAGGTATATTTCTTGGATATTCTTTGAAAAGAAAAGCCTATAGATGTTATAATAAAAGAACTAAGACTATTGTTGAAAGTGCAAATGTAAAAGTTGATGAAAAGTTCAAAATTTAGGAAAGAATGCTTGATTATGAATCAAATGAAGAAACTCATCCTAAACCTAACACTAGATCTACTAAATTATTTTATGAAACTGACAGTGATTTGTTGAATGAAAGCCACAGTGAAGTCATTGAAGAACCTACACCCGAAGTGAGATCTGAGATAGTGACACCTAGCAAGAGTTTGTTAAGAAATCATCCTATTGGAAAAATTATTGGAAGCATCAAAAGAGGAGTTCTAACTCAAAATAAGGTACAAGAATAGTTATGTTTGATTTCTCAAATTGAACCTAAGACTACTAATGAAGCTTGTGAAGATGAAAGTTGGACTAATGCTATGAAAGAAGAACTACATAAGATTGAAAAGAACAAGACATGGGAATTGGTCCCTAGACCTAAAGACAAGAATGTTATAGGAACTAAATGGGTATTCAGAAACAAGATGAATGAACAAGGAGAAGTAGTAAGAAACAAAGCAAGATTGGTATTTAAGGGTTACTCACAACAAGAATGAATTGACTATGAAGAAACCTTTGCACCTATTGCAAGAATTGAAGCAGTAAGAATGTTTTTGGCTTATGCAGCTTACAAGAAATTCAAAGTATATCAGATGGATGTGAATTTAGCATTTCTGAATGGAGAATTGGAAGAAGAAGTCTACATTGAGAAGCCTCAAGGTTTTCATTTGACTCAAGAAGGAGACATGGTATGTAAATTGAAGAAAGCTTTATATGGACTTAAACAAGCACCGAGAACTTGGTATGCAAGACTGGATAAGTATTTGTTAAAATTGGGATTTACAAAAGGAACAGCTAATAGCAATCTATACACAAAAGAAATTGAAAATGGTTTGTTGATTATAGTTATTTTTGTTGATGACATTATTTTTGGAGGAGAATATGAAGCTAGTGAAAAATTTGCTGATGAAATGAAGACTGAATTTGAAATGAGTATGATTTGTGAAATGAAATACTTTTTGGGATTACAGATAACACAAAATAATGACAGTATCTTTGTAAGTCATAAAAAGTACCTGAATGACTTGTTGAAAAGATTTGGAATGGAGAATTGTAAACTAGTTGGAACACCCATGGTGACTAAACATAAGTTATCTAGCATGGATGAGACTCCTGCAGTGGAATAGAATAAATACAGATCTATGATTGGAGGATTTCAATATTTGACTCATACAAGACCTGATATAGCACATTAAGTTGGAATTGTAGCAAGATTTCAAGTTGAACCTAGAGAATCACATTATGCAGCAGTAAAGAGGATATTGAGATATTTAAGAGGCACAATGGACTATGGATTATGGTATGAAAAATATGATGATTTTACCCTATGTGCATATATAGATGCTGATTGGGGAGGCAGTGTTGATAATAAAAAAAGCACCAGTGGTGGAGTATTTTTCCTTGGAGGAAGATTGGTTTCTTGGCTAAGTAAGAAGTAGAATTATATCTCACAAAGCACAACAAAAGTAGAATATGTAGCAACAGCAAACAATTGTAACCAGATAATTTGGATGAAGCAAATGCTGAAGGATATTGGAATAAAGTTTGTTGAACCTATTGTCATACATTGTGACAACACTAGCATAGTTAGTATGTCTAAGAATCTTGTATTACATTCTAAGACAAAGCATATAGAAATTAAGTATCATGTTGTAAGAGAGAAAGTTGCTGAGAAAGAAGTTAGAGTTGAGTACATAAGTACGAAGGAGCAGATATTAGATATATTCACAAAGCCTTTGCCTAGGGATACATTTGAGTATCTGAGAGGTATGCTTGGGGTTATGCCCCAGTGTACTTTTGAAAATTGATGCATTTTGTTGCATCCATCTAGTGGTATATGAGCCTTATCTTTCTTCTATACTAGATGTTGGTACTTCCTCTATGGGGGAGTATGTGTATCTGAGCTGAGTCATGAGGACTCTAGGGAATGTATTTTTTGAATAGTGTCTTTTGGCATTGAGTTGTTGTTGACATAGTGATGAAATTCCTATCATTGATGTCAATGGGGGACAAGTATACATGAAAAACCATTTGAAACATCTGTTGGAGAGAATTGAATAGGATAACGATGCAAGATTTGATTGATGAAGAGGATTTGGAGTAGTAGTGTTGGAGTATTGGATTTTTGGAACATTGGATGTTTTTAATCTATGTTGCCATCAATGTCAATGGGGGAGATTGTTAGGAATGAATGCTAAATGTTTGGCAGCCATTCTGTAGTAGTTGTTGTTGCATTCATGACTATGATTATCATTGATGTCAACACAGTGGTTTACCAAAGACTTGTGGAGAAGAAGACAAAGTTTGGATTAGCGCATGTGGGTTATTATAGTTGGAGCCATGCAATATTGAGGATATACTCCTTGATATGTTATATGTCTATGGTTAAGAGCGTAGATAGTAATTTATTTATGCATGGAAGTTATGAGCACTTTTGTGGAAGTAGTATTCAGGAAGTGTTCCTAAGTAGCAGTTTGTGGAAATCAGATGATATCTCCTAATTAGGATGGAATCTAGTTTTGCATAGTTAAAGAGAAATTCAAGACACATTGATAGTGACATGGATGATAGCACAAAATTTGATGTCACACGAGTGAAGAATTATTGTAGATGGAAGCTGACAGTTTTATGTAATTTTGATGTAACATGTACAAACTTTTATGTTGTAATTGTATGCTGACTCATTTGTAATTATTTGAGTGTGGTATAAAGGAAGGAATGTATTTCCTTTTTTTAGTGGTGGTTTTGTGTGATTTTGTATACATGAAGTGAAGAAAAGAGCTAAGTATGAAAGCGAAGTTGTGAAGGAAGACATGCGAGGTACAAAGATCTAAAATTGAGATCTGGTGTAATAGTGACTGCGGTTTGGTACAGTCAGAGAAGAGGTAACATATTATTCTATTCAATAATACAAAGATTATTTGGATAGTGTGTTCAGTGATCTTACCCTGAAGCTGATTGGGCAGTGGGTCCTTCTATCTTCCATAACTCTTAACAGGGTTAGAATCTTTTAACAAGGATTCAAAATCTGCTAACAGGGATTCATATGTACTCAATGTATTTCATAAGACTTCTAACAGAGTCCATCCTTTCACAAGGAATATTCATATTAGTGCATCTTTTGTGGGCATCAATCCCATCAGGGTTTACTCTTTGATCAAGAGGTTCCCTAGTCAACATATCTTGTGTCATTGTGTTATTGTGTATGAATATCTTTCTATGGTTGGTAATTATATTTCTTATATGGTTTAATGCTATTGAAGATGATAAAAGTTATAATTATCTGATAACTGATTCACCCCCCCACCTCTTAGTTATCTTGGTGGACTTTACTTTCTAACATTGGTTCCATGAGTGATGTTGGGGAAACCCTGTGTGTCTTTTTTGTGTCAGTCCTATGCAACGCTGGTGACAAGGCCTTGTGTTCTTTCATAACCTTGGCCAGTCTCTAGCATTTCTATATCAAACTAGGTTGTGTTATCTACATTTACACTTGGAGCTACCCAAATCCCCCATCATTTAGATAAATCTTGCATCCTACATCATTTAGCACCATATTTCACTCATGCATCATTGTTGTTGGAAGTCTGGTTATTTATCCCCCCTCCTTCCTCCTTCCCATCCATTTCTTCCTTGTATCCTTTCGAGAAAATTCCACAACGTTTCCTTGTGTTATTTTCTCGAGGGGGCACAACCCCTTATCCTCTATTCTAACTTGGGGCATCTTATTTTCTTATCTTTGACACCACACCACTTGTGGCATCGCATCAAAGAGGGGCAAAATGTAGACACCTAAAAATCCATTAGAAAATAAAAGTATTTTTATTTTTTGAAAACTCCAGATGACATCATCATTAATTAATTAATTAATTATTTAATTAATTTATTTATTTTTATGCCATTAAATCCCTTTATCTTAATTAAAAATATTTAATTAAGAAATACCTTCCAAAAATGTTTAAATCTTATTTAAACATCAGTCCCTCCAAAATTTATTAATTATTTAATAAATTGGCTAAAAATCCTTTAAATAAATAAAATATTTATTTAAATCCAAAAACCTTGGAAATCTTCTAGAAATCCCTAACCTCTTCTAGAATTTTCTAATCTCACTCTAATCCTGATCAAAAAGTGATTCCTACCTTTTTTAGTCTAAACCCTTGATGACATCATCATTTATTAATTAATTAATTTATTTATTTTTATGCCATTAAATCCTCTTATTTTAATTAAACATCTTTAATTAAAGAATCCCTCCCCAAATTATTTAAATCAAATTTGAGTGAATTTCCTCTATTTATTAATTATTAATTGATAAATTGACCAAAAATCTTTTAAATAAATAAAATATTTATTTAAATCCTAAAAAATTGGAAATATCCTAGAAATCCCTAACCTCTTATAGAATTTTCTAATCTCACTCTAAACCTGATTAAAAGGTGATTCCTACATTTCTTAAGCCTAACCCTTCAAACTTTGACTTTGGGTCAAAATCCCTCATAAATGAGCCTTACACACTCATAAATACTTCTTACATCTTCATTAATGACTCTTACAAGCCATTAATGAAGCCCATGTCTCCTCTTACCCTTTGGTCTCCCTTGCACACTTCCCTAGTGTTTCTCACACGTGTGAGAAACCTTGACCATGATAATCACTCCTATTTATTAAATTCATTTGATAAATAAAGTCCTCAACGAAACCCTTTAAATAAATTTAACATTTATTTAAATCCCTAAATCTTAGAATCTTCTAGAAAACCCTAGAACTCCTAGACTCTTCTAGAAAATTCCTAAACCCTTATCCTAATCTTGGTCCATTCAACCTTTGAAAGTCAATCCTTATCCCTTTGACTCAACCCCAAACCTTACCTCTAACCTTGAATCCACTTCCTAACCCAAGCCCTTCCTCAAATCCTATAAATACTCTCCTCTTCCAAGAGAAAAACACCAATTCACGTAATCATATTAAGTAGAGTTATAATGTTAGATTCTTGCTAGATCATAAGTTTTTTAGTATATTTGTTAGATTTCATGTTTTCTAAATCATCATAGAATAGCTTAATGGAATGAATCTTAGTTTCATTTATGTTTTTCTAATAATTTATGCATCATACCAAATCATCCTTAAAATGCATTAGAAGCAAGCTCTAAGTGCTTAGAGAGCACACCCACATCCCTCATAATCAGAATGCTTTAAGCATTGTTTTATTTGCTCTGATTTGTAGACGATGATTTAATCTGTAGACTTTGCTTAGGTTCTGCTACAAATCTTCCAAGAATACCAACTACATTGGAAATGTATGGTCTGGTTTGAGTAAGATATATAAGTTTACCAATCATAAATTTATACTAGGTTATCTCTATTGCTGGTGAATCATCTTCTTTTGAAAGTTTGCATCCAATTATCATAGGGGTACTTACTGGCTTGCAATCATCCATCTTGAATGTCTTCAAGATCTCTTTCACATACTTAGTCTGATTTATGAATATACCTTTGTCTGTCTTATACACATTCAATCCCAAAAAGTACTTGATAGGACCAATCATGCTCATTTCAAATTCTCTCTGAATCTCTTTAGAAAATTCTACACTACGCTTATCATTACCACCAAATATAATGTCATCAAAAAATATAGCAACTAACAATAATCCATCAGATGTCTTTCTTATGAATAAGTTACAATTTTTTGCTCCTTTCTTGAATCCATTCTTATTCAAGTAACCATCAAGTATTTCATACCATGCTCTAGAGGCTTGCTTAAGTCCATAGAGGGATTTCTTCAATTTTCATACCATATCAAGTCTATCTGATAAGGTGAATCCTTTAGGCTGCTCTATGTAAACTTCTTCCTTCAACTCTCCATTCAAGAATGCTGACTTAACATCCATTTGATATACCTTAAAGTTTTTTTATGTAGCATATGCTAGAAACAACTTTATGGCTTCCAATATGCTTACAGATGTAAATGTATCTGAATAATCAATTCCTTCTCTTTGTGCATACTCTTTACATACTAATCTAGCTTTGTTTCTTACTACTGTTCCATCTTCATTCATCTTATTTCTGAATATCCACTTGGTTCCAATCACATTCTTATCATTAGGCCTAGGGAATAATTCCCATGGATCATTCTTAATTATTTGATCTAGCTCTTCTTTCATTTCTTCATGATAATCTAAATCATTACATGCATCTTCAACACTTAAGGGTTCAATCTGTAATAGTGAACATACCTCTTCATTTGCTATGGAACATTTTTCTTTTGATCTTGTCATGACTTTACTGTTTTGATCTCCAATGATGTCTTTCTTTGAATGATATCTGGATGTGAATTTAGGAACATTAGGAGTGACTTTCTCATTAGACTTTTGAAATTATTCTTCACTTGTTTCAGAATCATTGAATAGCACATCAATGCTATCAAACATTTCTTCAACAATTTCTTCACTACTGGTAGGTCTAGGTTCTTCTTCAATCATAGGTGCATAATCATGGTATCTCTCTTGAATCATAAACTTCTCATCAATCTTAACATGATCACTTTCAATGATCTTCTTCAATCTTAGATTAAAACATCTATAAGCTTTGCTTTTAGTAGAGTAACCAAGAAAAATACCTTCATCACTTCTTGCATCAAACTTGCCAATTGCTTCATCTCTCTTGATGTAGTACTTACTTCCAAATATTCTAAAGTATTTCACTGTAGGTACATTCCCAAACCATAGCTTATAGAGTGTCTTGTCTATGCCTAGCCTCAATTGAATTCTATTGATAGTGTAGACTATTGTATTGATCACATATCTTCAATAAGTGTGTGCAACCTTTCCTTCAATCATGACGGTGTTCGCTATGTCAAGAATGATTCTATTCCTTCTCTTTGAAATTCCATTCTATTGAGGGGTTCTAGGGGCACTTAGCTATCTCTTTATCCCATGTTCTTCACAATACTCATAAAATTTGTCAGAGGTGAATTCTCCTCTATTTGATCTCAGACATTTAATCTTCAATCCAAACTCATTTTCAACCTTAGCTTTGAATATTTTGAATTTCTCAAATGCTTCTGATTTGTCCTTTAAGAACACAACCCACATCATTCTAGAATAGTCATCAACAAATACAATGAAATAAATTTCACCATAGTATGATCTTGTTTGATTTGGTTGACATAGGTCTATATGTATCAGATCCAACTTGTTTTCTGCTAAGTTTTTCTTACTTCTGAATGAATTTCTTACATGCTTTACCATCACACATTCCCTACATATTGCATCAACTTGTTTTGAAATGCTAGGAATATCTCTTACTACCTTAACATTACTTATCTTTAATATGTTATCAAAATTGATATGACATAGTCTCTTGTGCCATAGCCACCTATCATCTACTTTAGCAACAAAACAAATTTCCTCTGGATTAAGCTGAAAAACATTACCTTTAGTTTTTTACCCTGATGCAATCATTTCTCCTTCCTTGTTGTTAATGATGCACTTGTTGTCTTTGAACTCCAATCAGTAACCTTTGTCCAGCAATTGTCCAACACTCAGTAGGTTATGCTGCAAACCATCAACATATAGAACATCATCAGTGCTATTATTTCCATCCAAGGTAATGGATCTTCTACCAATCATAGGTTTAGGAGTGTTATCTCCAAATCTAACCATGCCTCCTTTGTACCTATCTAGATGAACAAATCTATCTTTGTCTCCTATCATGTGATGTGAGAAACCACTGTCAATGATCCAATTTGTCCTAATGTCTTCTTGTGAAATCAGTGCTAACTCTTGTGTATTCTTTACATCTTCAAGAGAAATGAATCCAATTTCCTCCTTGGTTCATTCTTCATCTGATACTCCATCTTTAGCATTGTAACATTCCTTTGTATACTTAGGCTTGTAGTTATTTTTGAACTTCTTAACTCTTGTAGGACACTTGGATGCATAGTGACCAATCTTATTACATGAAAAGAATTTGAATGGTAATTGACCTTCATATTTTCCTTTTCCTTTCTTTTCTCTTTTAGAAATCATAGCAATGAAATCATATAGTGTTTTCTCTTTATTATCATCATCAAAATTACCAGAGGTGTTCAAGGATTTCTTACCATGTACTAAAGCTTTGAATGTAGTTTCACTTTTAGGTTCTATCTTCAATCTTGATAGCTCAAAGGCTAAAAGTTTGCTGATTAAGGTCTCTCTTTTAAAGTCTTTTTTGGACTGCATAGTTTCATCTAGGATGCATATCTTGTTGTCATATTCAGGAGTCAAGGTAGTCATCAATTTGTCCATTATATTTTCTTTTGAGATTTCTCCACCATTGTTTATGATTCCTACAACTACTTCATTAATCCTTTGATTGTAGGCTCTAACATTCTCATCAGGTAGCATCTCTAATTTATTGTATCTTTTCTTCCATGTCTTTTTGTGTGCATTCTTAGCTTGAATATCTCCTTCAAACATGTCTTCTAGGTATTTCCATATCTTATAGGCTTTGTCCATTTTCTTGATCTCTAAAAACTAACTGTCAGATAGGGCACTGATAAGGGCTTCTCTAGAAATAGAATTTGAAGTGAACATCTCCTTTTGCTTCAAGGTTGCATCTTCTTTTGCAAGATCAGCTAGAGAAGGAATCTCAACTTCTTTGGTAGCTACTTAAAAAATTTCAAAGGCAATGCATTGCAAACATGTCATCATTTAGTTCTTCCAATCTAGATAGTTCTCTCCATCAAACTTAGGACTTTCTTTTCTAAAAAATGCCATCTGATCAACCTCAAGCTGTTAAACTTTCTCTCCGAGGCACTTGGCTCTGATACCAATTGTTAGGAATAGTCCCAAGAGATAACTGAGAGGGGGGGTGAATCAGTTATCTACAAGATTCAATTCTTTATCCAATTAAGTATACAAGAACATTAAGCATAAACACAATGAAAGAACAATTAACACAACACCACAGTTTTGGTTACAAAGAAACACAAATAGGTAAAAACCCTAGTGGGAATTGACACCCACTAAGAACTGCATAAGTGTATTATGATCCCTATTAGAATATCTTACAACCCTATTAGAATTTTTTCTTTACAATGTAATAAGTACAATGACCTAGTCAAGGGTTAGACTCTGTTAGGAGTCTTTTACAATTAACCCTGTTAGGGGTGAGGATGCATTGTTCGAGAGTACACTGCTCAAAGGGGTGAAGGCTACAGCCTTCTGATTAACAGATACACACTATATCTAGATCTTGGTGAACTGTGTATAGACCTACTGTCTAGATCAGTTCTAATGAATAACATATACTCTTTAATTGGTCACATAGACCTTATGCTGATGGCTCAATACTTCACACTTTCTTCTTTGCTCTTTTCTTTCAACTCAGAACAACACTTTAGCAATCACAAATGACTGCCTATAAATATCTTTCCTCCAAATGATATAATCAAGTCAACCTATTAGAACCATATTGAAATAATATAAGAGAAACAATACAACTTTCCAATAACACTTCAATCATCTCTACTAAGCACGCAACATAAATTAGGACTTCATAATTCCATGTGACTAAACATCATGCTACACATAGTCGGCTTCACTAAATTATCTCCAACTTTCTTCTTATGCTGAATTACATCATGTGCTCTTAACAAAACATTTTTAACTATCCTCTTAACATAAATCTAAGGTTTCATACCATGATGATAGGAACAACTACCACAATCTTATAAACACTATCAGCTCTCCCAGATAAGCTCAGGAAACTGTAATTGTCAACTGGAGGCTTCATAACTCAAGTTGTACTGCATATTTGACTCTACGTTCATGATCATAACATAATACATATGTCTAAAACATAAATATGAAAGTGCAAGGCTCCACTACAACCATACAACCAATCATATATAGAACTATTCCTGGGACCTGTTAGGAACACTCATTTATATATACAACTGTATTACTATCTTTACTCAAGATCAACTTTTGTGTCTATGATATCATGTTGATAACATATACATGCAACATATGCTAAAGGCTCTCTTCATCAGGCTTCCATGCATGTTGCTTACCATATGTTGTTGTAAATGACAAACATACAGTCAATAATCTGGCTTGCTGGAAAATCTCCAACACTCCTCTCTTGTCTTTTTTTTGTGTGTGTGGCATTATTGTTTTCTTAAGTGTTGTTTTTGGTTCAAGTTGATTTCTCTACAACTTTAGAATGCCCTAGTTTCCCTATGTGAACAATGGTTCTATCTCCTATCACAAGGGAGTGGACCTTTGTGGATCCATGTAGTTGGGTGGTGATTCTTTTTGAGGTAGTGTTCATGTTTTTGCTATTTATGGAGCATCTTAATATATTGAATGCATTCTCCATATTCTTCATATTGTATCTTGTGAAGAAAATTGTAAAGATATTGTAAAGTGTTATTCATATTCATGTAAGCCTATAATACCTTGTATTGTAAAAGATATATTGTAAGAATTCATGTAATTGGGAAGAGTATCTCTAGGCAAATTATGGGAAAGGAAATCAGGATGTATTATTGTTGTTGAAAGAAAATTACAATTAAGAATATGGAAAATGTAATTGTTGAAAGAATATGAATTTAAATGTATTAATGTTATTTCATGTTGAAAAAGAAAGAAAGTTATTTTATTACACATTTATTTCTCTCTACTTTCTATTATGTGGTTAAATGGATCAGAGGTATTCTATCTTTATATTATGTTATATCTTAATGCACTATGAAATGTTTTTTTAAAGGAATAGTCCTATAAGGGAACCTATTAGGACTTAAATACCTAGTTAACTTAAGTAAGTCAAAAAGAAAATAAAAAATTCACTTTTCTCTTGTTTTTGTCTTGTCGTTCTGAGTTCCTTGGTGGGGCATGCAAAATTCAAAACTAGTAGGGGCTCCTATGATAACTAGTTGAAAATTGACTAAGGATTATGAATCCTATTATAAAAATTAGACAAGATATAGATCTATGATTAGAGGATTGCAATATATAACTCATTATAGACTAGACATATGAAATGCAATTGGAATTGTTGCAATATTTCAAGGAGAACCAAAGGAAACACATATGGTTGTTGTCAAGATAACTTTTAGATACTTGAAGGGTATAGTTGACTACAAATTGTGGTATGGAAAAGATGATGATTTTACCTTAAGTGTATATACTAATGTTGATTGGGAAGGTAATATGGATGATAGGAAGAGTACAAGTGGAGGTGCATTTTTTTTGGGTAAGAAACTAATCTCTTGGACTAGTAAGAAACAAGATTGTATCTCTCAATATACAATTGAAGTTGAGTATGTTGTTGTTGCTATAAATTGTAATCAAGTTGTTTGTATGAAGTAAATGTTGAAATATTTAAGGATAAAAATTGATGAGCTGATTGTTATTTACTATGATAAATCTAGCACCTTTAATATTTCAAAGCATCCTATGAAACATTCAATGATAGAGAATATTTTTACTAAGTATCATGTCTTGAGGGATAAGGTTGGTAAAAAGAAGTAAAGTTGGAGTATTTGTCTACTAAGGAATAGATTGTTGATATATTTACAAAACCTTTTTTGAAGGATACATTTGAGTACCTCAGAGACAAAAGTGGGCTCTTGAACCCTCCAAATTAGAGCTAATGATGCTAGTAATGGCATTAGTCTAGAAACCTATCAGAATATTATTCTCTAAATTTATGAGTCTAAAGACTTCTCCTCAAGGGTAGTAGTCTTATGATATATTGAGATTTCTTATAGCAAGTTCAGTTATGTTTTGTTTGATGTCCTTGGCTCTTTACCATTGATGTTAAAGGAGGGGAGATTATGCGAAAAATAGAGATAAGTTTGTTTGGAGAGATTGTATTATAGATGGATATTTAGAGTGATTAGGTGGATATATTTTAGAGTGATCAGGTGGATATATTGATGTCTTTATGCATTGATAGGTTTTTCACTTCATATGTTTCCATTAATGCGAAAGGGGGAGATTGTTGGATGTCTTGAGGAGATTGTTGGAAGATTGTTAAGCTTGTTAGAGTTTTGTATTTGTGTGTGTTGACATTAATGTTTTGTCATTTATGTCAACATACTAATTGTTTTTGCAAACAGTATGTTCATTATGTTTTTCAGAGGCTATATTGAAGAACTTGTGTTGCAATCATAAGGTATGGTTTAGATGTGCATGTAGTTGGTCTATAGAGGTTCACAAATGTTTGGGTGATAGATTTTATGGTTAATAGTGTTATAGTGTTTCTGTATGTAGTAGAAAAATGTTTAGTTCGGTATGTCTTGAATTTGATGTTTAAGAGGTTAAAAAGATAGTATTTTTATTGTGCCTTATCATTGATTCCATAGCTGGTGTTTTTCATGATTAACAATACAACAAGATATCATTTATTATGACTCAGTTTAGTATTTCAATTTTTTTGTTGATCAGTGTTGAATATAAATTTAGATTTCAAGTTGGAATTGATGCGAAGGTTATAAGTATATTCATGTTTATTTTTGGTGTTCTTGGATCCTACAATGATCATGTTGTTGGCCTATACTAATTGAGGAAATCAGATTTTCTATTTTGGTGGCATGTTGACATTTCTTCATTTAGGTCCTAGCCAACTTAGTGAAGTAACATGTTGCAACTCTTGAAGGTGATTTTGTGATGTTGTAGCATGTTCAAGGATAATTTTCTAGATCCTATCTTAGTCTTGGCCAACTTGATTTGGATCGCTTTGTGATTTGAGAATATATTTATTTGTAATAGGTCTTGGCTAACCTAGTTTTCATTTAATCTTTGTAATGTGTATAAATGATAGATCATTTTGTAATTGAGCTAGAGGATGAATGGTACACATGTGCAAAGGTAATATACTAGTATTTTTATTTTGTATTGGAGGTAGAAATTTTTCTTCATTAGAACTGTAGAGGAATTAAGGATGTTATCAATTAGTTTGGTTGCAATGGACTATATATCCACCCTATTATAATCAGATCTAGATCAGTGAACCTGACTTGGGGCCATATATGTGATTATATTGTGAGCAATGAGCTCTAGGAAGTGGCCTTGTGAATGCATGTGCATTCCTCTTTTATTCTTTTTATTTTCTCTTAACCAAGAAGTAATTTTCATGAAGTACATCTATCTAGTGGATATCATCCCCGCCAAGGTTTTTACCTTAGTAGGGTTTCCTTGAGAAAAATAATTCGGTGTTTTGTGTTGTATTTTGTGGATTTTAGTTCTTTGTTAATCTTTCAAATCTTTAATTGGTTTAAGTGGATTTAAGTTTAATTTTGGGCACAGAACCAATTCACCCCCCCTCTTAGTTGTTCTTACCTCCTTTTGGGCCTAACATTATGTATATATATGTCCCTTCCAAATGAGGGGAAATGACCTCCTTTTATAGAAACCCAAAGCTCAAATCTGCAAAGGCCAACAAAGAAGAGTGGGAAAGAAAGATACCTTGCATCAGGCGTAAGGGAAAATAAAAATTCAAAACATTGGGTATAGATCAAGGTTGAATTGTACTTGAGGGTGAAAAATTCAAGAAAATCAACCCAAATACAGAGAGGTATTAAGGGTTTCAAGGAAAATATGTGGAAAAAGTGCAAAAAAGTGGGAAATCAAGCATAAATGCATCCATGTTCTAGGAGGTCACTAAAATATGGTCTAATAGGTCCTTTGAGTTTCCAAATTAATGGGTGCTAACTTTTAGGATGGTACATTTTTCCCCCACTTCAGTGGGAGTATGAGAGATCATACTCATGCTAAAGTAGATCAAGCACATGATATGATCTTATCAAATTTAAGGAGACAAGGAAATGTCAAGTCTCCAATGGACTCAAGTCCCCATAAAATCCAAAATGAAGACAAGAGAGATGTTGATAAATAAAAAGGGGAAAAAGGTGTGATTTCCTAGGCCCAGTAAGAATTATTTTCTTACTTTGAATCACACAAAACACCATATTGCAAAAGATGGCATTGATAGACTAGTGGGTTTGTGTGCCATTCTAGTCAACCCATTGATGATTCACCCCTAAGGATTTGTTTTTCAAGAAGGGGAATCCAACAAAAAGAGCTCTAGGCATAAGGATTTGTGTGTCCTTAGAGGATCAAAAGGTGCAAATGTAGGGATTAGGCCTTAAGGATTTGTGTTTTCAAAAGGGGAATCTCAAAAAAAGGTGATCTAGGCATAAGGATTTGTGTTTCTTTAGGGGATCAAAAGATGAAAATAAATGGATCAAGACTTAAGGCTTTGTGTTTCCATAAGGGATCCAAATGTATAAGATCATCAAACATAGTTTGTTTGTTTGTGTGTGTGTGTGTGTGTGCAAAATGTGAGCAGAGTGTATGCCCCTACTTTAAAGATATCACAAGTTCCTTGATGAGAGAAATGGCTTTAAAAATGTGTACATGCATCTAATAAAGATGTTTCCAATGTTAAATTCCCCCAAGAAAGGACATATCAAGGGAAATGAGCACATGACAAAGAGAGAGTCTGAGAGGGATCTACCAACTATAGAGTCAATATGATAATATAATAATATATAAAATATAATGTTCAAATGAAATATCATCATTCCCAAAGGAAGTATAACTACAAAACAATGGAAGAAAGACACATAAGAGTGATGAAAAAGATTATTTTTGGGGCTCCATTACGGAGACCAAAAATAATCAGTGCTATTGTTTTGCATCATCCCAAGATGAATACACAAAGGAACATTTACAAAAAATAGAACATGTACATAAAAACATGTAACAACACATAGAATAAATGAGATACAAATAGAAGAATTATTATAACAATTTTTATTTATTTATCACCTTACGCGAATGAAGAAACATGGGTCATTTAAATAAATCTAAACAAAACATATTAAAATAAGCACATCATGGGGGAAATGCATCACGACATGCAAACACACAAAGGTCTTGTTAGCCAATTTTTCCTGTCACTATAAAAATTGAAGAAATTGGTATTTTCCTATAAAAAATCCCTTGAATTACCAAAGGGTATGAAGAAATTAGGTCTTTATTTGTCTATAGGGTTTCAAAAAATCATGTTAAGTCCTTAAACCCTACTCTCATTCTATTTATTCATTACCTTTTTCATAACTTAATTTATCCTTTTTGTACTTGTTCTAAGTTATTGTCGGGTGGGTTCATATGATGCTTTAAGTTCTTACCTAGTGGGTCAAGTTATATTTTTTCCTAAGTTCCTAAGTCCCCGACAAATATTATGTCCTAAGTCCAACCCCTTTTATTTTTTCTAAGTCCTGCAGTTTAATTTTTTCTAAAGTCTTGGCCTTATTATACCCCATCAGACCTATGTTAATCTAATGGCATGCATGATCCCACAATGAAAATTTTCATGAAGATTACCCTTCATGGGATCATGCTCATTTGACACTCCGTGATTGGTGGGTCCAATGTCAAAGCTTTGGGAAGAGATTAAAGAATAGTCACATCAAGATGATCCAACAATCGATACATTCACGCAATGAAAAGTTGCATGATGATTATTCTTCACAGGATCACAATTGGGTGACACCCGTCCTTCATGACATAAAAAACTAGATTAACTTTTTCATTACATTGTAGAAACATTTCATGATCACCTCATCAGCAATCGTAAATCTTAATTACAAGTTCACGCGATGTCCATTCCTTCCTGATGAAAACATCACCATATGTGTCACCAATTTGTTATAAACATTGTCAATCGGCATAAAATACACCAATGATTCTAGCGGGCATAAAAAAGCATCAATGAAGACAAGTATCAAGTGCTCTGATCCTCAACTGAAGCTTCTGGATATCTTTTAGTGATAACGCTATTGGAAGAAAAGGGAGATCAGTAAGAAACAATTTTGTGCATCCTGATTGTCGATGAACTTATCAGGGACTCTTGTAGGAATAGTTTCATCCTGGTAGTTAGTGGGGCCGAGGTCAAATCTCAGGCTAAAGTTAATGGATGGTCATATCATTTTTAATCTAATGGCAGGTGTTGACATCTGAAAATTCAGGTCATAAGATTGCAAAATGTCAAGGAAGTATAATATATATTTTTCATATTTTATAACTTTCCTATGATAAAAACTAAAATGGATAAAAGGCATGTACATTTGTTAGTTTCTATTTTCGTGTATTAGGTTGTAAATTGCTTTATTCTAATGCATATTTTTTTTGAATAAATAATTATTCTAAAAAATAAAATAAATTAATTGAAAAAGGTGATGAGAGGGAGTTGAACACTCGACCTCTCGAGCTGACCTTTTTCCTACATATCTACCCTCCTACCCCCTAACCAATTACTCTATTTGTTTTCTTCGAGAGGGTTAGGAGAAGATACTTATTTATCTTTGTTTTTATGTGCAGGTGAGAAGTTAAGACAACCTTTTACACGGGAGTTATCTCTTCCTTAATTACCTTTTAAATTAAATAATGTGATTATTACTTTATCTATATATTTATCTATTTTTTGATTTTAAGAAAAAGAATGGGGAGAGGGAGTTGAACACTCAACCTCTCGACCCATCCTTTTTCCTACCTAACTACCTGACTCTACCCCCCTACCAGTTACTCTATATTATTCCTTGAGAATGTATGTGTAAATAAATATATAAATTAAAGATAATCTTATCTCCTTTGATATAAATTATTAAAATGAATATTGTTTATGAGATAGAAATTTATGATCATTAATGATTGTTTTAAACTTTAATTTTTTTTTTACTCCTAATACCCTAAAAGATAAAAATATATGATAAGGTAAAGGTATAATTTGATGAATGTTAACTTGTTTAGGGTTTTGTTATATATTGATATTAATTTCTATTTTTCATATCCCTACATTTAATCTGGTATTTTTACCTTATTATATTTTTAACATTAATGTATTTATCTAATAAGGTAAAAAGTCTTTAGTGTTATTATTGAAATTTTAGTTGTGCATAATACAAGATGATTTTTTCATATATATTTAGGGTTTGAATAGTAATTTATTGATATTTACTCTTTAGTTGTAAATCCCTAAAAGTAACTTTTTACCTATTTCTTTTATTTTAATTTTACGGTACAATGAGCATTAATAGTTTAACCCTACTTTAATTTGAATTTTCATTTATGAATTGGTTAATTTATTAATGTGTATATTTTGGAGTTTCTTTTTAGAAAGTGAGTTTTAGTTTTCCAAAATTATAACTATTTTTATTCGGTGATAATATTATCTTACATTAGAAATTTTCTAAAACATTAAGATGGTTATTTTGAAAAAAAATCAAATATTAACCCTAAGTGAAATGATTTGATTTTTTTTAGGGTGAGTATCTTCCCCTTTTCATTAGGGTGGATTGTGAAACTGTTTTACCCTAATGTTTTTGAAATGTTTTTATGTGGTATTTTTGTATTATTGTTTGAAATGAATGAGTTATGATTATTATGTTAAAATGAGTTTAATTTCAATCATTATATTCATATGTATTAATTTTCTTATGTGTTGATAAATAAAGTAACTATCTATGATTAAATATTTATTTATTTATTTAACTTTATTGGCATTATTTTTATTTATTTATCAAAAGACATTTATATGAATTATATTATGATTTTATTAATGTTTATTTGTTATATCATAAATTAATAATTAAACATTTTAAAAAGATTATATTTATATACTATGAATGTAATTATTTTTATTTTTAATATTACCTAATATTAGGTGTTTTGTGCAGGAACTTAAATACTAGATTATTATGCACGGAAACACCTAAAGTGCAATAAACAAGTTAAATGTATGGGAAATATTTCCCTTAAAAACCATTATTATGGTTTATTTTGTGTACTTTGGGGGGTAGTTGTATAATTAGGTCCTGTGAAAGCGCATGTCCTTTCATAGGGAACCATTGGGATTTATACTTATATTCATTCAAATGTAAGAAAAAGATTACAATCAGTCATGACAAAAATTAAAAAGTCTCCCGAACTCACGGATTTGAATTTAATGCTCAAAATCTCATGTACGAATATTAGATAAGTGTTTGTACCTTAATGTTAATATAGTTTTTTGTGTTCAATTAGTTTCTCAGGTTATTCTGTGAAGCAGAGTATCCTACTGTGTTTTTCTATTAGATGCATTCATTTATGACTAATTCGTACAATTTGAATAATGGTAGCATGGTCTGAGAACCTGTTACTGTTTCCTTTTGGGCTCTTAAGTTGGGTTAAAAACCATAGGACCTATTGTATAAGTTGTTTTAAATTTTGTTTCAGTAGAAGCTTGTAGGGTGATGGTCTCGATTTACAGGAGTGAGTTATCTTAAAACTATCTTCGTTTATACGTAGGATTGAATGTATCCGACTCTATTCCCAATTTGGCATCAGGCACTAGTCTATTCATTCATTTGAAATTGTCATTTTATTCTTTCTATGGTTTACATATCCTATTTGTTATTTTCTTTACAAAGCATTCAATTAGCTTTAGCATTACTTTCTAGCCTTACTTTAGATTTCAAGCTATCTGACAATTAGGATATTAGGTTTATTTTCCTCCAAAGGATTGTTAACCCCCTTTGGGAATATTTTCTTTTGTTGTGCACATATTTGTGTAGTTAGAAAGCATATTTGATTCAGGCCTACTAGCCTTGGCTAAATCAAGCCATAATTGCAGAGGCACTTGTGTCGTGCCTGTTAGTTGGCCTCAAAATGGTCCAACATTTTTGAGCACCAACAAATTGGTGACTCTGCTGGGGACACCTATCAATAAAAGTCAATTTCAAAATCTCTAGTTAGTGTTGTAAAGACTCTACTGGGAAGAATGATTCAAAATAGTTATTGATTCCTCACAAGAAGTGAGGTGGCAACTCTAGAATATAGTATCAGGTGAAGCCTATGTTAGGGAGGAGATCCCTAAAGAACAATTCATTTTCTGAATTGAAACCAAATAGGAGGAATAAGAAATCGAAGAAGATGTTGTATCTATCTCCCAAAAAGCAACCTGACAAAGATAAAGGTTAGAAATTTGCTTGTGATTAATTCCCAGCTTCAAATCACCATAGCCCAATGAATAACAGTGAGTATAGAAATGCTTTTCCATATTATGAGCCTGGTAATCAAGAGGCTATGTGTGAACAGGAGCGGTAGGAGAGGCGGATGGATGATATAGTTGAGGAGATGATTAGATTGGAGCACAAAGATAAGAGGATGCTTAGGGCCGTTAGAAGACAGTCAGATGAAGCTCTTAGGAAGTTGGGAATAGAAAGGGAAAGCCTCATTTCACATGATAAAAGTGATGGTAAAAATGGTGAGGTAAGTAATAGTGAAGCTATTGATAGAAGCATTCAGGTGTCGGTCTACACTCCTCACAGAAAGAGTAATGGTCACATTACTCATGATAATTCCACTAACCCTATGTTCAAAGAAAATAAAGAAGGAAGAACTATAGGAAATGATAGTGAATGGTTCAATATTTTTTCTAATCCAATGTGTGACCTAAGTAACAAGTCAAAAAATATTAATGATCCCTATGATGTTCACGATAGTGCAAAAAGGATTGCAAGGGATAACAGTGATCTAGAAAATCAAAAGCAGGATAATGAATGCAATTTGAATAAATTGTAAAGACAACCTATGAAAAATAGAAATACCTATAGTTTATTTAATAGTGGTGAACATAATCACCCCCAGTATGGTGAAGGTTCACAATATCGAAGGGAAAATAATGATTATTTTGGTCATAATTTTAATAGTTTTGAGCAATTATAATGAGAAATATTATGGAGATATAAAGGGAAATAAAAATGTTAATAAACCATATCTACATGCAAAGGATGCATATTATAAAGACAATAGAAATGATATGCATATTTTATTAAATAATGATCAACAGGATTACATTTACAATCAGCAAAAGAGTGAATATTATAATAAAAATGTTGAAAATAAAGGTGAGTATTATGAGCTGTCTTAGGATAAAATACAAGATAAGTATGAAAATACTGCTGGAGAAAATTATGGATCTAAATAGCCATATGGATTTAGTCACTCACATCAATATGATATATTGTTAAACTATTTGCCATAGGATGAAATTATCACGGATGATTTGAGAGATTGTGATATGTGGAATAAGGAAAATATAAATCATTCAGTCTGGCACCTGCAAGGTGTATATAGTGGAAATACATAGTTGGGTAACATGGATCAAAGGAACCAGTGTGGCACTCAACAATGAGAAAGGAATGCAGATTTTAATCACTTTTTACATGACCAGCATGTTAGAAATTCATGCAAGCAGCATGATGTTGTAAGATTTACACAAAACATGGATGGTGAAGTATGTGATAAAAAATATAATGACCATTCTAAACACCCACATGAGTAGCCTTATGGGTTTGCGCAGAACAAAAAGGAAGGGCAGCAAGTTGGAGTTTATTATCACCCACAGAGAACACATCATCCACATGAGAAATTGTATTATTCTAAATCTGTGTAGGAAGAAGTGAAAGATGGTGAGAACACAAAATACAATAATAACTACTTTCCTATGCAAAAAGAGGAGAATGTTAATGTTTTCAGCAAGAGAAATGATAATATACAAAAACCTAGCTTCTACGATGTACATGAAGAGCATAACAGAGGCTCACATGAGTAGCTTCATACCCTCAGACCTGCACAAAAAGAATATGTGAATGGAATTTTTCAAAGTAAGGAATTTGAAAATAATAATAATATTTATTGTAAAAATCAAACAGTGCAGCAAGAAATGAGTAAAAATAATAACCAACATACATGCTATACACAACAATGTGTAGTTCACGCCCAACATGATAATATATATGTTCCACATGAGAAGATACATAGTCACAAGTTTGTGCAGGAAGGCTGCCTTAAATATAATAGAAACCATCTAAATGACATCTTGTGTGAATAGACAAGGGGTTTTGTGCAAAACCAAGTGAAAATGCAGTAAGTAGATGATGATAATAAATCTAGTGAGTATCATGCACAGCCTGTGGACACCCATTATCCACGTGAGCAGTAGTATAATGCACATGATATACCTCATGAGCAATATGTAAATACAAAAGAAGAGAAAAATAATTATAAATATGGTGAAGGATGGCAACATGGGAGCTTGTGTGAGGAATCTAGAAGACTTGTGCAAGACAAATGGAGATGTCCTAAAAGTAATAACCAAGAAAAATATTACATATAGTAGCCAAGCATATTTGCGTAGAGCTAGCTATACCCTACACAAGCCATTGAAGGAAATTCACAATGTTATAATTCATTTGAGCAGGTAAATGTGCTTGCGCAAAACCAGCACTATGTTGAGTACAACACACAAAATGGCAAGACTTGCAGCTCATGTGAGGATTTGTAGGAGAAGAAAAAAAATTGTTTTGATAATATACACAACATACATTGTAAATCGGACAATGATATGTTTGTGCAAGACTAGGAAGATATATGATAGAATGAATATACCTAGCCACATGGAAACAACAATAAACAGGAGAAGCATATTAATTCTACGCAACATCATGCTAATGAGAAGTTTGGAGCTTTGCGTAAGAAACCAAGAATGCCTATGCAAAGCCATAATACACAAAACTTAAATGGATATCAGCCATGTAATGCGCAACAAATATGGTTACAAAGCCATCTTGCGTGGAATGAGGACAAATATTATAGAGGAAATATTCACACCAACCATAGTGAAATACAATAGGTTGGTAATAAGATTTGTGAACAGCCAAAAAATAAATATGTACCTGCATAGAAGAAAGAATATGAGCAATATAATAATAAATGTGAGAAGTTGTATAACAACCAACATATGGACATTATGGATCATGATCAGGTAGATCTTCACACACGTGAATTCTGAAATAGGAACGATACAAATAATATTCATAAATTTGCACAAGGAGAAGAAATAAAAGGTGGTGAGCAGTATTATAAGCAAGGTAATTATTTTTAGCTTACTGAGAATGATGAATATGGTAAAAAAGATTATGGTAATAATAATATTCACGTTAATTTTGGAAAAGTAAATAAAGATGATTGTCCACAACAAAGTAATTATTTATATAGTGGAAATATTAATGCCAGGAGAAAGCAAGTACATAATCAATATATTGAAAATGAAAATAAATATAATAGTGGTTAAAATACTAGACAATATGCATATCCAAGAAACCATGTACAGAGCCAGGGTGGTGTATAGATCTTTAATACAAATACAGAGGATGTAAGCAAGGAACACTTGTAGCAAAATAGAGATTACACACTGGGAATAGGTGAGAATTATTATATTAATTCACAGCCTACAAGAAATCCTACACGTCAAAATCACACACAGCCAATGCAAAATTTAATATATCCAAGAGAAGGTCAAATTTATGCACAACCAAATGCTATGGGCACAAATCAGAAATTTGGGAATCCTATATAGTAGCAACATCAACAACATGGAAGGATGCCAAATCAAATGAATTTGGTTCAGTAGCCTCACAATGTTCAACATGATAATCTGGCAAATCAACACTAGATAGGTAACCCTATGCCTCAAAATCAATATGTTAAGAATAACTATAATAGAAATTTATTTGATGCCAGATTTCAAGAAGTTAATGAAAGATATACACCATTGGATTTTTCAAATGTGATGTGTTGTCCTGACCCTACCAAATAAATTAAAGACTTCTATCCCCAAGTTTACTAGCGATGGATCCCAATTAGTAGAACAACATGTCATTAATGTAAAAAATATTGTTTATGAATTCGACATTACTTATGAGGATGTGCGTATGAAAATTTTAGTTCTCTCACTCAAGGATAGTGTAGATGAATGGTATAGAAATTTTCCAGATGGATCAATCACCTATTGGAAGAACTTTGTTGATCAGTTTATTGAAGAGTTTGGGGATCACAAAGATCCATCCTTTGCAACTCATGAATTAACCACTATGAGGAAAAATGTGAATGAAATGGTAAAGGAGTTTAATAAAAGGTTTAACAGGGTGTTGAATAAGATTCCAAAAGATATCTGCCCTGTTGACCCTTTTCTAATTACCTTTTATTTGAAATCTTTTGATGTCAAGATGAATTATGAGATAAGATATCATAACCGAACAACATTACAATAGGCTTTTAAGATTGCATTGAATATTGAAAACAATAGAATAGTTGTCGGAAGAATTGATAAAAGAAATGATCCTAAGCTATTCAATCCCGTAATCCCGAAAAAGAGAAGTGAAAGTGATAAAATGGATGAATTAGTAAGTTTGATGAAGAATTTACAACCAAACAAAAGTCACTTTCAAGCAAGAAGGCAAGGATAGAAATTTCAATAGAAATGATAGGTACAAGTTGCAGGACATGCCTTATCATATAGATTGGAAAGATGGAAAGCCTTTAAAAAAGAAAACAGACACTCTAGATCCTTTCAAGAAAAATAATCATTTCATAGGGGATGAGTTTTGGTGTGAAATTTGTAAAATACCTTACCCTTAGGAGCAATACCTTATAGCACAAAAGATTCTAGAGGAAGAAAACCGGGGATATGAAGACAGGCCTATGATAAATGCTCTTTCATCCACACCCTTTTGGTTAGGAGATAATGATGATTCAGATGGTGAATACATGCCAAATGAAAGCTATAGGAGGTTGGGATACCAACAAGAGCAGCAAGTCTTTTCAGATAATGATGAGAGTCCAAATATTAAAAGGACAAAAAAAGAGGAAAGATAAGCTTACACTATAGCAGTGATGGAACAAGTGCTTAGCAACTATCGTTTGAGGAATAGGAATGTGAACTCAGGCAATGAACAAGTAGTAGGGAGGTACAAGATCTCGAACAAGAATGCTGAGATAAAGAAGTCAAAGGCAGATGTCCCTAAAGGGCAAGTTGATTAAACATCAAAGATAAGAAAACTTGTGGACAAGCAGAGCAATGGTAAGGAAATTTCAAACTGTACTTCATTCATGTCTCAAGCATTATCTTAGGTAAAACTTTCTATCCCTCTAATGGAACTAGTTAAATTAACTAATTGCAGGAATGAAATGATCAAGTTAATAAATGATGTTATTAAAAAATATGCAAAGGAACAAAAGGATAGTGAAGAATTACCAGTTATTTACCTAGGAACTTCTGTTAATGAAGATGCTACTAAAGTAGATCCTTTCTTTCTAACTTTATTGATAAACAATAAATTGGTTAAAAATTATATGCTAGACTCTAGGGTAGCGGTTAATATTATGCCTCATGGGGTAATGAAAGAATTAGGAATGAATGTGGATACTACTTATGGAAAATGTTACGCTATGGACAATAGGTCAGTCCTAGTTATTGGAATAATGAAAAATGTTGAATTTAAGTTTCCTTCGTGTCTTGAAAAATCTTATAAAATAGATATTATTATTGTTGAAGTACCACCAAGTTATGGAATGTTATTATCTAGATAGTGGTCTAATTTAGTAGGTGGAAATATTCAATTAGATCTATCTTATGCTTCTATCCTAGTGAATGATGTTGGAAATAGGAGAGATAAATATTGAGAGGGGAGGGGTGAATCAGTATCCACTAAAAATTTTACTTATATCCCTTCAATACTGAATATGTAAACTATATTTACTAATCAAAATAATTTGCATGAAACAATTACATAGATAACTTATGAAATTAAATAAACATAAAATCATCAATGCAATCACATAGCACAAGTATTTTGGTAACGCAGAAACCCTTGTAAGAAGGTAAAAACTGCGGTGGGAATGACACCCACAAATTCTTCACTACTGCAGATAGAAAAGTGTTTGCCTATTAAGGCTACAATTGTGATCACTTCTAGTGATCTCACCCTATTAGGAGTAACATGTTAGATCAGCTAGATCTACCTAGTTATAGGATTTAGCAACACAATTTAGTGTACACTCGGTTAAGAGATTCACAATAGGACTATTAAATCCACTTGGTTAGGAGAATTTGATAACTCTATTATAGTTGTTAGAAAGCAATAGAAAATTGTATCTTCTCTAATTGAAAACTATATTTGTCTGATACAGATCATCTAAAAATTGTTTATATATCACCTTACATGTGTAAATTTTCTGCTCTATGATGCTCGGTTTCCTTGTTAGTTTTGAATACTTTCTCTGAATACAATTCTACTCTGTTTTGTCTATTCTTCTCAGTTCTATCTCATAACCTTTAGACTTGAAGTAGGAAATAGCTTCAAGTGCATACAACAATATTCAACAACCTAAAATGATATGAACACACTAAATTTATAGTGTTCTGGTTTTGCCGCTTAAGCAAAAAATAGGTTAAGCAAAATTGATAACCCTAACATCTACGATGTACAAAAATAGTTAAGATCAAATCTTTACATTGAGATTCTCATCACATTTAATGATATCTATACATTACATGCTTCCTTGATCTTTCTTATACATGTGTAAATCTGTTGTAACCATCTGTCTTGAAAATTATGCCTTCACTGATTCTTAGACCATTTCTGTTTCCCTCGATAAATGCTTTTCTAGATTGCTCGGTGTTGTCTAGAAGACTCAGTGTATACTGACCATCGGTGTCAGTGTGTATTGTGCTCGGTAGACTGTTTGATGCTTCGGTGACTACTGTTAACTGACTATTCTATGAAGCATTACCAACTTCCCTATCTCCTTGTATTTATCGACCATTGCAGTATAGATAACTGACTAATGATTTTGATACTAAGTGACAATAAATGCTCAATAGAGATAACAATCTCCCCCTTTGGCATTAGTATCAAAACAAAAAAAATGTATATACACAAATCCTTATATCTCCTGATATATACATATACAAAATTGCTTAAGTACAATAAGTACTCCCCCTTACAATAATCTTGGTAGTGTATAAAGTATACAGAGCTATATATCAAAATGAGTGTCTATTGGCATACACATTTGCTTTCCCCCTTTTTGAGATTAATGCCAAAAATAGAATGTATACTTATAGCTTATCAAAAAATGTTCTGATGGGTTTTCTTTAGTGAATCTAAGAGGTTCTCCCATTCCTCCTTCAATTTAGTAAGAGCAAGTTGCTCATAACTAACTTATGCACGCATATCCATAACATTATCCAACACAGAGAGTTTTGGTGTGGATACAAGTGTTTGTGCCTTGTTGATATGCTGATAAAAAAATCTTCAGGTGTAAAATGAGTTCTTTCTACAACTCTATAACTTGGTCTATTATTTTCTCTCCTTTGTGTCTGAGATCGGTAATCAACCGCCTGATTTCATGTATCCTTAAGATATGCTTTGATAAGGTTTAGGGCTCGATTGATGCTGCCTGTGTGCATGCTAAAATTTCTTTCTCTAAGTTTCTTATTTGTTCACTGATCTCAAAAGTGAACAAGTCAGCATGACACAATTTCAACAAGGTCTGATAAATATAACTTGTAATTATCTGAGAGTCAGATATTACCTTTGATAATTGTACCTTGTTTATTGCCACCTCTTGGCATAGCTTCTCAACAAGTTTATCCTGTACTTTGCTCTCAATTCTTTCTTCCATCCTTTTCCCCAAATCAATATCTGGCTTCTGGATTTGTTCTCTAAGTGTAGCCAGTTGGTCCATAATAGGTTTGTTCTCATCAACATCTACATCAGGAATGACCTGTTGTAGAATGTCTCGAACATTAGTGAGTATTTCATTGTTCTTTTTGGTTTGTTTTAGCTTCTCTTGAGCTACCTTCCTTTGACATAACTCCCCATATTTCCTCAATTCTTTTGGGCTAAGGGTTCTTGGATCACAGTGAGGGATTTCTATGATCTCATCAATAGTAACAATCCATTTTCCTTTTTTCTTCTTCTTGTTTCCGAGAGGTGAGCTCCTTAATACTATTACAATATCTTCATCCTTTAGAGTCTCCTTCCCTGTAGACATAGTTTCATCCATATTTTTCTCTTTGATGCTCATAGGTTGAGGGTTAGTAGTTGTGTCTGGAGGGTTCACCTTTGTGTTATCATTGATATCCTTGTTTTCATCTGTATCCTTAGGTTCTATGGACTGTGCCTCTGTAGTAGGCTGATTTGTATCTGCAGTTTGTTGAGTGTCTTGTGTATCTTGTGTAACTTCAGCATCCTTATTTTCTTCTTGTTTCTTCTCCTCAGACACAATCTTAGAAATAAGTTCTATAGCCTCAGCTAGAGTCAGTAGATTGCCCGGTAGTGATGCTGTCTCATTATCCTTCAATGGTACTATAGTTACATTTGTGTCATCTTGATCATCAGGATCACCATCTGTATGTCTTGAATAAAAACATCATCATCCATTTTGTTCATCAGTTGTATGTCAACTTGTTCCGGTGCTTCCTATGATATATTCACCTTTGTGGTGTCCTCGATGATATCAATTACCTCGGTGACCAATATACTAGAGTCTAGTACTTGCTTTGCCTTACCAGTATCCATGTAAATGCCTTTATCTTTTGAATTTTGTCTCTTCCTAGATAGGTTTAGAAATGCTTCCTATTCAATTTGCTCTTCTGCTTTCAAAATAGATGTCCACAATGAATCACATTCGACATCCATGTCACCTATATTTTCATCCAATATTTGCAATGAATGTAGGCCCTAACATCATCTATCAACAAAACCCTATCTAGTATGCTTGAAAATGCACCCATTGAATCTGTTTTAGATGCAACCCTAGTATGTGGCTTAAATTTACCCTCAACAAAGTGTGTACTAACAATTGATTCTACTTCCTCCTCAACTTGTTGTGATTTTTCAGCAATAGATGTAGATGCCATCAAAATAAACTAGGGTTTCGGTGAACAATAAGTGCACAGGTTTATAGATAGCCAAAAAACCTACTTGAGTCATCAAATAATGTCATCAGTTCGATGCGATAGTGGTTTGAATCTATCTAAAAATCTTTAGCTTGAACTCTGGTCGCTCTGAAAATTTGTTCTCCGATGCTCACAATGTAAAAATGAACTTGATTTCTTGAGTATTTATAGACTTCTACAAATTCCTGCTCAAACATTTATAATAAGTGTGTGACCTTACTTCAAAGTGTGAAATAGCTATCAACTTGGTTAACATATGATATTGTCAGTTTGCATTGTTTCCTCGGTTAACCTTGCATAATGATTACCGACTAGTAACCCATTCTCAGTCTTGCTTTTACCGACTTTATAACATTTTTATCTTATGGAATATAAACCATAATGCATCTTCATTCATGCTGATTTGGTATTAATACATCATATATGAGGAACTGTAAAAAAAAATATGATCTTTTAAAATATTAGTCTCGTACAACCTTTGTCACCTTAAGTGGAGTTACCGATGTCACCCAGTCTAGTGGATGAGATTTCACCAACAGTGTTACTTGATTCAGTAGTCTCCATTGTTGACTTCTTCCACATAGTATTTCTCATCTTCATGATATCTACAATGGTGTATCCACTCTCAAATACATGATCTTCATCTGGTGCACATTCTTTACAATCTTTGCTTACATGACCGACTTTGTGACAGTGCATACAGGCCATTGGGGTACTTGCCCAATATCTAGAATTTCTTATCCGATGTGCCCTATAAAAATTAGCAGCTATTTGACCACATGCAATACAGCTAGTCCATGTATTATAATCCCATACATAAGAGTTACCTTGTCTTTTCGATTGATATGGCTTCTTTTGAGTTTGCTGCTTGGGAGTCCAAACTTGTTTCATCTTTTCTTTGCATTCACTTGCAGTATGTCCAAGTTTGTTACAAGTGTAACATATCTTACTAGCAATGGTCTTTTCAGTGTTGTCCTTTTGTCTAAATTTGCATTCATGTGCTTGATGCCCATACTTTCCACAGTAATAACAGTAACCATTAAATCTTGTAGTAATAGCAGGTGGTTTGCCTTGAGCTTTGCTTTTGCATACATTTGAAGTGTGTCCAGGTTTTCCACATTGATAACAAGTAAGTATTTTGTATTTCTAACCTTGATTGGTGTTGGCCTCTTGTTTTGATGATTCACCTTCACCAGTGTAACCTATACTAGCTCTACTTCCAAATCTTCTCTGATTATCCAGGAAATCATCAATCTTCTTGGAACTTTCTTCAGCCAATCTTTTCATCTCATTGTGTTGTTGTTGATTTTTTAGGTCATTTCTCAATTTTTCATTTTCTTCTCTCAATCTTGCAACATCTTCTAGATTCCTTGATAATTCACCATTGATTCAGTTTACTTCTTGATTTGCAATCAGTACTTGATTTGACACATGCAAGTGATGATCGGTAAGCCTTTGTATTTCAATTTCTTTAGCTTGTAGTTGTTCAGTCATCAGTCTTCTATCTTCAATGGCTAGGTTTCAGTCTTGTTCAACTTGTCTTGCATTGTTCATTATCTCCACCATTCTTACCATTTGTGATTCTTGTCCAATCTGAAGTGCTTTTACTTGATCAGATAGATGCTAATTCCTTTTAGATAAATCATTGATTGTAATTTTAGATCCATCAGAGATGCTTCTCGAGCTAGATCCAATATGATCAAATGCATCTTCAAAAGGTTCTTCATGATAACCGATTTCATTCTGATTAATTGCAATATTCTTTCTTTGTACCAGTAATTTCTTCAATTTAGCCTTGGCATTCTTGTACTATTCTACAAACATCTGCAATTGTAGTTTCTAATTCTCAATAGATTTGTCAAGTTTGTACCTCTCCATGATTCAAATCTTTACCCTTTAGTGGTTAAACTGTTCAACAAGAGAACTATGCTCTGATACCAATTGTTGGAAATAGGAGAGATAAATACTGAGAGGGGAGGGGTGAATCAGTATACACTAAAAATTTTACTTAGATCCCTTCAATATTGAATATGTAAACTATATTTACCAATCAAAATAAATTGCATGAAACAATTACATAGATAACTTATGAAAGTAAATAAACATAAACTCATCAATGTAATCACATAACACAAGTATTTTGGTAACACATAAACCCTTGTAAGAAGGTAAAAACTATGGTGGGGATGACACCCACAAATTCTTCACTACTACAGATAGAAAAGTGTTTGCCTATTAAGGCTACAATTGTGATCACTTCTAGTGATCTCACCCTGTTAGGAGTAACATGTTAGATCAGCTAGATCTACCTAGTTATAGGATTTAGCAACACAATTAAGTGTGCACTCAGTTAAGAGATTTACAATAGGACTGTTAAATCCACTCGATTAGGAGAATTTGATAACTCTATTACAGTTGTTAGAAAGCAATAGAAAAGTGTATCTTTTCTGATTGACAACTATATTTGTCTGATACAGATCATCTAAAAACTATTTATATATCACCTTGCATGTGTAGATTTTCTGCTTTGTGATGCTTGGTTGCCTTGTCAGTTCTAAATACTTTCTCTAAATACAATTTTGCTCGATTCTATTTGTTCTTCTTAGTTCTATCTGATAACCTTTAGACTTGAAGTAGGCAATAGCTTCAAGTGCATACAACAATATTCAACAACCTAAAATTATACGAACACACTAAATTTATAGTGTTCTAGTTTTTCGCTTCAGCAAAAATAGGTTAAGCAAAATTGATAACCCTAACATCTATGATGTACAAAAATAGTTAAGATCAAATCTTTACATTGAGATTTTCATCACATTTAATGAGTATCTATACATTATATGCTTCCTTGATCTTCCTTACACGTGTGTCAATCTGTTGTAACTGTCTATCTTGAAAATTGTGCCTTCACTGATTCTTAGACCATTTATGTTTCCCTCGGTAAATGCTTGTCTAGATTTCTCGGTGTTGTCTAGAAGACTCGGTGTATACTGACCATTGGTGTCGGTGTGTATCATGCTCAGTAGACTATTTGATGCTTTGATGATTACTATTAATCGACTATTCTATGAAGCATTACCGACTTCCCTATCTCTTTGTATTTACCGACCAGCACAGTATAGATAATCGACTAATGATTTTGATACTAAGTGACAATAAATGCTTAATAGAGATAACAAATGATAGGGTTGTAAGGATCGACAAAGAACCAAGATCTACTTACATCATTGAAGATGTTGATCCAAGCTAGGTTACGCACTTCTGCCACACCGACATGGAGAATTTTGAAGTAAGAATTCATAAAAATCTCATTGAAAATACTAGTCTTATTGAAATATGTGCTAAGGAAAATAATGATCTCATTTGGAAAATGTTTTTTGATGGATCATGTAGTAAAAATGGTAATGGAGCAGGTGTAGTGTTCATATCCCCAAATGGGAAATCTTTTAAATATTTCTTTTTGTTAGCATTTGAATGTACTAACAACACTATAGAATACGAAGCACTCCTACTAGGTCTAAAAATAGTAGGTAATCATGGTATCAAAATTATTTCTATTTATGGTGAATCTGAATTAGTTGTATTTCAGTTTAGGGATAAGTTTATTACTAAGAATCATACCCTAAAAAGGTACAAGAATGAAGTGTGGGATTCCATAGAAGTTTTTTATGCTTTTTTGATAGCATGGATAGATAGATTTGAGAATATTCTTGCTGATTTCATGGCTAACCTAGTAGTTAAGCATAATGATATTCCATGTGAAATATTGCACAGGTAGAGATCAAACCAAGGCCATCAATACTTGATAACATTCATAATTGGCAAATATTTGATAATGATAGAGACATTATAAAATTCCTTGCATGTGAGGAAAGGTATGAAGATCAACTTATTGATTTAAATGCTTATGTTGAAATGATACATGAAAAGGATACTTTATTTGGAAAATATGTAATTCAACTTAAAACTAATAAAATTCCTAGAGGGCTGGTTGCACTAGAAAAAATGTTTGATAGTAAATATTCTAGTAATAAGGTTAAAATGGAAAATATTAATATAGAGAAAGTGGAAAAGATAAATTTAGGAAATGAACATACTCCTAAAGAGATTTTCATTGGTAAAAAGTTAACTCCTAAAATTAGATCTGATATTGTTAGTTTGTTAAGAAAGTATAGACATTTTTTTTCTTGGTCCTATGACGATCTTAAGGCTTATAGAGAGGACTTGTTCCAACATGAAATACCCTTAAGACCTGATGCAAAGCCTTTTAGACAAAGGAAAAGACCGATCAATCTGACTTTGGCTCCTAAGATGAAGGAGGAACTCATTAAGATGAGGGATGCTAGTATCATAAAGTCGATTAAACACTCTACTTGGGTTTCAAATTTGGTACCTATTAGGAAGAAGAATGGAGATATTAGGCTTTGTGTGGACTTCAAAAATCTAAACATATCTTCGTTAAAGGACAATTATGCATTACCAAATATGGAGGCATTATTACAGAAGGTGACAGGAAATGAATTATTATCCATGATGGATGGATTCTCTGAGTACAATTAGGTTAAAGTTAAAGAAGAAGAACAATACAAAACAACATTCACTACGCCATGGGGTACATATGTTTATGCAAGAATGCCATTTGGACTTACAAATGTTGGAGCTAATTTTCAGAGGGCCGTGGATGTGGCTTTTGGGGATTTCATTGATATTATCATGGTAATATATTAGGATGACATTATAGCTTATTCCAAGAAAGAAGAAGATCATTGCAAGCATCTAGAGAAAATATTCAAAAGAGCCCTTGAATATGGAGTATCCTTAAACCCAAAGAAATGTCATTTCAGGGTAATCGAGGGTAAAATCTTTGGTCATATTTTTTCCAAGGAAGGAGTTAGAATAGATCCAGAAAGAATTGAAGAAATTGATAGGGTTCAGATCCCTAAAACTGTTAAGGGAATACGATCTTTCCTTGGAAAAATCAAATTTGTAAGATGGTTTGTCCCAAATTTTTTAGAAATCATAAAACCTACTGCAAAGATATTAAAGAAAGATGCAGTTATAAATTGGATAGATAAGGCCTTAGAAGCATTTGCCAATATTAAGAAAGCAATCAAGGAGGTGCCAGTTTTGAAGTCTCCTGATTTTTCCAAACCATTTCAGTTGTTCTCCTTTGCTTCTTTCCACACCATAGTAGCAGTCTTGTTACAGAAAAATGATGAAGGATATGAGCAACCAATAGCATTCTTAAGTAAAAATCTACAATTTTCTGAGCTAAGTTATGACATACATGAAAAATAGGTTTATGCATTAGTTAAATCAGTGAAATCATTTAGACCTTATCTAGTTGGAGCTAAGATTGTGACATACGTACCTAATGCAGCAACTAAGGATATCTTGAGGCAATCAGAAGTCACAGGTAAAAGATGTCGATGGATCAATTAGATTTAGGAATTCAATATTGAGATTCAAATCACTAAGTTAATCAGAGGACAAGGATTGGCTAAACTTAAGGAAGAAACAAATTTGGATGCAGCACAAGTAAACCAAGTAGATCTGGAAAGTGTAGAAATGAGCATCAAATAGTGTCCATGGTACACAGACATAGTCTACTTCTTAAAGCATATGAAGTGTCAAGAAGGTCTAAGTGATAATCAAAAAAGAACTATAAAGTTGCAAGCATCAAGATATGTACTGATTCAAGGAGACCTATATTGGAAAAATAGTGATGGTATCCTCCTATTTTGTCTAGACACCTATCAGGCCAAGTTAGTTATTAATGATTTACATGATGGGGTATGCGGTAGTCATTTTTTAGCTAAGACAACAACTCACAAGATATTGAAAGTTGGGTATTACTGGCCTCATATTTTCAAAGATTGTTATGATTATGTTAGGAAGTGTGAGTCCTGTTAGAAGTTCTCTAGGAAACTAAAATATAATGGTGCATTACCCCTTATTCCATTACAAACTGAGGAACCTTTCAAAATGTGGGGAATAGATTTTATTGGGGAAATTGCAAATACTTTGAGTGGAGGTCACAGATGGATATTGGTTGTGATAGACTACTTTACAAAGTGGGTTGAAGCTATACCCACAAGGTAGGCTACAAGCAAGGTGGTCATCAAGTTTTTGACGGATAATATACTTACCAAATTTGGAGTACCTTATAAGATTATTTGTGACAATGGCATGTGTTTCAGATCTAAGGAATTTTTAGAATTTTTTGAAAAATATGGCATTAACCTATCATACTCATCTCCATGTCATCCACAAGGGAATGGTCAAGCAGAATCAAGCAATAAGAATATACTGAATATTATCAGAAGAATGTTGAGTAACAATAAAAAGGCCTAGGACTCAAAGCTAAATCTATCTTTATGGGTAGACAGAGTAACAGTGAAAAGATCGACAGGTTTCACTCTTTATGAGTTGGTTTATGGGAAGCAAGTGAGGTTACCATTGAACAATCTCCTGCCAGTTTACAAATTTATTCAGGAAGAAGAACTTGAGGATGTGAAGTTTATGGAATATAGGTTATGCCAGTTAACAGAGTCAGATGAAATGAGAAGAAGAGCACAAGAAAAGAATCTTCATCAATAATGACAAATTAAGACCCTGTATGATAAGAGAGCATCAGATAGACCTTTCAGAGAAGGTGATTGGGTATTAAAGTGGAATGCAAGAGACCAAGACAAAGGAAAACATGGTAAGTTTGAGGCATTATGGCTAGGACCTTACATGGTCGTCTCGAAAGCTGGTGAGAATTCATATTACCTATAGGGCACTAATGAAGTTATTCAAGAGTTCCTGACTCATGGTCAATATCCGAAGCCATTTTTCTCTTAAAACAGGAAGTATTCTCTAAACTTGTACATTATGGTTTTTTTTTTATTTCATTTAAGCATCATGTTTCTTTTCTCACTATGGTCTACTTTTCTAGAGATAACTAGGATCTCGCCGCATCTAGGCATGAATGGACATCTCCAATAAGAGCCACTATTGAAACCTAAAAATTCAGGTCCTAAGATTGCAAAATGTCAAGGAAGTATAATATATATTTTTCATATTTTATAACTTTCCTATGATAAAAACTAAAATGGATAAAAGGTGTGTATGTTTGTTAGTTTCTATTTTCATGTATTAGGTTGTAAATTACCTAATTATAATGCATATTTTTTTTGAATAAATAATTATTCTAAAAAATAAAGTAAATTAATTGAAAAAGGCAGCGAGAGGGATTTGAACACTCGACCTCTCGAGCCGACCTTCTTTCTACATGTCTACCCTCCTAACCCCTAACCAATTAGTCTATTTCTTTTCTTTGAGAGGAAGAAAGAAGATACTGATTTATCTTTGTTTTTATGTGTAGGTGAGAAGTTAAGACAACCTTTTACATAGGGAGTTATCTCTTCCTTAATCACCTTTTAAATTAAATAATGTGATGATTACTTTGTCTATATATTTATCTTTTTTCTAATTTTAAGAAAAAGATTGGGGAGAGGGAGTTGAACACTCGACCTCTCGACCCATCCTTTTTCCTACCTAACTACCCAACTCTAGCCCCCTACCATTTACTCTATATTATTCCTTGAGAATGTATGTGTAAATAAATATATAAATTAAAGATAATCTTATCTCCTTCGATATAAACTATTAAAATGAATATTGTTTATCAGATAAAAATTTATAATCATTAATGATTGTTTTACACTTTAATTTATTTTTCACTCCTAATACCCTAAAAGATAAAAATATATGATAAGGTAAAGGTATAATTTGATGAATGTTAACTTGTTTAGGATTTTGTTATATGTTGATATTAATTTCTATTTTTCATATCCCTACATTTAATCTGGTATTTTTACCTTATTATATTTTTAACATTAATGTATTTATCTAATAAGGTAAAAAGTCTTTAGTGTTATTATTGAAATTTTAGTTGTGCATAATACACATTGATTTTTTCATATATATTTAGGGTTTGAATAGTAATTTATTGATATTTACTCTTTAGTTGTAAATCTCTAAAATTAACTTTTTACCTATTTCTTTTATTTTAATTTTAGAGTACAATGAGTATTAATAGTTTAACCCTACTTTAATTTGACTTTTCATTTATGAATTGGTTAATTTATTAATGTGTATATTTTGGAGTTTCTTTTTAGAAAGTGAGTTTTAGTTTTCCAAAATTATATGTGTTTTTATACGGTGATAATATTATCTTACATTAGAAATTTTCTAAAACATTAAGATGGTTATTTGAAAAAAAATCAAATATTAACCCTAAGTGAAATGATTTGATTTTTTTTAGGGTGAGTATCTTCCCCTTTTCATTAGGGTGGATTGTGAAACCATTTTACCCTAATGTTTTTGAAATGTTTTTATGCGGTATTTTTGTATTATTGTTTGAAATGAATGCGCTATGATTATTATGTTAAAATGAGTTTAATTTCAATCATTATATTCATATGTATTAATTTTCATATGTTTTGATAAATAAAGTAACTATCTATGATTAAATATTTATTTATTTATTTAACTTTATTGGCATTATTTTTATTTATTTATCAAAAGGCATTTATACGAATTATATTATGATTTTATTAATGTTTATTTGTTATATCATAAATTAATAATTAAATAGTTTTAAAAGATTATATTTATATAGTATGAATGTAATGATTTTTATTTTTAATATTATCTAATATTAGGTGTTTTGTGCAGGGACTTAAATAATGGATTATTATGCATGAAAACATCTAAAGTGCAATAAACAAGTTAAATGTATGAGAAACATTTCCCTAAAAAACCATTATTATGGTTTATTTTGTGTACTTTGGGGGTAGTTGTATAATTAGGTCCTGTGAAAGGGCATGTCCTTTCAGAGGGAACCATTGGGATTTATACTTATATTCATTCAAATGTAAGAAAAAGATTACAATGAATCATGAAAAAAATTGGAAAGTATCCCAAACTCATAGATTTGAATTTAATCCTCAAAATCTCATGTACAAATATCAAATAAGTGTTTGTACCTTAATGTTAATATAGTTTTTTTGTGTTCAATCAGTTTCTCAGATTATTCTATGAGCCAGGGTATCCTACTATGTTTTTCTATTGGATGCATTCATTTATGACTAATTTGTACAATTTGAATAATGGTAGCATGGTCTGAGAACCTATTACTGTTTCCTTTCAGGCTTTTAAGTTGGGTTAAAAACCATAGGACCTATTGTATAAGTTGTTTTAACTTTTATTTCAGTAGAAGCTTGTAGGGTGATGGTCTTGCTTTATAAGAGTGAGTTATCTTAAAACCGTCTCCATTTATACATAGGATTGAATGTATCTAATTCTATTCCCAATTTGGCATCAGGCACTGGTCTATTCATTCATTTGAAATTGTCATTTTATTATTTCTATGGTTTACATATCCTATCTATTATTTTCTTTACAAAGCATTCAATTAGGTGTAGCATTACTTTTTAGCCTTAGTTTAGATTTCAAGCTATCTGACAATTAGGATATTAGGTTTATTTTCCTCCAAAGGATTGTTAACCCCCTTTGGAAAGATTTTCTTTTGTCGTGCATGTATTTGTGTAGTTAGAAAACATATTTTATTTAGGTCTACCAGCCTTGGCTAAATCAAGCCAGAATTGCAGAGGCACTTGTGTCGTGCCTGTCAGTTGGCCTCAAAATGGTCTAGCATTTTTGAGCACCAACAACAGGCGCGATGCCTAGATCTATAGATGCACAAAGATTACCGTTCGTGGGATCATGCCTTGATGCCACATGTATTATGTGACATAACAATATAGAACAAAGGCTTGATAAAGGGAGATCTAATCCAGTCATTCTAATGGTTCATGTATTTCTATAACCAAAAGATGCTAGAAAGTTACCCATTGCAGGATCACGCTCGGGTGATGCATGGCAGTTATTTATAAAAGGAGTGTTTACCTTGATTGCTAGCTCACCAAGTTTTTGGGTGGTTAAGGTTAGTTGTTGGTGAGCCTATGACTAAAGGAAAATACTAAGAGGAAATTTGTTGGTCGCTAGCTCGTAGAAGTTCTGAGTAGTGGTAAAATATGTTAATGATTTGGTGAGAATTTCTTGCAGTCAATGAAGTTTCTTTGGTTTCTAGGTTGCGGAGGTCTATAGTGGTTAGTAACAAGTGCTTATGACTTGGTGAGTGTATGTTTTGTAAGCCTAGTCACCAACTCACCGCCATTTGGAAATTTTGTAAAAAATGTTGGCAATTTTGTGAAGTACCTCCATAAAGTGTAAAAGGTGTGATCTAAGCCATAGGATCTATTTGCATGGGATTTTATCGATGGTGGAAATTCAAATTTTTGAAAAGAAATTTTGATCACTAGAGACATTCAATTCATTATAAAAGGGCCAAGAATTGACAGTAACACAGAGCTTCAAAGGTTGTAGAATTATAGATACGGTGAAAATAAAAAGAAAAAATAGAATATAAGGATAGGGTAGTCTATGATAATTTTTTGGTTCAGGTAGATTGCTCCACAAATCATGAAAATTACTTGTTCAGTAAAGTGATTGAGAAGATTTTGACTACAATGATGTATTTTGATTCCTTAGAGAATAGAGCCAAACAACTTAGAGCCAAGTGTAAGCACCTAATTGAGGAAGAACATAAGGTTTTGAAGTTTCAGTGGCCATATGATGTTATTTTCAGTGAGTGGGTCTCAAATTTTAATCATGAGGCAACAAGTGTCCAGGTGGGACCAGAACTAAATCAAGAATGATGCTCATGTTTCTACAACTACTTGCTTTTCTATTAGAAGAGATTTTTTGAAAGGGACATTTTTGTTAGAATTATTTAGAACAACAGAGAGGGCGGGGGGGGTGAATCAGTTGTTCTTAGGTCCAAAAGTACCAATTGAAATTTATAGCACTTCAACAATCTTAGATCTAATCACCAATACAACTTGGTCTCCATAGTATATATCAGAAACATATAACATGCATTCCACTATCCAAAAGTAATTAACTTGTAGAATATAAAAACATTCACATCAAAACATTCACACAAGTATAACATCAGGATTTATAGTGGAAACCTAACTTGGGAAAACCCACTTTGTAACATGCTACTGAGATTTCACTCTTCTGAAGTGAGCTCTATGAAAAGCCAGCCTTGTTAAAGGTTTGCAAACACACTACTAGGTGTGACCCTGTTAAAGGATTTAAACACTCTATCAAAAGTGACCTAGTTAAAGGATTTAAGAACATTCCATTAGAATGCCACCTTGATTAAAGGATTTATACAATGACTGTTAGGTCAACCTTGATTAAAGGATTTAGATTGATACAATGGTTAGAAAGTAATAATATTTTCTATTCTAAAAAACACACAACTCACTTTGCAAATATAGATCCAGTTTGCACATATATGTTGATTTACTAACTGACCTTCATTTCCATCTCCATCACTGATCTACTCAAAATTTTCTTCAAGCAATCACAACTCTGTTCAACTCCTTCAAAGTTTTACCTTCAGCCTTCTGCTTAGACTTATCAGTCAATAACATCAACAACTTCAGCCTCTGCTATAACCTCATAATTAGGTTTTCCTTTATACCTCTTCAATCAAGTAGATCCATATTTTTCTGCTTAATCTCCTTTGTAGATCTTTGGTTTAGGTTAGATTCATCGAATCCTTCCATCATTATGTTCTACATCCTTTCTTCTAGATACATCTTCAAAATTCTCTTTGAATCCATAATAAAATGATTTACCATGTATTAAATATTCCATACAATTCTTTAATAAAGTCAACATGATTTACATATCCCAATAATTCAACTATGTCGGTTGGGAATCTCAATTCTTTCTCCAAATGTAAATTACTAGCACTCAGTCAATACTATGTTCTTCTCCTCAGTCATCATTGTGTGTCCTGGTCATGTCTACAAACTATCTTCTTTGGAAAACATTGTCTTTTCTTGGTAATTTCCTATTGCTCAGCTTATATTGATGTTCAGTGAACACTAAATTTATTCGACATATACTAGGGCTCGATTGACACTAACATCACTCAGCTCAAACTAGATTTCTTCACTTTTGATCGACTAAGCCTACTTCTCCAGTCTTTCTTCTTACTTAGATAAACAATGCATTATCTTATCAATGTGCCAACTAATCAAGTACCCATTGAAGTATCAAATAACTCAACCTTTCCTTAGGTTCTCTTGTTATCTCCTTGCCCTAATCCTCTTCATCAATCAATAGCTATGGTACTATCTAAGATTGCAACTATCTTAGCAATTAAGATTTAACATCAATGACAATACAATGATTGTTTCAATTGCAATTTCCAATAATCTCCCTCTTTGGATTGATGGAAACACCAAATGAATAACACATGATTTACCAAACAATCCAAAAAACTTCTATGTATCAGAATTGTGTAATATATGTAGCTTCCTTCTAATTCACAACATCTTTTCCTTGCCTGACAGCATACATAGTTACTCCCTCTGAATCTCTCCCTCAGGTTCAATGAATCATCTCTGTGTTTTCTTCAGAATCTGTCCCTCTTTGACAACAATGCCGAAGCAGTATCTAAAACTTACATCTTGCACATGTAGATGTCTTCATGTTAGTTTAGTATGTTGTATTTCTCCCTCTTTCATCTAGCTTATGATTAATTATTATCTTTTCTTTACTTCTCACAACTCTAGGAAACTCCTAAAGTGTGACCTTTTCTACATCAATTTTCCAAATATTTTGTGTAGCACATTTGATGTAGTGCTCCTAGTTGACTAGGAAGCCTCAGTTATGGGAATCACCCCTATTTTACCTCTAACATATTCATGAGCATCCCTAGGTAAAGCTTTTCTGAATATGTTTTCTAGTTGTTCTTTTATATTCACATATTCCATTCTCATTTCTTTATCTTGTACTATCTCTCTCAAGTAATGATACTTGATGGAAATATGCTTAGTCTTTGTGTGCATCACTAGATTCTCTGATATATTGATAGCACTTGTGTTATCACATAAAATAACAACCGACTCAGTGATTTCCTCTTTCATTCCTTTTAATAATTGCTTGATCCACTCCAAATTTGAACAATTCACTACAGCTACTACATACTCAGCTTCTATTGTAGATTGGGAAATTCAGCTCTATTTCTTGCTTTTCTAGGAGACTAATCTCTTTCCTAGAAAGAATGCTCCATCACTTGTACTTTTTTTATCATCAAAATTTCTAGCCCAATTTGCATCAGTGTAGACTCTTAGTTCAAATTTCTCATTTTTCTTGTAGTATAATTCATAATCCTCTATCCCTTTCAGATATCTCAGTATTCTCTTCACTTCCATCATATGATTTTCCTTAGGATTGGCAAAAAATCTTGCAACAATCCCAAGTGCTAGGGCTATATCCGGTCTATTGTGGATAACATACTATAGCTTTCCAATCATAGCTCTATACAAGGTTTGATTCACTTCAACAGCATCATCAATTTTAGATAGTTTATGTCCAGTAGCCATATGAGTACTTATTGGTATGGAATCCTCCATACCAAAAGTTTTAAGTATCTCTTTAACATATTTAAATTGAGTAATAAAGATACATTTATCCATCTGATAAACTTGTAAACCAAAAAAGAATTTAATTTTACCAAACATAGACATTTCAAACTCAATTTGCATCTCACTTGAAAATTTCTGACATAGGGCATCTTGTCCTCCAAATATGATAACATCAACAAAAATTTTAGCTAACAAAATCCCTTTACCTTCTTTAGTTTTCATATACAGATTATTGTCATTTGTTCTTGCAAATCCAATCTTTATCAAATAATTGTGCAGTCTTTCATACCATGCTCTAGGGGCTTGTTTCAATCCATATAACTCCTTGTTCAAATTGCAAACCATATTTTTCTTTCTCGGGTCAATAAATCCTTCAAGTTGTTCAATGTATACTTCTTCTTCTAATATGTGATTCAGAAATGCAGATTTAATTTCCATCTGATATACTTTGAAATCTTTATATGCAACATATGCAAGTAGAGTCCTTACTCCTTATAATCTTACTATAAGGGAAAATGTTTCCCCATAGTCTATTCATTATTCTTGTGCATAACCCTTGCATACCAATCTTTCCTTGTTTCTTGTGACTTGTCCATGTTCATTTAGCTTGTTTCTAAATAGCCATTTTGTTCTAATAGCATTCTTATCTTCTAGTCTTGATACCAGACTCCAGGTATCATTCTTTTCTATTTGATCAATTTCTTCATTCATAGCTTGAATCTAGTCATCATTCTCTAAACATCTTTTACTGTCTTATGCTCAAAATCACATAGTAAACATGTAGGGTCTTCCAACTTACTTCTTGTCAAGACTTCAGATTCTTTATCTCTAATGATTTTATCAGGTTTATGATGCCTTCTTGCATACTGTACTAATGTAGTTTGAGATTTATTTTCTCCTTGATCTTGATTTTCAGGTTCATCATGCAAATTATTAGCTTCATCTTTTGATTGCTCGGCAGCATCCTCCTGATGCCTGGTAGCATCCTCCTGATGTTTGGTAGCATCCTCCTGATGCTCAACATCTCTTATCTATGACTCTGCATCTGGCTCAAGTGTGTTACTTTCCTCTCCTTCTTCCATGTAAACAAAAGATTTGTAATCCCCAGGTTCTTGTTTTCCCTCTAGTTCATTCTTTTCTTTCTTGATTTGTACTCAGTGTAAGGTATAAATAGTTGTACTTATAGCTTCTCTCCAGTATTTTTGTGCAACATTCTTCTCAATCATCAATGTTCTTTCACAATCCATAATTGACCTATTTCTTCTCTCTGCTATGCCACTTTGTGGAGGTGTTCTTAGTGCAGACATCTGTCTCTTGATCCCTCTATCATTGTAGAATAGATTGAAATTATTTGATATAAACTCTCCACCTCAGTCAGATCTCAAATGTTGCAAGATTCTACGTGTTTCTTTTTCAATTTTTTCCAAATACCACTTAAACAACTAAAATGCATCAGATTTCGCTTTCAAAAACATTATAGTCATCATCCTAGTGTAGTCATCATTAAACATAATAAAATACCTATCACCACAATAACTTTGTACACCCATAGGTCCACAAAGGTAAGTATGAACCAATTCTAAAATATTTCAGCAGTATATGTCTTGCTCTTAAAACTATACTTTGTCATTTTTCCCAATTGACACTATTTAAACATCACATTATCAGGTTTGTTCAATCTCAACAAACCTCTAACTTTCTTCTTTTTACTAATATTTACCAAACTATCAAAATTCACATGACACGACCTCTTATGCCATAACCATGCATCATCAAATTATGAAAACAAATATGTTTCTTTAGATAGGTCTAGATAGAACAAGCTACCTCTTTTATATTCTCCACTTCCAATTAGTTCACTAGTGGCATCAAATATTTTAGCCTTCCTGTGATGAAATTCCACTCAGTAACCAATATTGTTCAACTATGCAACACTCATCAAATTATAGTTAAGACCTTCGACCCATTAAGAATTTTCACATGTGATCTTATCAGTTAGCTTAATTGATCCTTTACCTCTCATAGGACATGGTGCATCATTACCAAACTTAACACTTCTACCTTTGTAATGATCTATAGTTTCAAATTTAATTTTATCACTAGACATGTGATGTGAGAAACCCCTATCAATAATTCATTTATTAGCTTTACTCACATAAGAAATAAGTGCAATTTTCTCATCTTCATCAGAATCATCTTTCATAAGAACATAAACTACGTCAATATCACATTCATCAGATTCACTAGTGTCACTGTCAATTTCCTCTTTAGCAATATAGAAGGATTTCTTACCTTTGGTGATCTTTGTCACTATGCTTATCCTTGTACTTTATTTCCCTTCTCTCATCCTTTTCTATCCTATCAGGACATCTTGTGGCAATATGGCCAACTTTGTTACATGCAAAATAGATTATAGGAAGTTTACCTCTATATTTCCTTCTTCCTCTTTGTAGTCTTCTATCCATGAGTGCCTCAAGATCATCTAGTTCCTCATTAGAAGTGTCACTTTCACTATCACTGTCACTATCACTTTTCACAAATTTTTCTTTTTCCTTCTTAGACTTATGAAAAACCATTTGTGACTTGAATGTAGATTCAACATTAGGAACAGTGTAGTTGTCATAGTTAGACAACTCAAAAGCAGTAAGCTTACCAATAAGACTTTCCAGAGTTAGAACATTCCCAGGGTTACATCTTGATTCTTGAATTGTAGAAATTCTGATAGCATGGATAGGAAGAAAGGTTCTCAATACCTTACCAATAACATTCTCATCATCAATGATTCTATTGGCTCCTCTTATAGCATTCACTATCTCCTTAATTATACCACGATACTGATCAATATTTTCACCTTCTTTCATTTTCATTTCATCAAACTTACCTCTCAAACTTTCATTTTTTTCTCTCAGCACATTAGTATCTCCACCATAGATAATTGCAAGAGTATCCCACATTTTCCTTGTAGTAGTGTAGTCTTTGATATCTTCAAATTCAAGATAGCTTAAGGAAGATGCAATCTCCAACATTGCTTGATTATGTTCTTATTTTTCTTTCATCTCTTTGGTAGTCAAAGGTGCAATAGGTATAACATAGTCATGTTCCACATAATACTTCACCGAATCACCAATACCAGCTAGATGCAATTTCATTAGACTTTGCCATGCAGGGAAGTTCTCTTTGTTCAACTTTGGTACCTCCTTTTAATACTTCTTGATCATTAGCTTCAAGTACCTTTAAAATTATCTATGTAAGCACCAACAACTCTGATACCATTTATTAGAATTATTTAGAACAACAGAGGGGGGGTGAAGCAGTTGTTCTCAGGTCTAGAAGTACCAATTGAACTTCCTAGCACTTCAACAATCTCATATCTAATCACCAATACAACTCAGTCTCCATAGTATATATCAAAAACATATAACATGTAGTCCACTATCAAAAAGTAATTAACTTGCTGAATATAACAACATTCACACAAGTATAACACCAAGATTTTTAGTGGAAACCCAACTTGGGAAAAAATACTTTGTAACATGCTACTGATATTTCACTCTTCTGAAGTGATCTTTGTGAAAATCCAACCATGTTAAACATTTACAAACACACTACTAGGTGTGACCCTGTTAAAGGATTTAAAAACTCTATCAAAAGTAAGCTGGTTAAAGGTGTTGACACCTAAATTTACAAGCTCAAATTTGGCAGGGAAGTATTCTCTATGGCTAAAATACTTGATTATCTAATAATGTTTTTAAAAGAAACTATGCTCCTTATTTTTATTTTTAATTTTTAAAATATGTTCACCCTTGTCAAACAAATGAAATTTATCATTAGGGTAGAAATTATTGTTCAAAGAGGGAAATGTATATTCTTTTCAAAATATAAATAATTATTTTAAGAATAAATTTTTAAAAAGTTTCAAAAGCATACTCAAATAATTAATATTCCCTATTTGAAAACAAAATAGTTTAATATAAATATTTTTACAAAAGGGTGGGGAGAGGGACTTGAAGACTCAACCTCTCAACCCTACCCTCTTTTCTATCCTAATTACCCATCCTACCCTAACAAATTGCTCTATTGTACTCCTTGAAAGTAATGGTTATGATGGAAAAATATGATTATAAAATTTTCATCTTATAGTAATTAAAATGGATAATTTTGTGACTAATATTTCACATTGATGCTTTAAGATATTAATATATTTATTTTTACTTTGTGTAATTTTTTGTTGATTTTAGGGTTATTTTTATAAAGGAAATTAATTTACCCTAAAAAGTGAAGTATATTTACATTTCCCATGGAATGGAATTGTAAAAGGATATTTTACATTGAAATATGTTCTTACCTTATGATTATTTTTGAAAATATTTATTAAGGTAAATTGTTTAATTTTAGGGTTAATTTTATATTCTTTTTAATTTTAATAGTTTTACCCTATAGTGAAAATATTGATTATGAGGATATATTTTTCGGGCTAAAACTTCTTTTACATTTTTTTATAATGTTTTTTGGCTTATATTAGAACATTAATTTATAAAGAGCATTATGACTAATATTTATTTCTGCAGAATATATATCCAAATAATTAAAATAGTTTTTTAATAAAACCAAAGTTAGATATATATTATGCTATAGTGTTTTTGCCCTGCTGTTACTATTTGAAAATCAATATTAGGGTAGATTTTATATATAATATGAATAATGAATTTTAAATGATTCTTGACAGAATCTATTTTACGAAATGAAAAGGAAGATTATTTCAACAAAAGTATCAAATGAAGATTTTATTATATTAATCTTTTGGATGATTAATGTTTTATATTGTAAATTTAACATTGCAGTTAGTGATTAGGTTTATTTTGAAATGACGCCTTGGTCTAAAGATTGTTTGCATCCATTCAACAACATATAAATATGGATACTAGGACCGAGGATAAAGACATCATTTCTTAATTAGAAAAACTCTCTGTAGAAATTGATTTCACTACTACAATAATGAACTCATATGTACCAGTTTTTCAACATCAATATAGATAAGTGCCATTTCTTTTTATTTGTAGTCATAAGTTATATGTTTTCAATTAGTCTTTCAGAGATTCTATTTTATAGAATGTTTCATTATGTTAAATTCCCTAAATGTTATAACTCAAAAATCAATATACAGTTTGAATATCAACTGAAAGATCTGCGAATCTTCCTTTCTTTTTTTTGTCGGTCTCTTGAACATAGTTAAATTCTATAAGACTAACTATGTAATCTGGTTTAAGTTATATTTTGAGTGGAATCCCTTGAGATGATAGTCGTGTCTTATTAAAGCAAGATTTTTAAAACTATCTACGATTGTACATAAGATTGAAAGTTATTTGACTCCATAGCCCAAGTTTTTAGAAGGCACTGATCTAATCATTTTTTGGAAATTGTTATATTAGTTCATGCTTTGTAGTTTGTAGATCATTAAATCATTTGTTTCAAAGCCTTATAATTAGGATCTTAGTGATTATTAGTTTAGTTAAGTTTTATAATAGAGACTATCAAAAAATTGTTTTTCCTTTTTTCCTCCAAGGGATTGTTTACCAGCTTGGGAGGAGCTTCACTTTTTGTGTGTAGTTGATCGATAATGTCTACCAACCTTGGCTTGATTAAGCCAAAATTGTAGAGGTATCAAGTGGTCCATCACCATTTTACCTGTGAGTTGGCCAAAAGAAAATCCATCATTTTTGGGCACCAACAAATTTGTGACTCTACTGGGGAATTGTTGTGACAACATTATTCAGAATTTCTGGTGATCAGAGAGTCAAACTCTACTAGAGATAGGACCCAGAATAAATTGTATGATTTTATCCTTCTTATGAAGAAGGTGGCGACTCTATATAAAGTTTTTCAGATTTTTTCTTAGGACAAAAAAGAAAAAGTATTTTCCTCAAGGCACTTGAGGTGGCAACTCCGTACAAAGGTTTTTAGAAAGTGATTCCACTGGGAATTAAGAACCAAGAGCAAGATGAAAATTCCTCCCTTAGAAGAATAAAATTTACTACAGATCACCTTGGAATTTTTTGAAGAGATTCCTAGTTTTAGTGGACATCAGGCCTTTGGATCTTAGAAGGTTTCAATGTAGTAATAATGAATTATTTACAAATCTTTCACACAGGGTGCCTGGATTTTATGGAGATTAAGATGAATCAACTCTTGATCATTTGTATACTTTTCATATATTCCTTGATGATTATGATTTTGATACAGAAGATGATGCCATGAAGTTGTTTGCATGGTCATTAAAAAATAATGCAGGAGAACAATATGAGTCATTACCCACTCAGTCCTTTTCATCATGGAGGTAGTTTGAGCAGTGGTTTCTTGATATGTTTCATTATACCAATGATGAAGAAGATAACATGTATTATGAGCATAATGAAGATCAGAATTTCATTATGGAAGAAGAATCATGTATATCTCCTTTGGATGCATTTTTTAATGTGGAAAGAGAAGAAGGTGAGTCTACAGTGAGACTGTTCATAAGGATGATGGTTTTGTATTTGGAGATACCCTTAGACATCAGGTCTTCAAATGAGAAAATTATGAAAAGATTTCATGAATTGGGAATTTTTCTAGATGGTCCTGATTTGAAGCTCCTTATTTAGAAAATGAAGGAGTATTGTAAAATAGAGCAAAAACTTGATGAGGCTCTTGATTTAGATAAACAAGAGACTTTGGAATAGATTGAAGAAGAATCCACATTATATCGTATTTATGTGGAAACAAACAAAAATCATGGTCAAGAGGAAAATTTTCTTAGTACATAACAAATTTTAGATTTGTTGGGTGTTGAGTATCAAAAGTATGTTCAAAAGAATGGTTCAAACTTCTTCTACAAACATCAGGATAACAATATAGAGGTGATATTTGATGAAATAAATGATAAATTGATGTAGAGTGGCATGCGAAAGATGATGGGTTCACATAAAACTAGTTCAATCCCACAGGTTTCCTAATAAGCCTTAAAGGCTAAATACCCACAAAACTTAATTACCTGGCTCCAGATTATCAACATTGGTTAAAAACATGTTAAAAGGGCAAATCAAGTGGGTTTCAATCACTTCCATCATCCCAAGCAACACCAAGCACTCAATTTCTCTAAAACTGCCAACTAGGCCTAATAGCCTCCAACTAGCCCTCCAGCAGCAGTTTTTGGTATTTTTATTCCACTTGTTCCAAAACAAACTGTAAACAAAAATGTGATCTAGATACCCTTTTGGGGGTTTTATAACATATCAAAAAATCAATAGTTGCTACTTTGGAAAATGTGCCCAATATAGAGGACTGTCACCGTTTTGAGGGTGCATTTCATGAGGTTTATCAAAGAAAATACCAACAAATCATCTTTCACAACCTATCTAACCATACAAATACTTGTATCTTGACTCAAAACCAATGATTTTGCAACTTATTTGGAATCCCACCAAGTTTTCATCACCCAACTAGCAAACCCTCCTTTCAAGGTGCACCAACCAAGGGTTTCATAAAACTCACCTTTGCAAACACTTTCTGATCCCTCTGATGGATCCTACACCTTCACTTGGTCCTATCTAGACCTCTCATGTCAAGAAACAATGACCTCCTTCAGATGAAATCTCCCAACCTATAGCTGCTCCATTCACCTAGTGACCCCAAGCAATACCCTGTCATAAGCAAATGTCATTATCTTTGTTTCTCTGCATGAAATCAATACCTACTAGAAGTATCATACATTTTTAACCCTCCTCCCATAAGAAACAGCCATCTACATAAAGTGGGAGGGGCTTTTACTCATTAAAACAACGAAACAGTGTTAAATCTGTCACGTGACAGTCTTATTACAGCAAACAAAATGACTTCTTTCTCTTAAACTTTCACTATCCAAATGTTAATAAGTCATTATCAAAGCCTTCTAAATATTTAGGATTCAAATACAAATCTTTTTGATGCCAAAAGACTTACAACTTTAAAACAATCCAAATTGCATCAGTCACTATTTGTGACAGTTATAAAGTGACAGTGAAACACAGAATTTTATTGATTTTTCAAGACTTTTACATTGAGATCTCTGACACATGCCCCCTTGACATCCATTTACATCATTTTTATAGACTTATTTCCCTTCTAAACTTCCTAAACACTTAGGAAACCGACCAACTTCTCCTAACTGTCTGGGTGACAATTTTGATTAACTTTTAATAAATTGCTAACAACTCTTTACTGTTTACTTCAGACTTTTAAGACTCAAAATTTTTATAAAACTTATGAAACTAATGTAAATGGATTTTCTATGCTCAAAAGACCTATAAACCCTCACTTAAACTCTTGACTCCAACATAGTGCCCTATGTGGCTTGTTTGGCATCATTTAGACAATTTTACATATTCTTCTATTACATCATATGTATTACACTTTTATGACTCTTTTGACCTTTTTGACCACATTAATACACCATAGTACTTCTAGGACACCTTTATTAATAACAACTCATCAATGACCTTTAACCTTACATAATAATGCCATTAAAGGCTTACATCATTTGATTTCAAATAAAATGAGTACAAATTTATCAAAATGACTTTTAATGTCTTCATGTCTTCATCCCTGGCTTGGATGCCCCTGCATCATAAATCCCAAGAAAATAATATATCACAAGAATATGTACATCATGAAGATAAGGATGAATTATATTCAGTGTATGAGCATGGGGAAATTTTGGCGAAGAAAATTAATAAAGGCATCCCTAGGGAAGATATGCATTATGATACCACAGATAATATCTTGTGTGATAGATCACGGGAGAATTTTCAGAAAGGTGATATGTGTCCAAAAATACTATATGAAAAAGCACAGGAAGAGATTGAAATAAATAATGGTAGTAAATCTCACAAAGATGCATTTAGTAAAGGTATGTGTTTTGATGATCTTTTCTGTAGCAGAACACTTGTGAAATCACATGTAAGTATCCCTGGAAGTATGTTTCTAAACCCCTTTTCAGAAGAAATAAATTTGATTAAAAATAATTTAAAGACACAGAATGAAATAACATATGAACAAAAAGATATCATATTTTTCCCTCAAAATAATATATCTGTAAAGATGATGTACAAAAAAAGTAAAATATTTGAAGAACATAAATATACAGTGTTAGTTCAAAATAACAAAAGGGATAAATATGAAGAAAATTTAGTTAAATTCACCTTGGATATTATGGTTCAAAACACAAATAATTCACAAGGAAAATTTTATGATTTGCCAAATATTTTTTATGCAAGATATTTTCCATATATAGAAAATGGATTACGTAGAGAAGGAGATATTGCAAAAATGAAAGAATGCAACAAAATTTTGAACTTATTACAAAAGGTGACGGAGAACCCTAAAATAAAAATTATGACACTGTGTGGAGATGAGAATAAAATCTATGATAGAGGAAAGCACTAGCTATAGACAACTAAAAATCCTTAGGTAAATAAAAGTATTTTTATTTTCTGAAAACCCTTGATGACATCATCATTTGTTAATTAATTAATTAATTAATTAATTTATTTATTTTTATGTCATTAATTCCCCCTATTTTAATTAAACACATTTAATTAAAGAATCCATCCCCAAACCACTTAAATCAAGTTTGAGTTATTTTCCCCTATTTATTGAATCATTATTTGATAAATGATGTCACATTCCCTAAATAAATGAAATATTTGTTTAAAACCTAAAACCCTAGAATCTTCCAAACTTTCCTAAACTTTCCTAATCTTCCCTAAACCTTTCCTAAACCTATCTAGAAGGTGTTTCCTAACCTAATCCAAGTCTGCTTGACTTTTGGTCAAACCCCTTCATTAATGAGCCTTACAGACTCATTAATGACTCCTTACACACTCTTTAAGGCCTCTTTCAGCCTCATTAAGAGACCCATGTCTTCTCTTCCACCCTTTTTCCCATTGCACACTTCCCTAGTGTTGCTCACATATGTGTGAGAAACCTTAACCAAGGTCAATATAACCTTACCCCTAACTCAAACCCAGACTCTACGCCAAACCTTACCTCTGACCCTGACTCCTCTTCCTAACCCAAGCCCTTGGCTTGAAACCTATAAATTCCCTCACTTCCAAGAAAAATTCAATCAATTCATATTTCATTTGCATAGTAAAGTTATAATCCTAGTTTATTCCTAGATTCATAGCTTAATCATATAATTGTTAGTTTATTTCATTTTCATTCTTTCTAACTCAAATTAGCATAGCATAATAGATTAACCTAGCTTGTTTTCATTAATTTTTTAATTTCATATCATCATCACACTTCATTTTGGTCTAAAATAAACTCTAGATTAGTCATTTGTAGCTTAATCTAAATTTGAGCATCATTGGGCTCTTTGAGGCCTTAGGAGAAAAAGAGTTATTCTATACCTAGTTTTGTGCCATTATGGGTTTCTCTTAATCCCTAATCCATCCTATTCTTCCATAATCATCATTAGGGATATGCTCCAAGTGTTTTGAGAGCACACCCACATTCCTAAAGTGAGAGTAAATCAAACAGCGACAAGGTGCTCCCGTTTTAGCTCTATCTGAATGACTTAGCAAATAGTTTTCTCTGTATGTTAGGAATATGCTCTTAGAATAAAGTTTGAATGTCTACGCTTGTTTTGAATAGGTTAGGTTTTCTCTGATTGCACTAGCATTCAGCCTTCCCAAATTGGGATCTATTTTAGGGAGTTGTTTCTTCCTATCTATATTCTATTATTATTTCATTTATTTTGATTAATAATTTCAATATCATTAGTTTAGCTCTTTCTATTATGTTTTGTATACTTTCAATTAATGGTGTGATAACATGCTTCAATCATGTGGAAAAGAAAATTCATCCACAAAGCCATGAAGAAAAATTCAGGGAAGTATATTTTATTCTTATGTCTTTTTAGTGTTCTCCTGTATTTTCAATTATGTATTGATGTTAAAATTGCAGATTTTGATTTTTCTTTCTTGATATATTTTTTGTACTAATATGCATTTGAATCTTAATATTTAATATTTCTTTAATATACTATGAAAATGTTATTTTTGGGAATGAAGTAGAATGATTTTCTCCAGAATGTATTATTGGTATAGCATTAACAATGCAGGTGCAAAGGCAGTGGAGGAAACAAAAATTTTATAGATGTTGTTCAAAAATCTGAATCACGTTTTTAATGTTGAAGCATAATTTGGGGATCATTTTTGGGTCACAAATGATCATCTACATATTCCAAATGACCCTAGACATTTTCCCATATATGGAAAGGATTTTCTTGCAATCTCATATGTTTTTAAGATGCCGACAACCTAAAAAATGGCCAGACATTTCCAAAAACGACCAGCAGAATTGTATTCCCGTGCAAACTGTTTGAGCCATTTTTGGGCAGTAAATATGACTTTAAGCTTAAAATGAATTCTCCAATCATATGCCTCAAGTTTGGGGGGATTTTTATAATGTTTTTAATAATTTTAGAGTGCCACTAAGCTCAAAAATAGCCAGCAGATTTTGTAAGTTCAGCAAATGAAATTTTTAATGTTAATGATGTACTAGATGGTATGAATTGTGGCATAGGTGATCTGAAATCTGCAAGAGATGCAATGTCTTTCAGAACAAATGAAGAATTTTAGAATGAAATGAACAAAAAATAAAATTTTAAGAGGTAATATGTTTCAAATAGCAGGTAAGTATTGAGGTAAGGAATTTATTTCACTGTTTTGACATTTTGAAGGTAAAATATTATTGTATTTCCTATGGTTTTATTTTTTATATATTTTTAAAATGGAATGCATATTCTTTACAAAAGTCATTAATGAAATTAATATTTAAAATTATCTCCCCTTTATTTAATTTTAAATTTAATTGTAGTTTTGGTTTCTACTTGAGATAATTCTTGGTGTGATTGATTCTATTTTTTGAGTGGTCTTCTTCTTCCAGAGAAAATTGGATTCTCGATGTGCCCAGGAATGGACATATGTTCCCAACTAGAGCCATTGCTGACACCTAAATTTACAGGCTTAAATTTGACAGGGAAGTATTCTCTATGGCTAAAATACTTGATTATCTAATAATGTTTTTAAAAGAAACTATGCTCCTTATTTTAATTTTTTATTTTTAAAATATGTTCACCCTTGTCAAACAAATGAAATTTATCATTAGGGTAGAAATTATTGTTCAAAGAGGGAAATGTATATTCTTTTCAAAATATAAATAATTATTTTAAGAATAAATTTTTAAAAAGTTTCAAAAGCATACTCAAATAATTAATATTCCCTATTTGAAAACAAAAATAGTTTAATAAAAATATTTTTACAAAAGGGTGGGGAGAGGGAGTTGAACACTCAACCTCTCAACCCTACCCTCTTTTCTATCTTAATTACCCATCCTACCCTAACCAAATTCTCTATTGTATTCCTTGAAAGTAATGGTTATGATGGAAAGATATGCTAATAACATTTTCACCTTATAGTAATTAAAATGGATAATTTTGTGACTAATATTTCACATTGATGCTTTAAGATATTAATATATTGATTTTTACTTTGTGTAATTTTTTGTTGATTTTAGGGTTATTTTTATAAAGGGAATTAATTTACCCTAAAAAGTGAAGTACAATTACATTTCCCATGGAATGGAATTATAAAAGGATATTTTATTTTGAAATATGTTCTTCTTACCTTATGATTATTTTTAAAAATATTTATTAAGGTAAATTGTTTAATTTTAGGGTTATGCTTATATTCTTTTTAATTTTAATAGTTTTACCCTATAGTGAAAATATTGATTATGAGGATATATTTTTAGGGCTAAAACTTCTTTTACATTTTGTTATAATGTTCTGATTATTGGAAAAATAGGTTTTGAAGGGACCCGAAACCCTTTACAACATAAGGAACAAAAGATAGGAAAGATTAAGCATAAACAACAAAAGACAAGACATACAACAATGATCTGCCCATTTTAGGGGCTACAAAGCTAATGAAAAAACCCTGCCAAAAAGACAGCAAGAGACACAAAAAAACCAACAGGAGCACCAGGCTACAGAACTCCAACTTTTTCATCCAACGTTTTCTCTATCTTGGCCTGAATGTTATCCATCCCAATGATAACCTTTTTCAGTTTATCTAGATTATTCTTAATCATAGGGGATTTTTTCTTTCCACGGGTCCTAGAACTGGGACCACCACTGTCCAGTAGAGGAGTGCTCCTTACCTCAGTATCATCCTCTAAAGCATTGTCCAACAAGTTAACTAGAGCCTTCAGATTGGTACTACAAGCCTTCATACTATCCATACTGTGCTAGAGAGTGTTGATAAGAGTGTTATCAACTTTATCCATTCTATCCTTCAAATCAGCAGCATGGGGGTTAGCAGATCTCTCATTGAGAAGAGACTCCACTTTCTCTTGGAGGATGGTGTTGTTAGCTTCAAGCTTTCTACATTTCAAATGGAGCCTTTTAATTTCATGAAAACACCACTTACTAAATCTGAACGAGTAAAGGGCCTCAGCTTTAGCAGTCTACAGGATGCCAGTAGTCACCTCCTCCCTATCATTGAAATCTTCAAATATAAGCTTGATAGTGGACTCTCTAGCCTTTCGTTCACTAGACTCCTCATTACCCTCCTGATTGTTATCCTCAGAATCTTGAGATATGGGCATATCATGCCTCATCCCTTCAACAAAATCTTCCAGAATGGGCACTTCCTTATTAAAATCCTTGTCATTTTTCTATTTTTCTACATACTAGATGGGCGTATAAACCAGGTCCTCAAGGCTATGGGAATTTAGTGCCTCAGTGCCTTTAGACTTAGCCTCTTCAATTTTTGTATCTTTTTCCTCATTTATTCTATCCTGAATATTATTGCCAGGGTCATCGGGTTCAGGAATGTCTTTATCCTCATTGCACATGGTAGTATCCTTTTCCACAGTGCTCACAGGATCATTCTCATCTCCACACCTCTAAGCTTCATTAGTACCCTACATGTCAGTATCATTATTAAACTAATCCCCCTTCCCAATAATCTCCTTATTCCCCTCCTTCGAATTCTCATTGCTAACCTCTTCCTTGTGCTCTTCCTGATTAGACATAGCCTCAGAGTCATCAGTCTCTTCCTCATCCTTGCTAGGGCTTTTCATCTCCTGGGCATTTTCAGAAGCCCCATCGTCAGAGTCCTCCATTTCTGAGCCCTTAGAGTCAAACTCCTCCTCAGTAGCTTCTGAGCAACTTTTCTTTGAGTTGCTACCTAAATTGTCCTCTGCTTTCCATTTAACAGACCCAGTCTTAGACTTCTTAGGGCTTATTTTGCTCTTACCAGCGGAAGGAGTAGAAGAAGGGATAGGGATGGTTTTCTTCATATGCTCATGAATTAACAAAATCAATCCCTCATGTTTCACAGCCTTCTTAGGAGAACCCTTATGTTCATTTATGCTTTTAACCATAGAAGTGTACATATAAAAAGGAATATTGATGGTATCCTTGTACCTGAAGTGATTTAGGAACATGAAATGATGGGAATGTGCCTGAGTGAAGCGGCCATCAAGGGTAAAGTATTCCATCACTACCTACAACACATGGCACCAAATCTCCTTGTTCTTGACAGGTTCCATGTAGCCATTAACCTTGCCTTCCACAAAATCAACCTTTTCTTTCACAAATTTAGGGAACTTTTTAGCCACCATGTCTGAAATCTTGTGGTTTCTATAAAATTTCTGACCTTCATTAGGGATTCCCAAAATTTGAGCTATAAGCTCAATAGAAATCTCCAACGTTCTACCATCAATGGTGACAATATTGTCCTTCCAGCTTTCAACAAATTTTTGGGTAACATCCTTATCAAAGCCATGCAATTTTTCCAAATAAGGGGTAACTCCACCTTTTTTCAACTTGCACCAAATCATTGCCATATCCGGCTCCTTAAGCTTGTTATAGTTATTTGGTTCTTCATGCTTCAGGTCACCCCCCATATTTGTAGAGTTCAGGGACACAGAGCTATCAGTGAAATTAGAGCCAAACTAATAACAGACCCTATTAACAAAATTACCACTATACCAAGCCCATAAAATGTGTGAACTATTAGTAATGATGTTTCTTAAAAACCCGCTCCATACTTTCCCATAATTATAGTCAGAGTCTGTAGGGCTTAGGCAAGTCTCATTAATAATTCCCAATCTTTCCTTCCTTATTATTGATTTTATCATAATTAATGTGAGATTTGGTGTCCTCTCTAATATCCACCTCGCTGTCCCAGGTGATGACCTCAATAGACTTAACCCCAATGTTCACCAAGCTATCTGCCACGGTGTTGCCCTCATGGTGCACATGGGTTATGTGAGTAGCAGTACACTTGGCAATGATGCCTTTAGCAATTAATGATATTCAAAGAGTCACCCTCCAACCAAATATTTTTGAAGTTGTATTTACTAGCAAGTTGTAAACCATAGTAAGCTCTTGAAGCCTCCGCTAAGTGGTTGTTTTGGGTTCCCAAAGGAACAACAATAGCTACAATAACATTACCACTACAATCCTTGATAACACTACCACACCCAATCGGACTAGGATTGCCCTTAGCTGCACTATCAAAGTTTATCTTAATCCAACCGTCAGGGGGAGCAGTCTAGACAACATTATCATGATCATTCTTCTTATTTTGAGAGACCTTGTAATTCCCAATATGCTGGGTGAATCTACTCAGGTTTTCCAGAATCCCCCTATTAGCCTTCTCATACACCAATATAGGAGGGCTATTTTTGTTTTGGAAAACATTTTGTTATAATGTTTTATGGCTTATATTATAACATTAATTTATAAAGAGCATTATGACTAATATTTTATTTCTATAGAATGTATATCCAAATAATTAAAATTATTTTTTAATAAAATCAAATTTAGATATATATTATGCTATAGTATTTTTTCCCTAATGTTAATATTTGAAAATCAATATTAGGGTAGATTTTATATATAATATGAATAATGAATTTTAAATGATTCTTGATGAATTACATTTTACGGAATGAAAAGAAAGATTATTTCAACAAAAGTATCAAATGAAGATTTGATTATCTTAATCTTTTGGATGAATAATGCTTTATATTGTAAATTTAACATTGCAGTTAGTGATTAGGTTTATTTTGAAATGATGCCTTGGTCTGAAGCTTGTTTGCATCCATTCAACAATGTATAAATATGGATACCAGGATCGAGGAGAAAGAAACCATTTCTTAATTAGAAAAAGTCTCTATAGAAATTGATTTCACTACTACAACAATGAACTCATATGTACCAATTTTTCAACATCAATAAAGATAAGTGCCATTTCTTTTTATTTGTGGTCATAAGTTATATGTTTTCAATTAGTCTTTCAGATATTCTATTTTATAGAGTGTTTCATTGTGTTAAATTCTCTTAATGTTATAACTCAAAAATCAATATACAGTTTGAATATCAACTGAAAGATCTGTGAATCTTCCTTTGTTTTTGTCAGTCTCTTGAACAGAGTTAAATTTGATAAGACTAACTGTGTAATCTAGTTTAAGTTATATTTTGAGTGGAAGCCCTTGAGATGATAGCCTTGTCTTATTAAAGAATTTTTTTTAAAAATGTCTCTGATCATACGTAAGATTGAAATTTATTTGACTCTATAGCCCAAGTTTTTAGAAGGCACTTATCTAATCATTTTTTGGAAATTGTTATATTAGTTCATGCTTTGAAGTTTGTAGATCATTAAATAATTTATTTCAAAGCCTTACAATTAGGATCTTAGTGATTATCAGTTTAGTTACATTTTATAATAGAGATTATCAAAAGTTTTGTTTTTTTTCCCTCCAAGGGATTGTTTACCACCTTGGGAGGAACTTCTCTTTTTGTGTGCAATTAATCAATTAGGTCTACTAGCCTTGGCTTGATTAAGACAAAACTGCAGAGGTATCAAGTGGTCCATCACCATTTTACCTGTCAATTGGCCAAAAGAAAATCCATCTTTTTTTGGCAACAACAAAAGGACTTAAGAACATTCCATTAGAATTCTACCTTGATTAAAGGATTCATACAATGATTGTTAGGTCAACCTTGATTAAAGGATTTAGAATGATATAATGTTAGAAAGTAACAATAGTTTCTGATCTAAAAAACATACAACTCACTTTGCAAATACAGATCCACTTCACACATATATGTTGATTTATTGATTGAACTTCATTTCCATCTCCATCACTGATATTCTTAGAATTCGCTTCAAGAAATCACAACTCTATTCAGCTCCTTCACAATTTCACCTTCAGCCTTATGTTTAGACTTATTAGTCAATAACATCAACAACTTCAACCTTTGTTGTAACCTCACAATTAGGTTTTCCTTTATACCTCTTCAATCAAGTAGATCCATCTTTTGCCACTTAATCTCCTTTGTAGATCCTAGGTTTAGGTAAGATTCATTGAATCCTTCCATTATTATTTTCTACATCCTTCCTTGTAGATACATCTTGAGACTTCTCTTTGAATCCATAATAAAATGATTTACCATGTATTAAATACTCCATAAAATTCTTTAATAAAGTCAACATGATTTACATATCCCAAGAATTCAATTATGTCGTCTGGGAATCTCAATTCTTTCTCCAAATGTAAATTACTAACACTCGGTCAATACTGTGTGTCCCAATCATCTCTACAAAATATATTCCTCATCAAACACTATCTTTTCTTGGTAATTTCCTGTCACTCATCTTATATTGATGTTCGGTCAACACTAAATTTACTCAGCATATATTGGCACTTGATCGACACTAACATCACTCAGCTTAAATTAGATTTCTTCACTTTTGCTAGGAAACACCCAAAAGTAAATCTAGAAGAGTTACCTCAGTCAGGAAAGAAAAATTGGCTTAGAAAAGGTGGTGAGTCTACCAGTGCATCTATGAGAGAACACAACAATGAGGGAGATGGGGTATTACACACATCTACCAATGAAAATGAATCTATATACAAAAGTTCTAAATCTAATAGTGGTCTCTCTAGAGATAATTTCTTTGATACACCAGAAGTATTATATCAAGAAAAAGTTATACCTCCCATAATTTGGAATGTGGGAGTAGGAAATAAAAGCCATGTATCAAGTTTATATCAAGATCAACTTATTTTTAAGAAAAAAACCAATGGAACCAAGATGGGTCCATTTCCCATATCAAAATATTACTGATATGGATGTATCATCAAGCTCTGATGATGTTATGATTGACCCAACTAATTTAGGTGCATTGAGATTATAGCAAGTAGTGCAAGATGCCATAGATAAGAGGTTTTAGAAAGAAAGAGAGGTTGAGACTATAAATTCCCTAATGGAAAGAGAGTTTCTACTTAGAAAAATTAATGAGTTAAAAGAAAGGAACAAAATATTTTCTTCTACTCCTAAACCTTTAGAACCTGGCCTCTTTGGTGATCTTGTTGCCCTGAGAAGTGAGAAAGAGAATCTATTAGAGGACCATGGGTTTGAACATGAGGGCCCCATAATTAGACAAGTAAAAATCTATACACCTCAGCCCAAATAAAAGGAAGTGAGTGTACCAAGCCTGCTTTTGTTGACAACAATAAAGGTAAGAAAAAGGTGGTTGGGATCAAAATCAATAAGCTTGTGACCTAGCCAAAAATTTTACCACCTTTTTCAAGCTTTGATATAGAGATAGAAAATAGAAGAAAAGAAAGAGATGATCTAGCAAAGGAATTAGAAAAAGATGAGGTTGAAGCATCTATTGCAGAAACAAGAAGGAAGATACAATTCTTGAAATCTTCATCTGTAGATACTTCTGGACCATCCACAAATGAAATAGGCATGCTATCCAGAACTACTCATGCTTCCTCACTCAGTAAAAGTGATGTTCATAATATTATTTCTTCTTCATCCACTAAAATAGATGATGAACATAAACAACAATCAAATATGCATGTGGGTGGGGGAATAACAACTAGTGTTGGTCCAAGTGGAAACACTAGATTAGGATTTCAAAAAAAACCTATACAATTAGAGGGGTATAAGAATTTTTTTTTAATGGGATAGCTAGTTTTCCTAATGCTATTCCAACTGAATTGAGAGATAATGAAAGTAAGTTTGCTAGGAATAATGTTATCCATTGTGAAGATAATCTCAGATTATTTATTGATATGTTAAATAATTATGAAGTGCAACATGAAGATGTGGTTATGAAATTGTTTTCTCAATCCTTAGTAGAAGATGCAAGGGATTGGTTTAAAAGATTTCTTGATCATAGTACTGATTCATGGGATGCATTTTAAAAGTGTTTTAAGGAGCAGTATGGTGATAAACCAAATGCTAGTATCATGTTGAATGAATTTAACAACATAAGAAATTATCAGAATGAATCTGTTGCAGAGTTTAACATGAGATTCAAGAAAGTCATGCATAAATTGTTTCAAGTTATGAGGCTAGATGATAATGTTTATCTAACAAAATAATTTAAGAGATAAAGAACTAAAAACTCTTAGGGATGCTTTCAGGATTGCTGTCAATATTGACAAAAATATGAAAATATCTGGCAAACTGGGTCAGAACAAAGATGACCCTTAGTTGTTTGGGAATAGGGGAAATAAGAGGGACAATGAGAGAACTGTTGGAAATAAAAGGCAAGAGGAATAAAAGTTGGATAAGGTGTTGAATGCACTGAAGGACTTGAAACCACCCAGAATTAGAAATGACAATATTTATGCTATAGAAAAGCCCCAATTTAATAATAACTTCAATAGGCAGAATAGATTGCAAAATTTCTGTTATAACACCTAGTGGAAATATCGTAAACCTATTGCCCCTCCTGCAAATGAAAATAATGATAAGAATATCCCTAATCCACTATATAAAACCTTGGTGAATGTTATGGAAGACACACCCTAGTGTATGGCTAGTCACTCACCCCACTCTTCAGAACATTATGTAGTTGCACAATCTATAGTTGCTTACCAAGATGAAGATCTTGAGAAGTTAGAACAGGAAGACAACAATTATGACATTAGGTGTAATATTGTTGATTCATGCCTTGGACAATAAAATGCCTCAGATTATGATGAGGAGACTGATATATATCTGAAGAGACATAATTAAGAAATGTTCCATCAAGAAGTTTTTTCTGATGATGAAAATGTTGACAATAGGGCATGTAAGATGACATCTATCTCAGAGGGAGTAAATTTGAGAAGACTCTCAAAGGAGGAGATTTCTAGAATCACTATAGAAATGGTTGCACAAGTGCAAACTAGAAGCATGATAGCATATGATAATACTGGTAAGGTTGTCGGTATGTTAATAAAGAATACCAGTTCCAAGGAGCCAATGGGGAATAAGCCAAAGGGTGATTATGTAGTGAAAGTAAAAAATGTCAAAGGGAAGAAATGAGAGCCAAAAAGGGTTGAAATTGTAAAGATGTCTTATGTACAAAATAATGATAACCAAAAGGAAGTTGAGAAGCTAGTTAATACAATGTCTAATAATAAAAAATAAAAAATTGTGACTACATCTAACACATCTAAGAAGCAAAAGGATGCTAAAGGTATGCAAATTGAAATTCCTTCTTATAACCCTATTGATATGTTGTCAGTGTTGTCTCAAATTAATGTTAGAGTTCCTTTGTCTGAATTGTTAAGAATCCCTGAACATAATTATAGGGATCTAGAATGGGTTGATAATGTTCAAGATAGCAGTAGTGTTGTTTGTAACACAAGTGTGTACTAGGGAAGTACCTTCATAGGGTTATTTTGATAATAAATGAATGAATAAACTAAATTACCACAATTAGTGAGCTATTTAATGCAAATAAATCCAATAAGAACTCTGTGGATCTCTATTTAAGTATGCTAATGCTAAGCTCTCAGCAAGCCTCCATTAGTGAAAACCTTAAAATGAGAATGAAGCTAAATGATTAAGAATTCAACCCTATTTTAATCAAAACAATGCTCAAATTATGTTAAAATGCATTTCTAGCTAAAATTCTCAATAACTTTGATGTAATTCTCAGATATGTCGATCCATTCTCCTGATTTTAGCCTTGCTTTTATAGGTTTTTTCAAGCATAGGGGGTGGAGTTGAGTTAAGTCCATGGTTTCATCTTTAGGGAAAATTTAAATGGTTTTTCCTCAAAGCTTGGGATAAAGAGACAAAATGAGTGGTCAAGATTCTCTCACCTTATGAGTGATTGAGATTTGATCTTGGATATATCTATGTGAGCCCAATCCTTAATTCCTATTGGTTAGGGTATTTTCCTCCCATGTGGTGGGTGAGGGAATTAGGAATTAATTAATTGAATTTAATTAATTTGTTTAGCCATGTGTACCCCTTAAATGGGCTGATTTGATTTTTAATTAAATTATACAATTAATTAGATTAATTATATAATTAATTGATTTATCTTGATTTATTTGATTTAATTGATTTATTTAGCTATTGATTTTCAATTAATGTTGGATTTTGGCTTGATTACAATTAATGCTTTAATTTCACCTTATTTTTTCACTTGATTTGATCTTGACCAATTTTAGATGATTACAAATGTCCCTCTTTGAATCGATGTGCGAAGCGCATTGGTTCAAAGATTGTTTGTTGTCTTGATACAGATTCCTAATTAACTGATGTCCGATTTGATCTCGATGATTGAGTTTGATACTAATGATAGATCTGTGATTCTTGATGAAGTCTTTATTAATTAATGTCCTCGATGGTCATTTTGATGATGGTTCCTTGATGTGATGCCTGATTTGACCTCATTTGTTGATTTTGATGCCCCATTGATAAATGTGAAAATTTTTACATTGAAAGATTATGCCACCGATTTGATTATGTTGATGATTTCCCTGATGATTTGAGTGTATGCCCCCTCAAAAATGAAATGAAATTTGATTGTAGTGATAAATTTTGTATTTTTTATCATTTTCATTGAATTTTTTTTATTATGTGGTAATTTTGATTTCATTTCTGATATTGTTTTTATGATGTTGTAATGACAAATGCCCCTGAATTGGCTAATTAGGTGTTCAATTTGGGTCCAAGGTCATTTTTTGCTAAAAAGTGCCCCTTTTAGATTAAAAAGGCTATATATAGGGGTGAAAAGTCAATTTTACTAATCATTTTCACCTCCTCCTTTTACATTTTACCCTCTGAGTTTTCTGAGTTGTGATGATGGTGGTGTCATATCGGAAGCATAAATTTGAGCACGATCATTGATATCAGCGGCCAGCAGACTATGGGCCTCTGGTATGTATCCCTCGAAACCTCTCATGTCAAATTTATGCATTTAATTTTTAAAAAATGGACTTTTCTATATAAAACCTTATTTTTTTCCAATTTTAAATGAAATAGCACATTTAAGCATTCCTGGAGCGCATACAAACCTCTTTCTGTATATCCACGATTTTCCACAGTGCATTTAAACCTTTCTTTTGCGCATACAATTAGAAACGCTTGGTCAATATTTTGTATTTACAACTTTTTCTAGCACGTATAATTCAATTTGTTCATTTGATGATTTTTGTAGCGTGTACAGGTAATTCCCATAGCATGTATGAAATCCTAATATGTGTACAACTTGTTGTTGCACTTTTGATAGTTTTAGTTGTGCGTTTAACTTTTAAATGACACATTTCCCTTTTAGCGCATACAATCATTTTAGTAGCATGTACACCCCTTTTTGCAAATTTTAATGTTTTTCAGCCAGGTTTTCACTTGGTTGATGAGTCATGTGTTGAAACAAGTTATTTGATGATAGTTCTAGTCATGTGATGTTGAATTTTGATTGTCAATCTCGATTGGTTGGTCCATTGTGATGATGAATTTTTTGTCTTCTCTAAATAGAATTAGGAAAATTGATAGTGGTTTCATAAGTTTTAGGATGATGATTGACTTGTCATGATTCAACATTTGATGATTTTGATTACTAATGTAATTTAACTTGCTTCCACTGGCTCCCCTTCAAAAGTTAGCTATCTAAGGGTTATTCACATTGTAATTTGAGATGATTGATGACCTTAGTGGGCCAGAGCACCCACTAATAGGTCATTGTTGTAATACCCCAAAAATGGGCTATAGGTTCATTAACCTCCTATATTGACACATCGAATGAAATCGACATCGAAGTTTTAACCTAACGCACATCTAAACATCATCGAATCTTAATTGATTATCTTAAATTCTGCATCGGGGAATATTCCTTATTCCTATTTATCTTAATTATCTTTAATTTAATGATTATTTGGTGATAAATCCTATTTATCCTAAAGTTTGATTAATTGAATATTCTGAATATTTAATTAATTAGATTTAATACTACTACTTAATTATTTAATTAGATTTAATTATATTTATTCCTAAATGGTATTATTTCATTTTGACAATAAATCAAATATCCTATGACTAATTGATTAAATTCTTATTTAATTAATTAATGTCAATTGTCAAATTTAATAATATAGTTTTTTTATAAAATTTTGATTTAATAATTGATTAACCCATAAATCAATTGTTTTATTTTTAAAATCAGTTAAGTTGAGGATAAATCACTTTATTTATTTATTTAATTCATAATTAATTATGCACATCCAAAAAAATAGTTAAACTTTAAATCAAAAAATCAATTCAAGATTGTTTTAAAAATAAAATCAACTCTCTTTTGAGTTAAAAAGCTGATCTCAACTTCTGATTTAAATCAAAAAGCTATTTTTGCATGATTTCTTGTGATTTAACTATCTTTAATTCGTTGTTGACTCAAAAGTCAACTGGAGTGATTTATGGCTTTTTCCATGCATCCTCAAAGCCTTGGATTTCTATAAAATCAAAGCTTCAGCTCTTCACAAATCATCTCACAAGTTTGCATACTTACTCTACCAAAATCAGTCCATGAATTTGCCCAATCATGCTAGTGAATCGACATTTGAAGAATTGAAGCTTCTTTGCGAATCAACAACTTTTGTGAGATCGATCTTGTCATCTTAGTTTCATATTTAGCATATCATTGTTAGATTAATTACATTTGCATATCAGTTTTTCATCTAGAATAGAAAATACAAGTTTATTTCATCTTATTGCATAGAAAATACCAAAAAAATATGGATTAATTTGCATTCATCTCATATCTAGATTTTGCATTCAAAACCTTCATTTAGGTGTTGTCAAGGTCACTGATCTTGATCCTATCTGAGAATACATACTCACATCTACTAGAAGGTAGTAAATCACCTGGTTAGATTAGTTTCCATTTCGCTACATGATTTTGATTTTAAGCTAACCTCTAATGTTTTACTGAAGTGTTGTGTCTATAGCTAGGTACAAAATTCACACACACATTTTTGGTGCCCATCGTGGGGCCTTGAAATGGGTTTCCATTCAATTTCTATCAATTTCTATCATCTTCTTGTCATTTTCTGTTCCAAGCTATGATTTTTAATTTTTGTTCGTACAATTTTCATACAAGTTTTGTTAGAAACTTGTATTAGGAGATACACACTGTCGTACAATAGTTGATTTGATCGAGGATCATACTATCAGAAACACAGTGTCATTTGGAAGCTCTTCTATCATATGATCTGATACCCATTGTCATACGAGTTTCTAGATTGTCATCGGGTAGGTGATCCACTATCGTACGAGTTTCAGTGTTAGGTTTCAATTGTCATTTCACCTTTTTAGCCAATTTTCTACATTTTTTTTCCTAATTTGGACTAATAGCTAACATTAACAATTAAAATTTGCTATTTCTGATTGGTTTCTACTGATTTTGATTGGGCAAAAGCATGAGAGTTGCTAAACATAGGTAAGAATCTACTAAGCACATTGCGAGGAATTCAGGTAATCTTCTCAGCTGATAACATTTCAATTTGGATTAAAAAGAACTCTTGCATGTCAAGCTTGTGTGACCTTTATTGCTTTCATATCACAGATTTCATTTTGGGCTATAAAAATGAACATAGATTTGCTTTTCAGCATCTTTGTTACACATAGTAAATAGACCCTATGAACACTATTCATGGTTCTTGAGAGAGTGGGTTTCTAGCGAAACTCTTCTCAATGAAGGAACCCTTGTAGGTAGGGAGGTTACTGAGAGCATCTCACGTTCTACTAGATTTGTGCATCTTCAGCTTATGATTGATACATTCTCTCTTCGGAGAGGTTGATAGATCATGAGTGGTTGACATCATACATCTTTGTGAGATAATCTTGGTCTTAGCATGTCAGATTAATATGTCTACTTTGTTTAGGTTAAAAGTGAAAAGGCTAGAGGACTATGCTCTACTCCCTTTTTGGGTAGTACCAAAAACTTAGATCCTTGAATCTGGAATGAGTCTCCATGTGGTATCTTTTGTGAGTCACCTTTAGAGAGGGTTAACCATAGTGGACATTCCCTTAATTAGGTCAACCACATTGACAGAACCTCAAGTGGTAATATCCATTTTCATCGTGGTAGCAATAGCCACTATATAAATGTCCTTATGGAGGAAATCTTCATAGGTGTGGTCTCTTTTTGGGCTGTCAGATCTCCCTAGCAGCTCTTGATTGATTAAATTCTTGTACTGTGTCAAAACCCTAGTGTGCCTGGATTGGAGTTTTCCCTCTTGAGATCACAAAAGTTGCAGAGTCAGACCATTACTAAAAACCCTAGTGAGGCCAAATTTTCATTTTTTTTAGGAATATGTGCATTATTGCAAAAAAAATTAGAACATACACTATTAGCACTCCTAGGGATTAGCACAATTCAATCACTTGATTGTTCATGCATAGGGTTTCTTTGTCCCCTGTTCATTATTTTCAGACGTGCTTGAGATCACTTGACTGTTGTTATGTGTGCCTATTTATCTATCTGGTTACTAAGAATGAATCAATTCGATACAATCTTCAAATCTGGACAGACAATTTTGTGAACAATCTAAAATTGAAAACCTCAAAAATTGCAAAATCTGATGTCAAACACCTTTCTAGAGTCAAAAGTCATCTTGTAAAGTCATAAAGTCATATGACTTTTGGCTATTGTCATTTCAAAACCCCTAGATTGTCGTATGGTATATGGTATACTGTTGTATGAGTTTTTCTACCAGTCAATTCAAAAAGTCAAAAACCTTGCTATCAACTGTCGTGTGAGTTTTGCAATAGTTGTATGAGTTTTTCAAGTGTCATTTCATGCTATACCCACTGTTGTACGAGCCTGCAGAAAGTCATTTGAGAAATTTTGAAAAATTGCCAGAAAGTTGTCAGAACTGTCAGAGACCCAACTTTCCAGCCTATTTCCAGAGTCTATCAAGAAAATCATTGTGTTAGGAATAGAGCAGCAATTACTAAGAATCCAATCATTTTCCTAGAGTGGCCTTTTGAATCTGATTTAGCCTTCTATTTTATCGATTTGAGTCTTTTTCATCTTGTGTCAAAACCTTGTCATAACTATCAATCTTCAATCCATCTTCAAAATTGCTAAGTGTTGTGAACTCGTGTCCGCTATCTTTTTGGAATCTACCCATACATCCAGGGCATAGTCTCCTTCATTTATGTCTAATCTAAGCTTCAATCAATCAAACCTTGACAAGGTTGCGTCATTTGATCTTCTTGAATTAGATCTTTCTTCAATTGTCTTCATCATATTCTTTTTCTTCACCCAAGGTTAATGGTGGAAACTATAGCTTCCTCTCATAAGAAATCTAGAGAAATATCCCATACCATACCTTTGAATACTCTCCAAGCTCCAACTCTTGAGCAACTCTACAATTCTAGTCTTTACGAAGATGATGGTCTTGGTAATTTTTGGTTGAAATCTGGTTACATTCCTCCTTCATCAACTCACGAACATAATCAACAAACTCCTCCTCAATCTATCCCAGGGAGAACTCCTACCATGTCTCAAGCAGGGACAAACTTTGGCTCTCAAAGAGCTCAATCTCAACATGGTGGAGATTAGGAACCCACACCTGAAGAAATTGCTCGGTATCAAAATGATGACGACTTCAAAAGAATGATGAAGCATTTCTTGAAAGAAGATAGAGAAGCATACTTTTTACAATTACCTCATTAAGGAGCTAAACTTTCTCCCAAATTTATGTTGAAGATATCATTATGCATGAGGAAGAAACTCCTATTTCAACTATGATGAAACAAATGCATGCCATGAAAGTCAAACTTAATAAACTTGAGAAAGAAAAGGAATCCAAAGAGTTCTCTATGGAGGCCCTATGTCTTTTTCCATTTGACAAAGACTTGTACATGCCACCATTCCTAAAAAAGTGGGGATGCCTAAATATGATAAGTATGATGAACACTCTAATCCTCAAGATCATGTCAGGGAATTCTGTACACAATCTATGGAGTTCATGCACGAACCAACTTATCTGATCCATCTCTTTCCTCAATCTCTTGGAGGAGGAGCCATTCATTGGTTCTCTAGATTGCCTTCTACTATCAAAACTTTTGAGGAGTTGATCAAATTTTTCTATCAACAATACTCCTACAACATTCAACATCTAGTCACCATGATTGATATCTTCAATCTCAAGCAATATCTAGGAGAACCAATCTTGACATTTCTCAAGAGATGGAGGAAGAAGTTCTCTCTATATGGTAGGCCTATTCCAAAAATTGAGAAGCTGGAAATCTTCATCAATAATCTTATCCTAGAGATCAACTACCCTTTACAAATGCAAGATCATACATCTTTTGATAAGATGGTAGACAATGTGATCAAAATAAAAAAGGTACTTATGAAAAAAGGAGACATCACACTTCAAAAGGACAAGTATGAATCAGGGTCTAGTTCTAAAGACAAGAAAAAAAATTGGAACAAGAATAAAGGCATCATCAAAGATGGCATTGTTGATACTATCTGTGCCCCATCAAAGGCACCAACTTTCAATCTAACTATTGGCACCCAAGACATCAAAGCTTCAGAGAAAAAGGTGTCTGAACCATCTCAAAAGAAGCCAGAATACAAATCTTGGTCCACTGATAATAAATGAAAGTTCACTCCTCTTAGGGAATCTTTGGAATCAGCTATGAGAACTCTATTGGCTAATAACATCATCTCTTTTCCTAAGATCCAACAATCTGATCCTGACCCTAAACCAAAATGGTGGAGAGAGAATGAATTCTATGATTTTCATCGGGGTAAAGGTCACAAAACTAATAACTCCTTACGCTTGAAACATACTATTCAAGATCTAATTGATAAGGGAGACATCACGATTGATAATCATAAGAGCAATAATGATCATACAACATTCATAGAACCATTTTTGAAACATGGTCAAGAAGTTTCATCTTCTCACCTAATATGGGGGCAAAGGTCAATTATGCTTACCCTGGAAATAATGATGTTATCAATATGGTTGAACCTTGTCTCTCTAAGCATTGCAATGTCATCACAATTGTGCAAAGAGATAGAGATCATACTTCAACTAATGCAGTGACTCGATCACAAGCTCAAGCACATCTAAATAGACAAATCCCAGATTCATCAAATGTCCCTAAGATGCCCTTCAATCTTTCTTCCACTTCCAAACAGAAGGCTGCTTCTAAATCTTCCAATCCTAAAGATATGAGGCTGACATCTTATAGCATTGCTCAACAACTCCAACACACTAATGAAAAAATATCCATGTTTGAGTTGCTTCGGATATCTCCAGTTCATAGAGCTATTCTTGACAAAGCTTTTCTTGGATCCAATGTTCCTAATGACCTTGATTTAGACAAGTTCTAGACTATGGTTGGACATATTACATCTCCACAATATATCTCCTTTTCAGAGGAAGATGACAACTCCTTGAGTCACCTGCATAACCAAACCTTGCATATAGAAGTCTTGATCCATAACCGTAGAGTCAAACATGTGTTGATAGATGGGGGTGCTGGCCTAAACATTTTTTCTTATAGCTTGGTCACACAATTGGGATTTTCAGAATTGGCTATTGATCCTAGAAAGAAAATAACTATAAAAGCCTATGATGAACAAGAAAGATCTTCTAAAGGCATCATTGTCTTACCTATCATAGCAAGTCCAATTATCAAAGATACTATATGTCAAGTTCTTAATCTACCTTTGGCTTACAACATTCTTCTAGGGAGACCATGGATACATGAGATGGAGGCTATTCCTTCTACATTCCACCAATGTTTGAAATTTCCTTATGAAGGAGTAGAGGTCACTATTCTAGCAGACATATCCACCACTTGCAATACATTGAAAGAAAGTGCAGATAAAGTTGTACCTAATAACAGATAATCTTCCATTAAGCCAACAAAAGAAGCATCCACATCTAAAATGGAAGACATTGCAAAGGAGGTCAATATCAAAGAAAATGGTATGGGAGAATATACTATAGAGCCAGTCTTATCTTTGACATCTCTACCTATCTCACCTAAGTCTTATGGACAATCTTTAAAATAGTCCAAACCAGACTCTAGAGAATCTCTGGAGGCATATAAAAAGAATTTTGTAGCAGAACAAGTCTCCAAGAAAGAATTTGAAGAAGATGAAGTTGTACTTACATGGCTATACAAAGATGAACCTAAATCTTAAGCTATTCCAACTAGTGACTGTACAGTATCCAAAATCCCTTCTAAGGCATATGGTCTAGGAGATAAATTGATAGCTAAGATGGGATATTTAGGTAAAGGACCTCTAGGACTTAGAGGAGAAGGTCTTATAAAACCTATTTCACATACTGGTAGGGAAAACAAATATACTATTGGATTAGGCTTTAGAAAGAAACCCTTCCACCTCAAAGGTAATTGTTCCCATGTCATAGAGCAGATCACATTAGGAGAACCCCTTCTTAAGAAGGAAGAAACTAAACCATCAGATACTGATTCAGACAGCTCAAAACTTATCCCGTATGAGCATTTGCCTAAAGAAATCAAAGACCTTCTTGATGTTGAAGATGATCCAATCAAAAGAATTAATGTATTAGAAACACAAGAACCTTCTATAAATGAAGAGATAGTTGCAACACAAGAACTAGCTAATCTTGAAGACAATCAAATAGACAAAGTGGAAGGTGGTAGTTATTCTAAGATAGATTCCCATGAGTATGAATTCAAATCAGAATCTGAGGGTAACCCTTCTTGGGGTATTCATCCTGACTTTAATCATGTTCTTAGATTTCCTAGAGGCATAGATGAAGAATCTAATGACTATGAATGGGGAGCCATTCCAGAAGAAGATGAGCTTATTAGAGAGAAACATGTTGATGTTATTCACCAATATGCACCTAAACCTAACGTAAGTCTAGAGCGAAGTAATGAACTTAATGATTTTGATCCACCTATGGCTGAATTGGACTCCCACAATGATATTGAGCCTAGTCATGAATTGAATGTCTTAAGTTGTAATATCACCTTTAAACTCGAGCTTCGAGTTAGAACCAATGATGATAGATCCATATCCATAAACACTATCTCCCAATCTTTCCCCATTTTGACTATCCAACATCCCAAACTTCTTGATCAAACCTCCACAAATCTGAGCCATGGTATTTATACCTTCCCAAATGACTATGCCCTTGCTTGCTACCTCAATGAACTTGAGCCTATGAGGACTTCCATCAATGAACCAAGTGTTAGCATGACCGAGTCAGACATCAAGTATCTTAGTCATAAAAATAAGAATAAGAATAAAAAGAAAAGGAGTTCTAAGGGTGAAAACCACTTTGTGGTAGTCTCAGAACCTACAAAAGTAAAAATAAAATATGTATCTAAAGGCAAAAACCTCTCTGAGGTGCCTAAGGATGAGATATTTGATGTCCTTTTGAGTCATTTACAGGACAGATCTCTAGTTCTAATTGAGCCCACTCAATCCATCAACTTGGGAACAATAGAAGAACCATAGTTGATTCATGTAGCACAATCTTTATCAGAAGAAGAAAAGAAAAAAATTATTACATTCCTAATAGAGAAGAAGATCAACTTTGCATGGAAATATTCAGATATGCCAGGGTTGGATCCTAATCTTATAATGCATCATTTATCTATAGCTCCAAATGTCAAACCTGTTAAGCAAAAATTGAGAAATATGCATGCTCATGTTGCACTCTTGGTAAAAGATGAATTAGAGAAGCTCCTAAAAGCCAGATTCATCTGAGTTATTGATTATGCAGAGTGGATCTCTAATATTGTACTTGTGTCAAAAGTAGATAAATCAATCAGAGTATGCACAGACTTTAGAGATGTAAATAGAGCATGCCCTAAGGATGATTTTCCACTACCTAACATTGATATGATAGTGGACATGACTGCGGGCTTTGAGATGTATTCTTTAATGGATGGTTTTTTTTGGGTATAATCAAATAAAAATTGCTCCAGAGGATCAAGAGAAAACTACTTTTACATGTGCATGGGGCACTTTCTGTTGGAATGTCATGCCATTTGGGCTTAAGAATGTTGATTCTACATATCAAAGAGCCATGACATCTATTTTTCATGACATGATGCATAGGACTATGGAGGATTATGTTGATGATACTTTAGAAAAATCTATGATTAGAGCTAAACATCTAAATGACTTGAGAAAGATACTAGACAGAATGGAAAAATTTAGTCTTAGACCAAATCCTAAAAAGCGTGCTTTTGGTGTCACTTCTAAAAAGCTCTTAGGTTACATAGTTTCAAAGAAGGGCATTGAAGTTGATCTAGCTAAAGTAAAGGCTATAATGGAGATGCAACCTCCCAAGAACATCAGTCAAATGAGGATGTTGCAAGGTAGAGTTCAATCTATCAGAACCTTCATATCTCAACTAGCAGACAAATCACAACCTTTTACAAAGACATTACATAAAGGTGTGACCTTTGCATGGAATGAAGATTGTGAGAATAACTTTAACCATATCAAGAAGTATCTATCAAATCTTCCTATTCCAGGGAAGCCTTTGATCTTATATGTCTCCACTATAGATAGATCACTAAGGGAATTGCTAGCCCAACATGATGAGAATAAAAAGGAAAGAGCTATATACTGTATCAGTAGAACATTGGTTGCATATGAAAAGAACTATTCAATGATTGAGAAAGCTTGTATAGCTATGAACTTTGCATCACAGAAATTGAGACATTACATGTTAGCTAATACCACACATTTGGTAGTTAAAATTGATCCACTCAAGTGCCTACTAAGAAAAGCTACCTTCATGGGTAGATTAGCTAAATGGGTCATGCTCTTAAGTGAATTTGACATTGAATATGTTGAGAGAAAAGATATAAAAGGATAGTTTATTATTGATCAATTAGCAGATGCACCTATGATTGATGATACACCCATGTAAATGGAATTCTAGATTCCTCTATCATGACTCTTTCTTCTAGAGAATGGTAGTTATTCCTTGATGGCTCATATACATAGAATGGATCTAGAGTAGGCATATTATTTATAACTCCTCAAGGATACTCCATACCTAAAGTATTCAGATTAAAGTTCCCTTGCATAAACAATATTGTAGAATATGAAGCTCTTCTTAATGGCATGAAACTCACAATTGAGTGGAGAGTAACAGAATTACACATTCATGGAGACTCACAACTTGTAATCCATCAAGTCAGTGATGTGTACCAAACTAAAGATGAAAAGCTCATTCCTTATAAGAGAATGGTAGATGATTTAAAGAAGTATTTCTTATCTATCACATTTGAGCAAATTCCTAGAACATAGAACAAGGTTTCCGATGCAATGACAATGCTATCTACTCTATTATAGTAGCCTAAACATGAGCTATGCTATGAGTTCCTGGTGGAAGCACTATCTTATCCTGCATATGATTCCCCTAAAACCCGGATGATCTATACTGTTGTTGGTCATGATTCATCCAGATACAAAAACCTATTCTCCTATCTCCAAGACCAAATCATTCTTGATAACTATTAGAAATAGGGAATAGTGAGAGGGGAGGGTGAATCAGTATTCTAAAAACTTTATCTTTTTCCCAATTATGGATATAATAGATTATCTTTATACATGCATAACATAAGAAGCTAAACAATATGCATAGCAATAGAAATAAAGAACTCATAACATATGATATGTTCTCGAGGAAACCCTGGCCAAGGGAAAACCCTGGTGGGGATGGTACCCACAAAAATCCACTAATCAAAAGTATCTTGTTAAGGATGATGACCCTTTTAGGAGTCTATTACAAGAATATAGTGTATCAGTCCTGATTAAGGGACTATAGAGCTTGTTAGAAGCCTCAACCTTGTTAGGAGTTGTCAATACAAAATCTGATTACCAGATGAGCCCACTGCCCAAACAAGTAATGTACAATGTATACTGATTACAAAAATGGACTAAGGTATATAACATTATGTTTCTTGCATCAATATCTTTTCGTTGCTCTTACATTCACATCATATCATTACAATATTACCATATATCTCTTCTTCTTCTTACAATTACATATTACATATATACAAGTTATTAATGATAATAACTTTACATGGTTGGCTTCCATATATCTTTATCTAAGAGTTGAAATCTAGGATGCCATCCCTTTATATTGTTAAGTCATTATTTTGATAAACAAAATAATCCCTTAACTCTTTACCAATTCTGCCTTCATATTCTGTCTTGTCAGCTTAACACTGTCTTCGATAAAACTATCATAACTAATTCTGTACATGCCATACTAACTTGCACTCTGAGACAGGTCATCATTAGTCATCATAGAGTCTATTTTCAAGTGCGCAAGAATTGAACTTACTCCAATCAACTTTGCAAACAAAAACTATATCCTGGTACACCGGTGAAAATATTGTCTTACACTTAGACAAATTTGCAATGCACTTTGCTATACTTGCTCTCTGACCTATGTGATCTTCATGTGGATCATATGTTTCCATAATGACAACATCTATGTACTCACTTCAGCCAAATTTCCAACAATCTCCCCCTTTGTCATTGGTGGCAACATATGAGAAAATTGGCTAAGTGTACAAGTCAAAATCTCAAAATTGTATCAAAATTGTGGCCATAGTATAGAATATGTATACTATCCTTATAAATCCTCAAAATATAAACTCTAATACAATTCTCCCCCTAAGAGTATCAATCCTTATCAAATATATCAATTTTATGCTCTAATATCTCTCCCCCTTTGACATGAATGACAAAATAAGGTAGGGAGGATTACAAAATTGTATCCCAAAAAGATTATACCTTCATTTTCTTATTGTAAAGCCGGTAGGCTTGCAACACAATCTACAAAATCAGCTTTCATAGCTTCTATCTCCTTTTCCCATGAATTCTTGATGGAATCCACCACATTGAGTAATGTGCTCAGTCCATAAGCTGCTATTTGACAAGCTTGGAGGTTGTCAAATTTGAATTTTTGAAATGATGTCTTAGTTGTAAGACATTATTCTAACTGTTCTTCAATGATACTCAACTTCATAGAGATGTGTTCTCTCAAAAGAGTGAGTCTCCTAATTTTTTTGTTCCTCTCATCTTGCAATATTCTTATTTCATCTTAAAGCTTCCAAACTTTCTTTTTAGCATCACATACCTTCACATTAGTTCTAGAAAGAAGGTTACATTCATTTTGAATCTCAGCTTCCTTCAACTTGATCTTCTATTCCTCTTCTGCTATCAAAATCTCTGGTTTTGTACACTGTATCTACAATGATTTTCCTATCTCCAAATGTTTCCTCAAGTTCTTGATACAAATATCAAGACTGCTAATATCATTCCTAATATTTTGACTTATGTTCAAAAGCATTTGAGCTTCATAAGCTTCTTGAGCTCTCACTTTTGCAATATCAGATAGGTTAGTGAATTCATTGTCAAAAGTGCTCATTACCTTCTTAGCTTTCTCCAAAGGTTCTGCCTCTATGATTTGTGTAGTTACAATGCTTTGTAACTTCTCAGTAAGGTCCTTCAGACTCCCTTCAAGATTCTTCACTTTCTTGTTCTTACCAATGATTTTATTCAAAGAAGTGATCAGTTCCAACTAATCATCATCGTCAACTTCCTTTCCTAAATCTTCAAACAAAGATCCAATTTTTTTCTTCTTTCCAGTCTTAGGAGTAAGACTGATGTCTTCTGTGGTAGGAATGGGTACTTGAATCTCAGTCTCCTTAGGTTCTTCACTAATAGATTGAGTCTGCTCTACTTCTTCAGTTCTATCTGGTTCATCAAGAGCCAAATTGTCAACAATGTTTGCTAATTTCTTGAATACATTGTCATTAGTATCCAAGGTGACCTTAGTACCTTCTATATTCAAAGTTTCATCTTCAATGTTAATAGCTGAAGGAGAAGGAATATCCTCTTATTGAGCTTCAACTACTTGCTCTGCTACAACTGATGGCTCTCCAACATTTTCTACCATGACCTTGATTATTGCCTGCTTTGTATCTGAATTAACTTCTTCATATCTGCCTCCCATAATCAAAATAGTTCTCCTTTTGGTTCTCAAATGGGTGCTTAAGGCCTTCAATATCTTCTTCAAGTGTTCATCATATCTCACATCACAAAGCTTCTTCACAAGATTCTTTCTGATATTAGTGTCTTCTTCAATTGCTCTCTGCTTTCTATTTACAAGTTTGATATACAACTCATTAGGTATTTTACCTTGAATAGAATCAAATTTCTTGTCTACCAAAATCATATGCTTCACAATTGAATTCTCCAAATTTAGTCTTTCTAAATAATCATAAAGTTTATAGTACTTGTTCATTTTAGTGAAATTTTCATCTTGTATGATTTCTTCATTCACTCTCTCAACTCTCAGTTTCCATGTCTTCTTCTTAATTGTAGTGTCATCATCCTTTATTTCTACAATTTGTCTTGGTACTGGTTGAACTAAAGTCTTTTGTCTCTTTCCTAGTCCAATAGCAATTTCTTTCATCTCTTGCTAGCTATGGAGGAAGTGGATCTATTTATTACTTGTTCCTTTTCTGGTTCCTCTACTTTCACCTTGACTTGTGTAGGTTCTTTTTGTACTACACTGGATGACAAGGGTGGTACAATCAAGACTTCTTTCTGTCCAATATCCCTGATTGCTATTGCTGTCTATTTTTCTATTAAGAATACTTGTTCTGACATTCCTGAATCTTTTAGTATCCTCCTGATAGTGCTGTCAACTCTCTTCTTAGATTGCTTCTCTTCAGTTATAGCTTTTTCTGAGTTGAAGTTCTCTTCAAAAGTTCCAAATCTACTACACTAAGTGTCCAATTTACATTTAAGTAATCTGCCAACATATTCTTTTGTTTCAGCCTCATATATCTCATAGCCAAGAGGGTCTATGAACTCAATTCTAGGTTCCATTGCTTCAATATAGGTAAAGTCAGTGTCAACCATGAAACATATATCATTTTTATACTTCTTCACAAGTGACTATGGAATTCTTGATCTGCTAGTTACCATGTTCTGAAATGTCTTCATTACTAACATAGCACTCTCATTTACTTTATCAATAACATGACTCAAATATACTTTATTTATCCTTTCCATAGCAGTTTGTCCATCATTCCAATCATTTGCAATGGTGTACAAAAATCTTCTCAATGAGTGGAAAAACATGTATGTGATTAAGGATGAAAATCTAAATTGTGCATACTTAGATTTCTTAATCTTCTCCATGTTTTCAAACAATTGAATTCTTAGAATTTCACACATATCAACTGGTACTTTGTCAACACACATTAAATAGGCAATATACACCATTCCAGCTACCATATCATCTTCTCTAGAATTTGCAAAAAACTTAGTTGTTAGGTACTTGCATAAATATCTAACATCATGTTGTTTGATCTTGCTAATCACAATTCCTCTACCATTGTAGGATGAACCTGTGTTGTCTATAACTATTTTTTTCATTTAAAGGAATAGCACCAACTTTAGATAAACCTGTGACTTCATGAATCAAGTTAGCTATAATGTCTATCACTCTATCCTCTAGCCAAAACTTCCCATTATGAATTCTGCTCAAAATAATCTTAGTGCATTCTTCATTGTCAAATTCATACTTCAAAGCATACTTAACAATCTCATTATCTTTCAAATGTTCATATCCTTGTTTCAATGACATATCATGATTGTAAATCTTCTAATGTTCATTGGTAAAATTGCTATCACTGATAGTTTCTAACTTGCATCCAAGATAACTTCTCACATTTTCTAAATGCAAAACTTCATCTAGTATGGATGATAATGCTAACCTAGGATCATCTTCTTCCAAGGGTTCTACTGGTTCCCTCTTCATTCTAGGTCTATTCTTATCTCTGAAATTGTGAATTAAGGATACATCCATGACTACTTTAAATTCCTTATATCGATTCAAAGATCTGCCAAGATAAATACATCCAGTTCATGATTTTAGGGCTTTCGTAGATTTGGCACTCAAATCTTTCACCAAATCACTACAAAATGCTTCCAATCTCTGTTCTTTGCTCTCCTAAACACTTCAATTCACTTTGATAATCAAATAACATTGATCATAACCTTTTATTACTTCAATCCCACTTAGATCTAACATCGAATTCAATTCTTTTGCCGTTTTTTTCTAAAAAGTTGTTTCTACTATCCTACAAAACTTAAAACCTCTTGCGATCTCGCAAAACATAATATTTTATTTTTTTCTCTTAACCATAGCATTAGTACATCATAAACTACCTTACATTAATTGTGCAAGACTTAATTCATCAAAAATCTACTTCTACACTAATTCTAAGTTCCTAATCTACTGCAATTTTCATAAATTAAGTGCTTTGAGTTAGGTCAAGTAAGTATTCATTCTTACCACTTGATACTTCACCTTTCTGATTGCCTTCAATTTTGAATATGTCTCCTTGATCTGTGCATTTAACAAACTTCACTTAATCTGCATTACTACAGCAACCTTTCTATCTGTTACCTGCATCTTCATTTCTTCTTGGATGATTTCTAGGTTTAGGGTTAGGATGAAAAACTCCATTGTTCATTTTGCAAAACCTTGTTGTATGTCTAATCTTGTTACATATCTGACAAACAATTCCATTGTTCCCATATCTTGGTCCTTGCTAATTGATTTGTGATCTATAGTTTCTAACAATGTGTCCAATCTTGTTGCATCTATAACATACTACTTCATTTCTTCTAATCATATCTTCAGTAGCTCTCTTATCTGCATTGTTAGTATTCCTAAACATATCTACTACCATAATTATTCTCAATAACTTTAGGTCTTCTACATTCAATAGCTCTATGTCCAAAACCATGATAATTATAACAATAACCATTAAAAGGTTTAAATTATTTACCTGTACAATCTCTCTTCATGTGACCAATAGTATTACAACCAAAACATCTACCTTTGAATTCTCTTTGCATACCTTTGGGTGATTCTTCTTGGTCTGGTGGTTCTTCTTCTTTAGGTGGTTCTTCTCCTTTAGGTGTGTCTTCAAATTTGTTGATCTCATCTGACTTCTTCTTATCTATGCTTTCGGATTCTTTCAGATCTGGTTCCTTGCTTTCATCATTGGTTCTAAATATATTAAATCCAAGTCCAGTCTTATCATAGGATGGTTTTCCATAAGATACTTGTTCATCGATCTTCTCACTATTTGAATATAGCCTTTCAAGTTGTTGTTTGGATTGAGTCAATTCACCTTTCACAATCTTATTGTATTTCTCAAGTTCTGCATGCTACAAATTTACTTTCTCAAATTTAGATGTTACTTTGCCAAGTTTAGATTTTAATTCTTCATTCTCAATCTTCAACCTTTCATTCTCAGATCTTAGATTTGCTTCATTTTTTGTCATTTCCATCTTTCAAACTAAGCTTTAGATTTTCTATCTTTAGTTCATGCTTAAGGATCAGATTTTCTTTTTCTAAATTGTCATCACAATCTTCAATAAGAATTTCAGATTCCTTTTCAGATTTTAGATCTTCTACCTTGTTTTTCAGTTTCTCAATAACGTTCTTTGCATCATCATATTTCCTTTTCAGAGTGTTTATTTCATCAGTAAGCATATCAATCTATTCAAGAGCTTCTTCAAGATTTTTTTGTAGTTGATCCATATCCATAGAGATCTTACTCAAGCTGGTAGGCTTTCCTTGAACGATTCTTCTCTGAGTAACTAAGCTTTGATACCAATTGTTAGAAATAGGGAATACTGAGAGGGGGGGGTGAATCAGTATTCTACAAACTTTATCTTTTTCCCAATTATGGATATAATAGATTATCTTTATACATTCATAACATAAGAAGCTAAACAATATGCATAGCAAGAGAAATAAAGAACTCATAACACATGATATGTTCTTGAGGAAACCCTGGCCATGGGAAAACCTTGGTGGGGATGGTACCCACAAAGATCCACTACTCAAAAGTATCCTGTTAAGGATGTTGAACCTGTCAGGAGTCTATTATAAGCATATAGTGTATCAGTCCTGATTAAGGGACTATAGGCCTTGTTAGAAGCCTCAACCCTGTTAGGAGTTGTCAATACAAAATCTGATTACCAAATGAACCCACTGCCCAAACAATAATGTACAATGTATACTGTTTACAAAAATGGACTAAGGTATATAACCTTATGCTTCTTGCATCAATATCTTTTCCCTACTCTTACATTCACATCATATCATTGCAATATTACCATATATCTCTTCTTCTTCTTACAATTACATATTACATATATACAACCTATTAAGGATAATAAATTTACATGGTCAGCTTCCATATATCTTTATCTAAGAGTTAAAATCTAGGATTTTGTCCCTTTATATTTTTAAGTCATTATTTTGATAAACAAAATAATCCCTTAACTCTTTACCAATTCTGCCTTCATATTCTATCCTGTCGGCTTAACACTATCTTTGGTAAAATTTTCATAACTAATTCCATGCATGCTATACTAACTTGAGCTCTAAGATGGGTCATCATTAGTCATCATAGAGTCTATGTTCAAGTGCGCAAGGACTAAAATTACTCCAGTCAATGTTGCAAACAAAAATTATATCCTGGTGCACTGGTGAAAACATTGTCTTACACTTAGACAAATTTGCAATGCGCTCCACTATACTTGCTCTTTGACCTGTGTGATCTTCATGTGGATCATATGTTGCCATAATGACAACATCTATGTACTCACTTTAGCCAAATTTCCAACAATACCTTCGACCACCATGAGAACAGATACCTTATCCGTAATGCATCCCGCTATGTCATCATTTGTCACGATCTATACAAACGAGGTCTAGATGGTACACTACTTAGATGTTTAGAATGGGAAGAGTATCAACATGGATTAGAGGAAGTCCATGATGTTATTTATGGGTCACACTCAAATATTTTAACACTAGCTCGAAAACTTATTAGGGCTAGGTACTATTGGCCTAAAATGGAGAAAGAGTCTATCAAGTTTGCTAAGAACTGTCAAAAGTGCCAAGTGCATGGAAACTTAATTCATGCTCCAAGGAGAGATATAATTCCCTTTACTACACAATGGCCTTTTCATCAATGGGCCTTTGATCTTATAGGAGCTATATATCCTCATTCTTCTAATGGACATACCCATATAATCACAGCTACAGATTATTTTACAGAATGGGTAGAAGCAGTCCCTTTGACATAGGCAACTAGAAAACAAATATCTATGTTCATATTGAACTATATCATATGCAAATATGGGATACCTCATTCCATAATCATAGATAATGGTGGAAAATTCAAGAACAAAGATCTAGATGATCTATGTGCTAAATTCAAGATTACACAACATTGGTCATCTATCTACTATCCTCAAGGGAATGGAAAAGTAGAGGCTTCTAACAAGAATCTATTGAAAATCTTGCACCATACAGTTAATAAAATGGGAAGAGACTAGCATCTCATGATCAATGTAGCTCTCTGGGCCTACAAAACAAGTATCAGAATGTCCACTGGGGCTACTCCTTTCACTTTAGTTTATGGGTCTAAAGTGGTACTGCCTATTGAGGTTGAAATCCCATCACTAAGAATTAGAATGCATGGTCTAGTAACTGATGATGACTACAGAGTGTCTAGGTTGCAAGAAATTGAACTGCTAGATGAGCATAGACAAGTAGCATATGATCATCTCAGAGTATATCAGAAGAGAATGTCTAGAGGCTACAACAAGAAAGTCAGACACAGAGAATTTTAGGTTGGTGATCTAATCTTGAGAGAAAATCCTAAAAATCAATCACATCAAGAACGCAAGGGGAAGTTTGAACCCAACTGGCTGGGTCCCTTTGTAATCACTACTACTTTTGGCTCTAGTGCCTATCAACTCTCAATGACTGAAGGAGAACAGCTCTAAGAACCAATCAACATTCTCCATCTGAAGAAATTCTATGCCTAAGACATTCAGTCTATGGTAAAATGTCCTGAAAAAAATGAGCATCTTGGTGAAAACTAGCAATAGGCACCTTGATGATTCACAAAAAAAGTAAAAAATATCGAAAGTACAAAACAAAGTAAAAAATATCAAAAGTACAAAAAAAGTAAAAAATATCAAAAGTACAAAAAAATTGAAAAAATGAAAAATACAAAAAAATGAGAAAAAGAAAAGGTGCCTTGGTGAAAACCTGGAAACAGGCGCCTTGGTAGCAAAAATAGAATCTCTGCCAAGATAGTGAAAACTTGGCAAACAGGTGTCACTTGTTTTAAAATGCTCCATCTATCAGCATAATCTTAGTCTTTCCTAGCTTTCAGTCTTGCTTTAGTTTGTACATATCTCCCGGTTTGTTTTTGCATTCCTGTTTTCAATAAGTCGATCTGTACACCAATCAGCTCAAGCGTCTATATCCTATCAATGTTCCAAACTTGGGGGCAATCAATGTCATATCCTATGGTCTCCAGTATATTTTAGAAATGTCATCTCTAGTCAGAGTCCTTTGAAGCTTCATCTAAGTCAGTCAGTCAGTTTTCTCTCTAGAAAGGATTTTGCATCTACAGCAATGCAATAAAAAACAAACTGAAAACAATCTGTGCTTTTCATGCTTTTATCTCCTTGTATGCTTACTGATTCGCATTGAGATTTTTGCATATTATGTTCCCACAAGCTCTTCGATGATGTCCTTTACAAGATTTAGAGAGTGATGACTGGGGGTATAATCTTTTCTTCATCTTCTACTTGTATGTGAAAATCTAACAGCTTTGGAAATTCTGGATTGAAATGGTGTCTGACTATAAGAGCCTCTATCTTGAATTGCATGGCCATGCATACCTCGACCATTGATACCTAGAAAATTCAAGGAAGTTTGATCTAACTATTGTATTTTTTGAGTGAGTTCTTTCTCCTACTATGAAACTTGATCTTACCTAAGGAGGTGAATGATAAAGGGTCACTACGGGTAATTCACATTGGATTTAGAATGATCTCTTGACTGCTTGATGTGTTTGTAATGCAAGGTGTATTCAGGTCATCACCATGTTTATGTTTTGGTGCTTATACAAATTGCTATATAAAAATGGACATGATATTCAAGTCATCTTGGCATTTATGCCTTGGTGCTTATATCTAATCTGACATTCTGAAAATGAAATCAATATTCATATATCCATGGTTTCCTAATCAGTGGGTGTTGTATTGATTCCTACACATACAAATCAATATTCATATGTCTATGGTTTCATAACTAGTGGGCATTGTATTGATTTATCTAGTTACCTAAAAATTCAATGATGAGAATGACCGACACATGATCAGTGACTAGGTCCTAGGTCTTAGGTTGCATTTCATTCGGCGTGTCTCTTTGCATTTTGCATGTTTGCATGATCTCACAATGGTTGGCTAAACTTCAATGCTTAAATGATTCTTCAAATTGCATCTTCAAATCTAACAAGAGCTGAATCTCACATGAAGGTTCCTCCAATGAAATAGCAAGTAGAATCCTTTTTTGGAATCAAAATCAAAATCTGCGATCATTCATATTATTAACCACTTACATAATCGACCTTTCAATCATCACAGAAATCCATAATTCAACTTAACTAATTATCATACATCAAACTATCAAAATTTCAACTTGGTCAACCATGGTCAACTCATGGTCAAACCTAGTCAAACTTGGCCTTCTAGACCTCCAAACGATGTAGAACACATTCTCGAACGTGAATAACCACTTCTCAAATCAATTAACATGCTTCTGAACTATCAAACGCTGACTTTTCTTGTCAAATTTAAATTTTTATCCCAAAGGGGGCATGGTATTGCATATCATTCAAAGTCTGTAATCTAAATTTGAAATCATATCTTTCCTTAGTAATCAAGACAACAACCACGTCTAGTTGCTAATTCATCAAAAAGACCTCATCACTTGGGGCAAATCAATCATCGCTCATGGCATATCAGATTCATCGAGATCCATATCAATCTGGTATTCTCCTAATCTTGTAAACTATATCAATCTTTTGTAACCATCAGTTCATTAGTGTTATTTCCTTGGTTCTTTGTAACTGAAGGGTTCAGATGTGATACCAATGTGATTCTTATCGACAACTAGGTTTGGAATCAGTCACTCATTTCTTTGCATTCATAAAGTTCAGAATCAGGTGTTTTGACACCTTTTCACAATCATCAGTTCATTGCTATTATAGTTAAGATTATCTTTGGTCATTCAGGACCTATTATCTTCATATCAATTTCAATCAGTTTCTATCTCATATCAATTCCAATTTGAAACATCAGTTTCAACATCATACACAGACTATCTTTGAACCACTGTGCTTCGCACAACAATTCAAAGAGGGACAAAATGTAATACCCCAAAAATGGGCTATAGTTTCATTAACCTCCTATATCGACACATCGAATGAAATCGACATTGAAGTCCTAACCTAAGGCACATCTAAACATCATCGAATCTTAATTGATTATCTTAAATTCTGCATCGGGGAATATTCCTTATTCCTATTTATCTTAATTATCTTTAATTTAATGATTATTTGGCAATAAATCCTATTTATCCTAAAGTTTGATTAATTGAATATTCTGAATATTTAATTAATTAGATTTAATACTGCCACTTAATTATTTAATTAGATTTATTTATATTTATTCCTAAATGGTATTATTTCATTTTGACAATAAATCAAATATCCTATGACTAATTGATTAAATTCTTATTTAATTAATTAATGTCAATTGTCAAATTGAATAATATAATTTTTAATAAAAGTTTGATTTAATAATTGATTAACACATAAACCAATTATTTTATTTTTAAAATCAGTTAAGTTGAGGATAAATCACTTTATTTATTTATTTAATTTATAATTAATTATGCACATAAAAAAAAATAGTTAAACTTTAAATCAAAAAATCAATTCAAGATTGTTTTAAAAATAAACTCAACTCTCTTTTGAGTTAAAAAGCTGATCTCAACTTCTGATTTAAATCAAAAAGCTATTTTTGCATGATTTCTTGTGAGTTAACTATCTTTAATTCATTGTTGACTCAAAAATCAACTAGAGTGATTTATGGCTTTTTCCATGCATCCTCAAAGCCCTGGATTTCTATAAAATCAAGGCTTCAACTCTTCACAAATCATCTCACAAGTTTGCATACTTACTCTACCAAAATCAATCCATGAATTTGCACAATCACGCTGGTGAATTGACATTTGAAGAATTGAAGCTTCTTTGCGAATCAACAACTTTTGTGAGATCGATCTTGTCATCTTAGTTTCATATTTAGCATATCATTGTTAGATTAATTGCATTTGCATATTAGTTTTTCATCTAGAATAGAAAATACAAGTTTATTTCATCTTATTGCATAGAAAAAAAAATAAAAATATAGATTAATTTGCATTCATCTCATATCTAGATTTTGCATTCAAATCCTTCATTTAGGTGTCGTCAAGGTCATTGACATGGTCCAATCTGAGAATACATACTCGCATCTACTAGAAGGTAGTAAATTTCTTGGTTAGATTAGTTTCCATTTCACTACATGATTTTGATTTTAAGCTAAGCTCTAATGTTTTACTGAAGTGTTGTGTCTACAGCTAGGTACAAAATTCCCACACACAATTGTGGACTCTCTTTCCTTATTTCTCTACCTTGATTCTGAGTGAATCAAGGACTACTCATAGTTATGGTATAGAGGTGGCACTCTAACCATAATACATTTTACTTGTTGATGGGAGAGATGACCATCACTCCAAAGGATGTATACCAATTACTAAGGATTCCCACTCATGGAGAGATCATATACTATGATTAGGTATATGATAGTACCATATGTAGATGGTTGTTTGGTGACCCTACTATTAGCGGTGAGAGTATTCTTTGGGTATAGTTCACTTCTTTTCCAGTCCTTCCTACAATACTTGGAGTACTAGACGATGGCTTTTTAGTTCCTAGCTGATGGGGTCATGGGTTTTTAGTTGGATGTGGCCACATCCTTCAAGATATGATTGGTCATCCTCACAGGTTCAATTAGGGATCATGTGTTTTAGTGCATCTCTATTATGAGTTGCATGGTGTAGTATGCAGGTGTGGTGCTACTCTCTCTATAGGAGTAGTTCTATTGTAGCTTTGGACATGAGAGCATCTCCATGTCACATGTCCTATTGTAGTGCAATGGTGAGATCTTGGGTGGTTGTTCACATTCATATATGAGGGTATGGTTGTCTAGGTTCACCTAGGAAAGCTTGATTATTGGAGACATATCATTGATGACATGGACCAGGTTATATGGATGTTGTATCTAGGATGTGATCCATTGGAAGAGGATGCTAAAAATTTCTCATTTATGTGTATGCCCTCATGGATGATTGGGCATACACCATTGATCATTGAGAGATTTTTCTTTTACCGAGTTTTTTTATAGTATGGGTTGCCTCAGGATATGCCATAGGGACTAGTGCTATATGATAGGGTACAGGTAGAGAGAACCCTCTAGGGTCCTTAGATTGACTACTAGACAAGACGTGATGAGCTCTTGGCCCTCCCTCATTTTGCCTGTGATATGAGGGAGCACTTAGTGGATGTAGGGATGATAGATGACTATGCTCAGTGGTTCCTCCAGAACCCATTTCCTAGATTCACTAATCCAACTGAGCCTATACCCAGGATTGATGAAAGATCCAATGATGATGATGGAAGTGATGGTGGTGGTGGAGTTAAAGGATGGCATTGTGGTAGATGAGATGGCAAAGTTAGGTGGGGTGATAAAGATATGATTCTAGTTGTCATTACCCCAACTCTTGTCAGAGGTGGTGTTCACATGAGAGGTGGTCAAGAATGTGTTAGGGGTGGACCTTTCTGAGCAATGCATTAGGTTCACTAGGTTAGACTTGGTGGATGGGGTCAACATAGGGTTCAAGTTTTCAAACCTATTGCTCCTCAGGTTGCTATAGATATTGATGTATAGGTTGTATAGATACTAGTTGATGCCCAGGTTGCATAGGTACACGTTGCATAGACTCCTCAACACATCCTCCTTTGGCTCCTTCTTCTCAAGCTCCTTCTTCTTAGAACCTCCTTCTTCTCATACACCTCATTCTTCCTAGGCACTAGCTCATGCATCAAATGTTCATTCTTTATAATCTAAGGTGTTCAAGATCAGATAGCAGGTCACCCAGTTGAGTATGATGATGCAGACCTTCATGGCTTCTATGAGTCAGTATGGGTTACATGCTAGTTCAAGTTGAGGTCCTGATATAGGTCTAGATGGTCCAGACATAGATGGTGATGGAGGTAGTGTAGGTACTGGTAGTTGATTTGTGCGATGTGCCCTATTGATCATGTATTTTTATGATTCATTTGATGGAGACATTGTATATTATATTCTTTTATCTAGTTATGTTCATCTTCGATCGATACTTTATGTTGTGGTCTCTGATTTTATGGACTTTGTGATACCATGTAGTTTGATAGCTTTGATATATTTTTTCCTTATGTGATGTCATCATGTGTTGAATTTACTTTTCAAATGATGTATGATATGTAGCTCTATATGTTGTGTTTTTATGCTTTTCAAATGTAGTTTATGATATGAATGCACATGTTATGCCTAATTTATGTGGATGAATTTCTTATTTATGACATAGATTAGATGGATGCACTTATTACATGGTTTAATGTATAATGATGATCTCTAATGATGATATTTAATGCTTTAATGTGTTAATAATATGCAATAATATAAACAGATGAATTTTATGGTTTATGGTTTATGGATAATGTACTTAATGCAATGTAATGAGATAGATGAATAACAAGTGTAAATGCAATGATATGATTCAGTGAGTTTATAATTAATGTATGCACCTAATGATTAATGGATGAAAATTACTTTAATGTATAATGAAATGACCCAATGATATAATGATATAATGATAAATGATAAATGATGCACTTAATTCAATTTGATGACCTAATGCACTTATCTTCCTTAATGTAATTCAAATTTTAAATACAATGAACCCTAAATGAATGGAACTTAATAGCTAATGAAATGACATAATGATATGAACTTAATGCAATTTAAAAATGAACTTCTAATGATGCAATCTAATGTAATTAAGTGTAATGGACCATATGATGAATGCAATCTAATGCAATATAATTTAAAATGAATGTAGTTTTAATAATGACTTAAAAATGAATGCAAATTACATAATGAATGCAACCTTAATACAACTAAAATGTTTTTTTGATTTAATGATGCAATTAATCTAATGCAATGCACCTTAATCTAAAATTGATTTTTGATTTCCAATACATTCTATCACATAAAATGATGAAATTTTTCAATTTTGGCTTAACTCCACCGCCTTTTTCCTTTTTTTCAAAACCAGTTTTCAAGATAAGAATTCATGCAAACTAAATGCATTTAATCTAATATGGATGAATCTAGTTGTCACTATTCAGAATTAGAAATCTTATTTTCATCATCGAGTGATTTTGAGACCTGAAATTGGCACAATCATCACTGGTTCAACCATGGTTATATGAATACATTTTCTATTTCGTGTTGTGTGCCTAATGCTTTTACAACTTTCACTAGTTGGATTCAACCATGAGATTTTGAATACCACTTTCATCAAATTCAATGTTGCAAGTGGATTTTGGCATTATGATATTGAACATCAAAATTGTATGCACCCTAAAATGGTTGCCTAGACTTTGGGCCCCATTCTTCAATTTATCAATTTCCTGAATCAATGCTTTGCAATATTTTCAAAATTAAATCAATTTCCTTGATCAAATCCTAATTTTATCATTTATTCGATTATATTATGTGGATTAACTATTTTATCCTAAGTTTTTATTTAATTAAAAGGAATTCCCTCCCCTTTTATTAAATTAAAATCCCCCACTTACCTCTTATCCGAAGTTGGACAAATAAAGCATTATTCCTATTTTATAAAAAGAAGAAAAGGCTTTTTGTCTCACATGGGGCACAAAAGTCAAAACTTCTTTCTCATTGGAGGAGACTTGTGCACAAGGATTGCTTCCACTTTCAAAATCTACCCTTGATCAAATATTTTTCCTCTTAATCTCCATGGTCCATTTATCTTTAAAAGGAGAGCTCTTTTCTCATTCAAAGGATCCCACTCTTGATGCTAATGTTGCATTACAGGTTTTCTTGGTGACTTTGGAGCTTTGGAGAGCTTGTTGCATTCTAGTCTCATTCTAGTCTTCATGCTTGCATTATAGCTTAGTTTCTTTCATTGCCTTCTTAACTTAGTTTCCTTTCAAGTTCTAGCTTAGTTCACATAGCTTAATTAGTAAAGGCTTGTAACACATTCATTTCCATAGCTTAGTTGCATTTTTCATTCTAGCATAGTTGCATTGCATTTTCATCAAGATTCTTGAAGATATTGACATTCTTGCCCTTGTCTCTTTGAATCTCCCATTGCATGGTTTACTAGCAAGGTTATATGCTTAATAGCTCTAGCTGAGAGCCCTCTAAACACCCTTGCACTCCATGCTTAGGGAGCTCTAGGTCACTTTCTCAAGGCTTCCAATTCATGGATTCTCTTGGAACTAAAGACTTAGAGAAGTTCACATTTTGAGTGTACATTTTTGGCACCCATCATGGGGCAGAACAGCTCTATTTTGTCCTTTCCTTTCATGCATTTCGGGTAATTTTTCATCATATTTATCTTGTTGTTCTCGGCTATTTTCTACATTTTTTTGACAGAGTATCATGTGATATTTTCTAGTGTTGTACAATAGTTTATTACATACCCATGCGATACTTTTCCAGTAAAAGTATCACGCGACCATACAGTACTCTGTCACCTAGATATAGTGCGAATTGTCATATAGAACAAAAGTATTGCACTCCTATACTATAAAGTATCATGTGGAACTTTTACTAATAGAACTATCACCCAGGCTTGGCAGTGACTAGTTTTGGTTCTTTCTTTGCAAGATTTGGATTTATTTTCTTGCTAGTTTTGACTTGCTGTGTTAGGATAGAGATTCATTTTCAGATTATACTTTGTTTTTTCTGTACTAACCTTTGTGGGCCTAACAAGTTGTGTTTGTAGGTGTGCCCTAGTTTCTTGCATTATTTGCTAAAAAAGAACACATGTCAAAGATTCAAATGCACAAGGGCTACTAATCCTTCTCGCAGGGTTGCCCAAAGCATAAAAACAACCAAGTGCTAATTCTTTGCTTTCATTTTAAAGTGCAACATATACTAGTTCATTTTTTATTAGGCACTTAATATCTTGTTATTAGAGTCTTTTGGTGGTAGGAGAGTATGCTCTTCACCCTTGTGGTGAACCAAAAATATTGACCCATCTTTAGATTTCAAAAGAAAGAGGGCTAATTGAACATTGCTTGGTGTGTTTGGGAGAGATTTTTGAGATAGGAGAGTATTCTCTTCACCCTTGTGGTGAACCAGAAATCCTGACCCTCAAAGGTTGATCCACTTCTTATTTAGTTTAGGATCCTTTAGCGGGCCTGCTCTTGAGCAATCAAGAGGAATGAACCAAGTGGGGACAAGCTAATACCTGGCTATTCCAACCCACTATAAACTCAAGGCTATCAAGGACACAAAACCTTGGTAGACATAGTACTTGTCTTTTCTTAGTGTGAGTACTTGTGGGATTGTGACCATGAGGAAAATGCTAAGCAAGAATGCTTAAGGTACTCTTATGGCTGTGAGGTCTGTTACTTTCTACAAGGTAAGGAGTCCCTTCAGGGAGCAAGAGGGGTATTACAAATGAAAGCCCTTATTATGAACCTTAGATAGAAGCTACTCAAATTTTCCGCTCAACATCTTGGTGCAAGGATTGATCCTAGTGGACTAACTTGGATCACCTGAAGATTTTACTCACCATCTGTGTTCCTTTGGTTGTGTCATTGGCACTTCCATGACAAAGCCAACATCTATTGTGGGAAACCACTTTGTGTGAGGTGATGGGACATCAAGTGTGGGCCAAGTTGTTGAGTATTGAGCCTTTGTCTTTCTAGGCTAGTAAGTGCTTGAATTGTCTTCGCTATGATCTACCCATGTAAACATTCTCAAACATCAAACATGATGATAGTGTTCATAGGATTCTTTTTTGCTTTGATAACCCAAGTGCATGTCTTGGCAAGGCTTCTTTTTCCCTTGTTCAAGTGTTTTATGACACGTTTGATCACTTACTATTTGCAAACCTGTCTATTTTATGCTATTACTACATTTGAAATTGAGAAATTGAGCTTATCAACCTACAAATTTGACCAAACTACCTTCAAAACTAGATTTTGCACACTCACTAGTCAAATATCATATGATACTGCATGACTATCACACCACTTGCCTGGATATTATCATGTCAACTACCTGGAAACTATCACACTGCTTCTTGCAAAATATCATCCTACTATCCTGTGAACTATCACATAGAATCAATTTGTTGTCCTACAGTCTGTCAACCAGTGAGTTATTTGATGTCAATTGCCAACTTGCTATTTTTTGCCTTGTCATCTTCCAGTCTTCCTTGGTAGGTCTAGGTCAGATCTTATGTGTTGTGACATGTTGCTCAACATCCAAATGAACTTAAATGGTGTCAATTTGCACAAAATGACTCTTGGTCTTCTTTCTTCCACATTTCCCATGTTTTTATAGTCTTCCATTCCCATGGGAAACTCTTCATGTCTTCTTGATTCTTTTCCTCTTATTATCTAGTCTACCTTCTTCTATTCATCTCTTTTATTCATTTCTTCCATTCTTGATTCCTCCTCTTTCAGAACCATGAATTTCAACTATGTTGTTATGGAACCTCTTTTGAAAATAGATGATCTCGAACTCATTTCTCAATTCAAAGAGTTTTATTCCTCCAATAGTCCTTCTAGATATTGCATGGGTGATAAAATTAAGACAAAAAGAAAAGAAAAGTTGAATGAATCAAATGCCTTTGCTAGGATCATAGACACGATCATGTCACAACATCCTTCTTTCAAACATTCTTCATCATCTAGGTCTTGTCATTCTTCTTCACCTTCCAAGTCTTACAATGACTCTTCTGGACATTATTTGCATTCCTCATTATCCAAATCTTCTTCCTCCACTAGGTCTTCACTTTCCTCTTCTTCAAAATCTCATTCCTCTTCTACTTCTCCCAAGAGTCTTACTCCTCATCTCAAGACATTCCATGATGAGCAATATGATAGTCCTTGTGATACCTCTTCCATGAAGAGTGACACACCCATATTTGATGACTATGATGATGGCCAATGTAGTGATACCTATGAAACCCCTACTCCTAAGAGTCCTCCCAGTCGTGTGCTCATGCTTACTGTAAATGGGTCATCCCATTGTATAGATCGTGATGGTGATCCATATGATTCTAATTTTGAAAGAGACTTTGAGGATTTTTGTGAACAATGCCTAGATGATATATCTATTACACTTGAGGAAGAGAAAGCTCAGTGTGCTGATTATAAATGTAAATACTATAATAATCTCTCCTCTAAGAACTCTCATGCTAAAAATAAAGATTACACTCTCAAGAAATATTATGTTAATGATGGACCTTTTTCTTATGATGGTTCTCTTCCATCCCCTACTTCCTCCAATACCCATACATTTCCTAAAGCTTCCGAGTCTTTCAAATCTTCCACAAATCCTTCATCCAACAATGTTCCTAATACTTTTCATGTGGTTCTCTATAGTTGTCCTCAAGGGCTACCTCTTAAAGAAACTCAAGCTAACCCTCACTTGGCTAAATATACTTTCAATAATGCTAAACCTAAAGAGCCTAAGCCTTTATATGCTATAATGCCTACTTCAGCTAGTCCTTCACCATCTTTTCCAAATTCTTCCATACAATTCCAAAATGCTTCCTTGTCCTTGGAAGTGGCTCCATGTCAAGAGGACTCTAAAAATGATAAAGAAAAGAACATAAAGAAAGATCAAGATCAAGAACCCTCCATGTCATCCAATCCTTTTCATGATGTCTCTTATCCATTTCATGGTTCTTTTGATCCTCTACGCCCTTTCTCATTCATTCCACCATGTCTTAAGTCTTCTTCTAAGCAAGATCAAGCTACTACTTACACCGTTGAGCTTATTGACAATCAAAATAACCTTACTACACTTGCGCTTTCCAAAGATGATAATTCCATTAAGGTTATTAAAAATAGTGTTGTTACTTCCAATGCTAAGCCTATTGAAAATCAAGAGAAAAATTATATGCTTATGCTATCCAAAGCTCCTTGTCAAGATCAAAGTCTTCCATCTTCTAGTTCTACCACTCCATGTTCGCTTCCACTTTCTACTCTTCCTAAGTCTTTTCAAGCTCCGAAAAATCCTATCAAAGAATTTTCTGCTATTCAAGATGTTCATGATCCTATTGAAAATCCTAATGCTCATTCTAAAGATGCTGATATCCTTGGTTGTCATATAGATTTTGATGAACTTATTGATTATCCTTTTGTATCTTCCACATCCATCCTTGGACCTCCACCAATACTAAGGGCTTCACATCTTCCTTCCATCTTGGGCCCTTATGTCCCTTCACTTTCCCCTCCTAACTCTCCTAATTCATCATCCATCTTGGGTCCTTACATCCCTCCATCTCCTATCTTTCCTCAAGATCGACATAGATGCATACCCTTGAATCATTTTCATCCACCCACCCATTTAAACCAGTCATATCCTCCTTCTTCCACAAGTCCCAAGTCTTTTGGAAGTAACTTGAATGTTCAATACAAGAAAAAGAAGAAATACAAGAATCCATAAAAAAAAAAAGATCACCATGTCTCCTCTAATCGACATGGAGGCATAAATTCAAAAGAGATATCTAAGAAGAAAACTACAAGACAAGTATGGGTTCCAAAATCCATCATTGAAGATATTCTCTCTAAATTATCAAAAAAAAAAGAAAAGCCTACAACTATATGGATTCCAACGTCTCTCTTGAAAGAGTCTAATGTTGAGAAACAAGTAAAGTTGACATTTAAGCTTCCAAAGGCTTCCACTTCATCTTCTTCCAAAAACATTCTTCCATTCCATGTGCCTAAACCACAACCTCTGCTATCCATTCACCATATTCATTCACGTATTCCTTCATTCACATTTCCTCCATCCTCTCACCACCCTTTAAGGTGTGTGTTGATGTTGATATTTCCTTCCTTTCCATCTACCCTTTCACAATCCTTCCATTCATTATCCTTCTACCTTCTATCCTTTTTCCTCATTTGCCTATTCCTCCTATCTTCCAACCTCACTCGCTTTACATAAAACCTTATCCTCCATTTCTCTCTTCCATCTTCCTTTCCCTATCAGCATCTTTGAGCATATAATTTTGAATCCTTGGAATATTATGGTTTATCCTTTCAAGGAGCATTATATAAAAAGCTTGCCTTCTTCTAAAAAAAAAATAATAATAATAAAAAAATTGAAAATGTGCCTTGGTGGAAACTTAGAAACAAACACTTTGGTAGAAAAAGTAAAGAGAAATAAATTCATCCTATGGTGAAAACACTCCCTTGTGGTGCCTTGGATAAGTACCATGATGAAAACCTAGCAATCAGGCATCATGCATAGTGCTTCTACATATTTCATCCATTCCATCTTCTCTCTTTGATCTTGACAATGTTGACCTATACATGTACATTTGGCTATCTTTTGAGCTATCTTACGATGATATTGCTTTCATTCCATTCATGTTTAACCTTCATATTTAGTTTCCTCCATTCATTCTAGCCTTTTTCTATCCTCTTCCCTTTTGGTCTTGATCTAATAAAAAATAGTAAAACACAATGCTATGAAGCCCCTTGACATGTCTACTCCTTTGGAATGCATCATTTTCTTCTTTTGCATTACCCTTTTGTGACTTATCCTATGCTGGCCTTTCACTGCTTGTCGAAATGTGCTTTACATGACAATTTTTCCCTAGCTTGGGTACTCTTGAGGAGTTTTCCCTTGAGGATTTCTTCCCTTCTTCCCTTTGTTCTCTTTTCTTCCATCTATTCCACCAGCTTACTAATCCCTCTTGTTCTCCACCTTGCTAGACATTGGGACTACACAATGTGATCTTGCTTGGGAGTTTGATGCCCATTCTATCTGGGGGCATCTTCTGTACATATTTATTGATCTTGAAAAAATTCCAAAAAAATTCATATATGATGCTAAAAAAATACTAAAAAGCATATAGAGTCCTGAAAAAAATTCAAAAAATTGAAAAATTCAAAAAAATAGAAAAAGTGCCTTGGTGAAAACCTAGAAACAGGCACCCTATAGCAAAAATACAAAAAAATCCTAAAAAATCTGCCAAGTGGTGAAAACCTAAAAATAGGTGCTACTTGAGGCTTTTGAACACCTCTTTCTTAGCATGCGTCCTCAACACTTAGCCTTTCTCCATCATGCCTTGTCCTTGTTGCCTTGGTTTGGAATTGGTCTTTGTCTTTGTCTGGGGGCATAACTATGTTATTTTTGGTCTCTTGGATGCATTAGTCTTTAGGACACCTTGCAAACAATGTTTTTCAACACCTCCCCAACTGTGTTTTTCAACACTTCCCTAGTGTTAAGTGTTTCTCAACACCTATCAGATATCCTACCCACAGTCTAGAATGATACGATATTTCTCACTGGTAGATGTGATACTCAAAGTTTGACTCTATGACTTACACACATGCACTTAAACACTTGACTCATTGAGACTTTCTTGACTTTATTTCTTTGTGTGTTGTCTATGATGATTTCTTTGCTGAGTGTTCTCTCCCTAATAGTTTTTGATGATGCATGGCTAGAAGACTGGGGGCATGAGGACATGTTTTATTTATTTTCTACCTATGGGTATATTTTGTTCATCCTAACTATCATGAGCATTCATGCTTGTTCCACTTGACACTAGGATCTACAATGTATTATCCTTGACTTTTTTCACAAGTGCATGCTTGTAGTCATCTTGAATTTCTTATGTCTCGATGAGAGCATGATCTTGCTATACCAAACTTAGGAAACCTCACTACACTAGTCATCTTGACCTACATGTCTTTGATGCTTAGGTGGGATTCCCACATCCCTATCTGATATAGATCATATTCAGATACACATAGTTATACTAGTGTGTATTGTATGATCTTACGATGCTACCAATAAAGCTCAATGATGATTATTAGAGTCTAATGGCTTTGTGACCTTGCAAGGAAACCAATTTTCATAGTATCTTGCATTATTAAGTTCATGTTAGTTTAGTTTTGCATCTTGCATATGGAGAGAGCTCTCCTTTCATATTTCATGGACTTGTCAGTCAATTGCACTCACCTTTCACTTTTTCTTGATCATGTCTTTCACTTCTTGTCACATCCTTCTCCTGTCATCACAAGGGGTTAATCTTATCATCATATCTATATCATAAAGAGATCATTTTCAAAACATCTTAGAATTTAGCAAAAAATGCACCCCTGGCTAATGTCGACATCTTGGATCCATTTTTAGGATCGAAATCAAAATCCAAGTTCATCTTGATAGTCAAAATTGTATTTTAAAATTTCTCCTTCTTCTCCATAGTTGGCTGACCATTTGAGGCTTGATCCTTCAATCTTTGTTGGGGAATCTTCATTTCTTCATCTCCATCTCTCTCACTAACCTAGTCTTCCATTCACTTTCACCCCACTTCTTTTCTTCTAATTCAACCTTGGGGCATACAATTTCATGCTTAATGATCTACCTTGGTTCTGTGATCCTTTTATCTTTCATCTTATATCAAGAACCTTATCTTTAGTTCGATTTGATCAAATTTATCAATTTACTATTTCTCCTCTATCTCATTTCAATTTCAATCATGAGGGGGTAGTACCTATCAAACTTTAATCTTTGATTCAGCTTTATCAAACCTATCAATTAAACCTTGCTTGAGACTTGAAAATTACCTATTTATAGGGGTGTTGGCCTTGTCTTTTTCAATCAACTTATCTTTGTCTTGATGTGTTCCCATCTGTCGAACACATGTCTGGGTTGTTTTGTGATCCCAAATTGATCTCACATTTCAACTTCATTCTTTGACTACATGTGATCCCAACTTGATCTCACATTAGTCAAAGAGGGGAAAATGTATGCACCCTAAAATGGTCACCTAGACTTTGGGTTCCATTCTTCAATTTATCAATTTCCTAAATCAATGCTTTGCAATATTTTCAAAATTAAATCAATTTCCTTGTTCAAATCCTAATTCTATCATTTATTCGACTATATTCTGTGGATAAACCATTTTATCCTAAGTCTTTATTTAATTAAAAGGAATTCCCTCCCCTTTTATTAAATAAAAAGACCCCAATTACCTCTTATCCTAAGTTGCACAAATAAAGCATTATTCCTATTTTATAAAAAGAAGAAAAGGCTTTTTGTCTCACACGGGGCACAAAAGTCAACACTTCTTTCTCATTGGAGGAGACTTATGCACAAGGATTGCTCCCACTTTCAAACTCCACCCTTGATCAAATCTTTTGCCTCTTAATCTCCATGGTCCATTTATCTTTAAAAGAAGAGCTCTTTTCTCATTCAAAGGATCCCACTCTTGATGCTAATTTTGCACTGCAGGTTTTCTTGGTGACTTTGGAGCTTTGGAGAGCGTGTTGCATTCTAGTCTCATTCTAGTCTTCATGCTTGCATTATAGCTTAGTTTCTTTCATTGCCTTCTTAACTTAGTTTCCTTTCAAGTTCTAGCTTAGTTCACATAGCTTAATTAGTAAAGGCTTGTAACACATTCATTTCCATAGCTTAGTTGCATTTTTCATTCTAGCATAGTTGCATTGCATTTTCATCAAGATTCTTGAAGATATTGGCATTCTTGCCCTTGTCTATTTGAATCTCCCATTACATGGTTTACTAGCAAGGTTATATGCTTAATAGCTCTACTTGAGAGCCCTCTAAACACCCTTACACTCCATGCCTAGGGAGCTCTAGGTCGCTTTCTCAAGGCTTCCAATTCATGGATTCTCTTGGAACTAAAGACTTAGAGAAGTGCACATTTTGAGTTTACAAAAATATCCAAGGTATCATTTTGCGTAAACAAACAAAGATCTTGGTCTTTCCATATGTACATGTCCTTGATGATTATTTGATGATCATGTCATTAGACAAATCTTAAGACACTCATGTAGAAATCAATAAAATATCATGCTTTTATCATTGCTTATTTGGTCAAAGACTTCATCGATTTGCTAAAAAGACATGATTTCACCAATTAAATAATCACTCAGAAATTTTTTTCCCTATTTTTCAAATCCATAATTCAAGTATAGTTCCATCCATTTCATATTTGATTGTTTATTTTAATCCTAATAAAGGTAAAGTCATTGTGAGATCAGGGATCAAAATTTTGCATTGTTGAATCAATATTTGGATTGGGATTGATCATCTAAGTGTTATACTCATGATTTGATGCATTGATTTGTGTCCATTGACATATGTTTGATGTCCTTCTTTCTCCTAGGATAGATTTGTCCCCAATTTGATGTCATTGTGTTGTTGGATTTGGACACTTGTCAGACCTATGACAAAAAATTTAGGTATTTGCAAATGCAACTCTGGAGTTTTATTATGTAATTTGTACAAATGTTGGTGAATGAAATATCTACAAGGCTGACTAGGCATGAGACTTGACTTGACTTTCAATGGTGCCTATTTACCAGGTTTTCATGAATTGAATTTTTTTCTCTTTTTCTCTTTTTATGCTTTTTTTTCTACCAAGGTGCCTATTTGCTAGGTTTTCACCAAGACACTTTTCTTCATTTTTTTTTTTTTGTATTTTTCTCTTTTTTCATTTTTTTTGTTTTGTCATCAAGGCACCTATTTGCTAGGTTTTCACCAAGACAACATCTTTTTGTGGATCATTTTTTAATATTTTTGGATTTCTTCATGCTCAATTTTCCACTATTTTTTAACTTTTATATTTTTCTTATTTTTTTATTCTTTTATTTTTTTTGATGTTTTTTAATTTTTTCAAGATCACTTTTGACTATATACAATAAATAGGATGCTTCCTCATCTGATTTCTGATACTCTTTCTCTTTATACCATTTCATCTACTTCAGGTGTAAAACCTTTTTAGGTGTATGTTGTTGATGGGTTCTTGCAATTCCTCTCCATCATAGTCAGCTAGTTTGTATGTACCCATTCCAAAAGAAGAAATAATCACAAAAGGGCCTAACCAATTTTCTTCCCTTTTCCCTTTCTTCTTTCTTTCTACTTAATTTTTAGGTTTTTCTCTCAATACCAAATCACCTATTTGGAATGTCCTTGGTTTGATGTGTTTATTGTAATTCCTTGACATTCGACTCTGATACACTTTGAGATGATCAAAGGCTTTCTTTTGCCTTTCCTCTAGAAACTCCAATTCTTGAAATCTAGAAACCCTATAGTCTTCTTCACTTAGCAATCCATGTAGTGAAACTCTTAAGGATGGAGTTTCAACCTCTAAAGAAAATACCACTTGAGCTCCATAAACCAATAAAAATGGTGTAGCTCCTATTGGTGTTCTCACACTTGTTCTATATGCCCATAGAGTAAGATTTATTTGAATTGCCAATCTTTACATGAATTGTCCACTGTCCTCTTCAATATTTTCAAGATGTTCTTATTAGTGGCTTTTTCTTGTCCATTTCCTTGCGGGTAATATATTGAAGATGAATTTTTTATCATATGGAATTTTGCACATAATTATTTTAAGTCTTTGTTCTTGAAATGTTTAGCATTATCTATTATGATGGCTTAAGGAATACCATACCTACAAATTATGTGGTTCAATATGAGCATGAAGATTTTTTTTCTCGTGGTAGTGGATAATTGCACAACTTTGACCCATTTGGTGAAGTATTGAGTTGTAGTGATAATTAACTTATGACCATTGGATAAAGGTGTGTAAATCATCCCTATTAAATCCAACCCCCATTGATAAAAGGGCCAAGGTGTAGTCATCAGTTGTAGTTCCTGAGCTACCACATGAATCAGGTTTCCATGGTATTGATACTTTTGACAAGTCTTTACAAAATATTTCTCCATAGAAGGCCAATAATATCCTATCCTTAGAAGTTTCTTGGCTAAGGTTAACCCATTTGAATGTGACCCACAAATTCCTTCATGGATTTCTTGTAAGGCTAATATTGATTCCTCCTTTTCTAAAACCCTTAAAATCATTTTGTGTAGACTTTTGCGATACAATGTGTCAGATACAAGAATGTAACAAGAGGCTTGTCTTATGAAATTCCTTTTTTGGTTTTGGGTTTGGTCCATGGGTAAGGTTTGGTATTTTAGGTACGTATAGATAGATTCATACTAGGGTGATTCATGTCCCACTAATAGGAAAATGATGTGGGAATTGGAAGGGTCAAATGTGGGTTGTTCCATTTCTTCTACCAAGAATTCATATCTTGCACTTCAGTCCAACATTTGGAGGAGTGAAGCCAATGTAGCCATGGCATCTGCTATTTTGTTCTTGTCTCTCGACACTTGTTAAAATGTGATCAAGGTGAAATAATTCTTGATATCTTCTATCATATTTTTGTAAGGTATCAATTTTTCATCTTTAGTTTGATACTCATCATTTATCTGATTAATGACTAATTGAGAATCCCCATATATCTGTAATTCTATCACCTTCCATTCTAAGGCCAATTTGATGCCAATGACTAATGTCTCATATTCAGATATATTTTTTGTACATGGAAATAGTAGCTTATATGATATATGGATTTTTGATCCTTGGGGAGTAATCAATATTATTGCTGCTCCTGAGCCATGTTGAGCATAAGACCCATCAAAGTATAATTTCCATGTTTTTTCTTCAACATTGATTCCTTCTGAATCTAGAAATTCCACTTGAGTAGGATGTTCATCTTCTAATAGTGATTCTTCTAGTTTATCTTCTATTACTTGGCATTTTATTACCTTTCTATCCACATACTCTATATCATATTTTCTCAACTCCATGACCCATTTATCCAATCTTCCTGTCAAATTTGTTTTTCTTAGAAGGTACTTTAGTGGATCAATTTTTTCTATGAGTTTGATTTTATGAGATAACATATAATGTCATAGCTTTTGTGAAACAAAAATCACCTCCAAACATTCTCTTTCTATGAAAGTGTAATTCAACTCATATTTTACCAAGGTTTTTCTTATGTAGTAAATAGCCTTTTCTTTTCCATTTTCATCTTCTTGAGCCAAGAGTGCCCCTAAAGAATGTTTTGTCACTAAAATGTACAGAATCAAGGGCTTTCCTCTTATTGGTGGAATCAAAGTGGGTGGATTCATTAGGTACTTTTTGAGTAATGTGAAATTTTCTTCACACTTATCATCCCATCTAAATATTGTGTCCTTGTAGAGGATTAGAGTAAAAGAATGGTAGTTTTCTGATAATTACAATATGAACCTTATGATTGACTGAATTCTCCCTTGGAGTGATCTCATTTGGCTTATATTTCTAGGCTCCCCCATTTCCATTATTTCTTTAACTTTCACAAGGTCTACCTCTATTCCTTTAGCCAAGACTATGTACCCTAGAAACTTTCCAGATTGTACTCTAAAGGCACATTTCTTTGGATTGAGTCTTACTTTGAGTTTCTCAAAACTTGTGAATATCTTCTCTATAATAGGTAGATGTTTCTCCCTTGAGTGGGATTTTTCAAGTATGGCATCCACATAATCTTAGTCATGGCTCATTGATAGGTTGCTCCTACATTTTTAAGACCAAAGGGCATAACATTCCAACAAAATATCCCCCATGCACATGTGAAAGCTATTTTATCTTGGTCTTAGGTGAAGTTTTGATATGGTTGTAGCCACTAAATCCATCCATGAGAGAGAACATTGAGTGACCTGCTATCAAATCCACTATGGCATCTATACTTGGTAAAGGAAAATCATCCTTCGGACATGTGAGGTTGAGGTATCAGAAGTTCATGCAAATTCTAATGGACTTGTTTGCATTTGAAACATGCACAATAGTTGATATCCACTTGGCATTATCAATTTCTCTTTTGAACCCCACTTTTAGTAACTTTTCTAATTCCACTTTGATAAGAAGTACTATATGCGGGTGTATTTTTCTTAACTTTTTCTTGACTAGTCTCACTCCTTTGATATTCAAGTGATGTATTATCAAGTTTGAATCTAATCCTGACATATCATTATAAGACCACACAAATTTTACATGCCTTTCTTTGAATTTTTTTGTGAACTCCTCTTTTTCTTCACTCGATAATGATGCTACTAGATGTATAACCTTTGGCTCTGATTCTATTCTAATGTTGATCTTTTTTGTTGGTTCTATCAAAATGGGCGATCTTGTGATGCCCAAAAGTAGGGTCAAAACACAACCAACAAATTTTTTTTTAAAAAGGTGATAAAGTTTCCTACGTTCATGATGCAGTTAAGAAAGTCTATGACAAGGCTTCAAAAGAATCAGGTGAATAACCTCAACAATGTTGTTTCCATAAGATACTAGCTGAGAATCAATAAGGAGAAGATCGACGAACAACTTGTCGATCGAGATTGTCATTTGACGAACTAGAAAATTCATAAGTTGACTAAGAGGAAATGGTTGACTAAAGTTTACGTCATTCCATTAATAGGTCAATCAACTTTCAAAATAATTAAATTAAGTCCAATTCGATAAAGGAGTTTAAACTGTCCGTTTCTGAAATTATAGGATATACATGAATTTATTTATTAAACGAATTAATAAAATGGGCGATCTCTCCTTATAATGTTCAAGAAAAGTATCCAACCTCTCTTCCTTAGGTAACACAATTTGTTTTTCACCTTTGAAAATGTTCTTTATTTCTTTTTATTTTTGGTCTAATAATCCCACATTATGGTTTTCACCATTAAACTCTTTCAATTTTTTATTTTTTTTCACTTTTGTCTCTTATTTCTGAACTGAGAGATTGGATACTTTCTTTCATCATTTCTTCTTGATATTTGTTGGTAGAAGAAGGTTGAACCAAATTTAGGTATTGGGTCATAGATTTGTCATTTAGGAATGTGGGAAAGGTAGTTGGTTCTAGGGAATCTCTTTTAATGAGTTCTAGATATACAAGGGATAAGGGATCAATGCTTTGATTCAGTTCGATAGGACTTAGGGACATGAATTTGTTGGAAGGTTCAAACATTTCATCACTTAAGTCAATAACATGTGCTTCTTCTAACTATTCTAGAGAACTCGGGTCAAAATCCCCCTCACTTAAATCCTCTTGGGTTTCTTGTGGGTAAAAATCTTATGGATTGAACCTATTACTAGATCCCATGATAGTAGGTGTCTGTGATGGTATATAGGGTTCTCCTACCCATTGAGAGTCTTTGTTCTCTTGATTTGAATTTGAAGCTTGGTTAGAAGTTGATCCTAAAGTTATCTCTTGTTCTTTTCCTTTGTTAGGAGTATAAGTGTGAACTACATCCACTTCTTTATCTTGGCAAGATTCACTTGATAATGAATCCCACTCCCATTTGTTTGAATCTTCATCACTTTGTGAGTCTAATTGCATAATTTGGTCATAGAACATGGGGTGTCTCTTTTGAGTATATCCTTGTTCAAGATACCCCAATCCTGATTTTTCCTTGCTATCCCTCCAAGACATTTCTATTGGCTCAATCAACCCTTCATGTCTTCTACCCAAAGGTCCTTATCCTTTATAACCCATCTTTTTCATTATTTGAAAACCTTTTCCATATTGATGAGTAGGGATACTAATGTTTTGGATTATTTTCTCATGAGCACTTGACTCATCATCTATATATAGCCATTTCATAATTTCATTGTCCTCTTCATCCATGGGTGAAGAAGTATTAGCCCTTACAAAAAGGTCATTGTATTTCTGAGGTGGATGTAAGGTAGAGGGTTTCCCATGGGACTTTGGAGATAATGGTAGATCCATCATAGATAAAGAATATTCCCCTACACCATTATGTTTGATTTTGCATTGTTTTTTGAATTTCTTCATCATGGTGTCCATTTTTTTGTAATGAGCCTCCTTGGTATGTATTTGAGTATATTTTTCTCAGTTTTATTCTTCTTCTTTATCACTTTCCTCACTAACTTTCACTTTTCCCTTAGTTGATGTACTAAGTTAGTGGGATTTTGATGGTTTTCAACAACAGTGTCTTCTTCCTCTATCTTTACTTTTCCTTTTAAGGATGGAAGGTCCTTTGAACTTTGTCCTTGTTTTATCCTTTTTGATGTAGAGCCTTCTAAATTGTGAGGGACCAATGATTCATTTATGGGTTTAATATTGTTACAATATTAGAATGGATTTAGGTCTCCACTCACCATGACTTCTTGTCCCATATATGGAAATTTCAAGCATTTATGGTACGTTGAGGGTACTTCTTGCATTTCATGTATCCATGGCCTTCCTAATAGGATGTTATAGGTTAGTTTTAGATCTAATACTTGACAAATAGTCTCATTTTTCATAGGACTTACTCGGATAGGGAGTACTATTATTCCTTTGGAGGATCTTTCTTCATCATCATAAGATTTTATGGTTATTTTTCTCTTACAGTCTATAGCTTCCTCAGAATATGCTAAGGCTTTAACAAGGTTTAAAGTGAAAATGTTTAGGCCAACTCCTCCATAAATGAGGACTCTCATAACCCTATGCTTATGGATCAAAACCTTGATATGAAATGGCAAGTTTTGTGGATGATTTAAGGACATATCATATTGCTTAGAAAAGGATAAACAATAAGGTTCCACTAGGTGTCCTACCATATTTTGAAATTTATCCATATCCAAATTCAAGGGAACATTGGTTTTGACAAGGGATTTCTCCAAGATCTCTTTGTGAGTAGGTGAAAGTTTAAGCAACTCCAAAATATAAATTTGCTCAAAATTTTTTTGGAGTTGATCTACCAAATTGTATTGTTTTGATGAAGGGTAAGTTTGGTTAGGTAGAATGATTCTAGGGGCACCTCTTGATAACGTAATTTTAGATGCTTTCCCCCTAGTCATAATTTTAGATGCTTCCTCCTTTTTTCTTTCCTTTACCACTATCACATTGCTTGTACTTTCACAACCACTTAAAGATTTTATGGTGTTATCATAAGTGTGGGAAATGTTTACCTTTTCATTATTCCTCTTGTTATTTTGGTTGGCATTTGATGTTTCTCCCTTTTCATGATTCAAAAAAGGGTTCTTAAAAGTTGTGTGGTCTTCATTGTTTTGACATCCTTCAACCTTTATGGTACCAACGTCTATTAGGTCTTGGACTAAATGCTTAAGTTTCATGCATTCATTGGTTTTATGTCCCTTTTTTTTATGATACTCATAATGGTGTGCATCATTCCACCATGTGGGTTTAACTTGAGGTTCATATGGCCTTGATTTGGGTAAAACAATGATTTTATTGGCCACAAGTGTTCTCAAAGAATTTTCTAAGGGTTCCCCTAGAAATGTGAATTTTATTCCTTGAAACAAATAAAAGAAAGGCTTAGGCTTGTTTGCATTCTTATTGTTGAAAGGGTTGTTGTTGTTGTTTTTGAAAGGAGCCTTGGTCATTTTGTTGATATTATGTGTTTGATTTGACCTACTTGATAAGTGAAAAGGGGTAGCCTTAGGTTGTGTGCTTCTACAACCCCATCATTCACAAGGTTCTTATTGGTGTTTTTCAACCATAACCTCATTTTATCATTGTTTTTGTTGGCTCCCTTATTATTATTATAATTATTTAAGTTATTATTATTGTTGGTGTTGGTATAACCTTTGTTTTCTTTAAATAGTTTAACTTCTCTTTTTACCAACACTTCTTCAATTTTTATCTTGTTTTCAATTATCTTTTCAAATGTGGGGGGACATTGAAGTTGGAGTATATAGTTCATTTCCATGTTTAGGTTATTCATGAAAATATCCATCTTTTCTTTTTCAGGTATACTTTGAGGGTATCATGCAAAAATCATTCTCCATCTTTGGAGAAAACCTAGAAAAGGCTCACCCTCTCTTTGTTTTGTGTCACATAGGTTAAGCATGGTGATTTCATGCTCTATGTTATAAGAATAGTGAGTGATGAATTTTGAGGCTAGCTCTTTTAATGTTTTGATTGCTTGTGGTAACTTTGAAAACCACTCCATGGCTTGGCCTCGTAGGCTTCTTGGAAATAGCCTCCTTAAATAAGTGGTATCGTGCATGAATTATATACTCAAAGCAAAAAATTCCCTTAGATGGTCTTGTGGGTCTAATTTACACATATATTTGTCATATCTAGGAAAGACCACATTGGGTGGGAAAGGTACCATAACCAAATTTTGATCAAATGGAAATGGGCCTAAAGCCTCGATGAAAAAGGGTTTTGGTTCATTTGATTTCTTCATGGTGTCAATTTATGCTTGAAACATTTTAAGTTGTTTATTCATCACACCTAATAGATTCTCCTCTTCCTCATCTTTCTTTAGCATTGTGGTGTTGTAATCATGAGGAATTTTGGCCCCTGATTGGGCTGGATTAAGGAAATATCTTTCCTTATTTCTTTCTAAAAGTTTTTACATTATCTCAAGGAATTCAGGATCTTGGGCAGCCCTCTTAGCTTTATCTTCGGTTGTTTCCTTTGGCCCTTGGTTTTCTTGATTAGTTTCTCCTTGATATTCATTATTGCCTCCATGAACATAGTCATAAAATTCATTATTTCTAGCTATTGAATTGGCTCTTTCCTCAAATAGGTTAGGGAGACTATCTTCTTGTTCTTGAGTTTCGATAAAAGGAGTTTGAAATACAAATTTGGGGACCTCTTGTGTTATGCAAGTGTCCTCTTCTTGTAAGGATATCTTCAATTTATGTGATCTTGTAAAACTAACATCAACAAAGGTTTGATTCAAATTGATTTTCCCCTATTTGGTGATTTTTCTTTTAAGAAGATATTTAAAAGTATCGAATGTTATCATGGGTTTTTTCATAAGAAGTAACTTCAATAAATCTACCCATTTTTCAAATTGGTTTGTAAACATGGCTTTAGATAGGTAGGATTTCTAAGTTAACAAGGTACTAGTAATGATTCCATTCAAAGGAATATCAAGTCTTGTGCAATCCCAAAGGACTACTCGAGGAAGTTCGATAGTTGATATCCTTTTGTCACTCACCCCATTAAGGATGAATGAATTTTATTTTATAGTGGGTTGGATTATTTTGACAAAGAAAATTGTATCCCACTTTGGGCTATCCCTCTCACTGGCCTCGTTAAGGAAAATTCTCAGGAGGCGATCCCACTAAAGTTTTAGCATGTTCATTTGAAAGTGAATAAAAGAAGTAAAAAAGATAGGTTTAGGAGTTTGATTCACCAAAAGGTGAAGAACATATCCCTATTGGAAATATTCAAGACTATCTAGGTTACTGAGAGGGGAGGGGTGAATCAGTAACTTCAAAAATTTTAACAGATTCAGATCTTAATAATATTAGATTGATAATCTGACTGCATGCATGAGTAATAGAAAGAATAAAACATTCATAACACTTAGAACATAGAGATTTGGTGACCCAGAAACCTTCCAAGTAGAAAGTAAAACTAGGGTGGGGATGATACCCACAAAACTTCAATACTGTAGTATAAAGTTTGCCGGTTAAGGCTTACAATGATCACTTTTGATGATCTGCCCTGTTAGGAGCAATAAGGACTGCTAAGTCCACCTTGTTAGAGGTTTTACAAACATACAATGAAGTATGCACTCAGTTAAAATATTTTTACAAAGACTGTTAAGTCTACCCAGTTAAAGGATTTCAAGCTAATTCACCTGTTAGGATGAAACAATAGATCTCTTACTTGCAACTATACTTGTTGATTGAGATTCTCTGATGTACTGATCACCTTCTATGATGGATAGATCTTTTCTACTTCTTATACTATTGTAGCCCTTTGTAATTCTCTTATCTCTACCTTTCTCTCTTTTTCATACTTCTCTATATCATCATTCTTGGATATGACATAAAACATTGTTTATATATCAATCTAAGTCAATACCAAAACAATTACAAAGTTGGCTCTTAAACAAGTAAACAAAAATATTACTGAGTCAGCCCAAATATAGTTACATGGTTACTGCAAACTAACTCGGTGACTTTCTGATACTTGGCATCCACTGCGTTACTCAGCATCATCATGCACTCGGTAGAAGTGGAAGCTCGGTCCATACTAACCACTCGATTGTAGTTTCAAACTCAATAAATACTGGAGACTCGGTAGACAAGGTGTTACTCAGTAGAAACTAAATTTCCTATTTAACCATCCAGCACTTGGTAAACACTATGAAACTTTGTGAGCTTGGTATGCATTGATCTCCTCAGTAAGCTCTTCTCGGTAAGCTTTGCTCGATAAGCTCTGTTTTACTCGGTAAGCTTTGTTCTACTCGGTAAGCTCTATTCTGCTCAGTATGTACTATTCTGCTTGGTATGCACTATTCAGAATAAGTGTTGTCACTAATGACAATCATGCTTAATGCCAACAATCTCCCCCTTTGGCATTAGTGACAAAAACACTTATAGCCAAAACTTATATACAAGAATCATGCTGAATCTTTTTTTGATTTTTCAAAATTTATCTTTGTCAAACTGTTGTTTATATATTTCATGACTCCCTTATGTAGAGTACTTTCTCCCCCTTTTGTATTACACACCTTAATCTTATACACTTTCTCCTATACATTTTCTCCCCCTTTTTGACAATAATGCCAAAGGTGTATATACAAGTATTTTAGAGGGAGAATCCAAAATGTGAAAGAAAATCAAAATGTACCTTCATGATTAGTGCCAGAGTTTTGTCCCAATTCTCTTACAGAATCTTGCATGTTTGGAGTGTAATTTGGACTTCTGCAGAGAGTTCAATCATGTGATCTGCAATGGAAAATTGATTGTCATGGAGTAATTCTTTTGAGTGAACAATGTGCTTTTGCATTATGTCCATGATGGGAAGGATCATGTTTTGAATATCTAGCAGTGTTGACTAGATCTTTATATCTTCTTTTAATAATTTCGACTGCCTATTTGATAGGAATGTGATTTTCATATGATGTGCAGAGCTTGAACTAGGTTCAAGTTGCAACCTCTGTACACTGTCCTTTAGATCCTCATCAATCTTATTCAATTTATCCTTGACTTCCTTAGTGAACTTAGAAACATTACATAGCTTAGCAATAAGTGAGGTTACATTGGAATAGGAGGATTCAATATCTATCAAAACTGAAGATAATTCTGCCTGATTAATAGCTATATGCTGAGTAACTTGCTCAAGCACTTTATTGTCAAACTTCTTCTCGACTTTCTCAAGAATCTTTTCTGACGTAGAGGAATCCTCATGGAACTTGTTTACTACCTTAGCTAACTGTAACAAAATATGTTGAGAGGAATCAACTTTAATACCTAATGCTTCTAACAAAATATCCTTTGCATCTTCAATAATTTTATATTCCTTGTCCCTTTCTTCTTTTAGTTTCTTTTGCTTTGCTTTCTTTTGAAGGAGTTCACCAATGTTTTGCATTTGGTTTGCTGAAAGATTTGCAAAGTCTAATTTTGGAATATCTATCTCCTCATCTAAGTCTATATCCTCTTCTACATTCTTACTCAAAAATCTTGTACTCGGTTGAGCCTTAGGATCAACTATTATTGCACTTAATGCCTTTGTAGAAGTTATTGTAGACATTGTAGGACTAGCTGTGAAAAATGATAAACTACCGACTAGAATACTTGAAGGGGTCAAAACTGAAGTATTCACAATTGTAGAATCAAAAAGTAAAATACTTACTAAAGTATCCAAAACTGAGGTACTTACTACTGGAAAACTTGATATGGAAGTAGGTACTGAAGTAGATGCAGGAGACTGCAACTCAGTAAAAGAGGTGGTAGTCATTTCTGTCGATGATTCATTGAGTTGTGGTAGTGATGATTTGACATTTGATGTATCTGTGGAAGTTGTCATAATCATACTTGAAGTTATCTTCATGCTAGGTGTAGCAACTTTTGCTGGAGAGTGAAGAAGTGAGGCAATGACTTCTGCAGCTATCCGAACAATATTATCTTCCTCATCACTTTTCTTGTCTACCTCGGTATCTTCTTCATGTTCATCACTGTCATCATCAATATCCTTGATTATCATAGTTTCGACACTCAGTTTGTGAAGATTATAGATGTTTTTCCATGTGGCAGTGGCACTCTTCACAACTGACTCAATATCTTTGATCAAAATCAAACAACTATTGAATTTGAGTGTCATCTTAATTTCATTATCTATCAATGCCTTATTAATTTCAGCATTTTTCAAACTTGGCATTAATTGCCTCAAGGTTTGAGCATAGATGTCCTTGACAGTTTGTCTTGCATTGGACCATCTTAACTTAATTTTGTTTAGTAGAGTTCCTAGGATTTGAGAAGCTATCTCTTCAGGTGAGTATTTCCATCTTCCTATTTTCTTGATAACAGCATCTTCAATTTCTTGCTGCTCTTCCTCAGATCTGATTTCATATTTGAGAGATCTGAAGTTTGCAATTCCAAATTCTTCTCTCAAGTCCTTGATCTTTTCTTTTAATGAAGGAGGAGGCCTTTTGAATACTATTTCTTCACTATCTTTGCCTGCCTTGCCTCTTGCACTCCTTGTAAATACTATAGAGGGTTGCTTGGGTGCCTTGGTGATAATTACTTTTCCTTTCTTCTTTTCTGGTACTAGTTCTTCTTCCTCATCCTTTTTCTCTTCTTCTTCTTCAAAGTCCTCTCCTTTTTCCTTGATTGACATTAGAGGTCTGCTAGCTTGTATTTTGGCCAACCTCTTTCTTCCTTTGTTAACTGCCTGTGGAAGCTTTATAATAAGCTCAATTCTCTCCTTAGCTTCTTCATATGTCCCAAAATATGGTGCCTTTGGGTTAACAGGTTGATTAATTAGGGCTTCAATAATATTCTTGGTTTCATCAATATTTACCTCATAGGGAAGAGGTTTCACATGTACAATCCTTGGTTTTGCTGCCTGTATATACAGATTATCATAGTCCACCATGAAACAAATATCATCTTTGTAATCTTCCACCAATTTTTGTGGAATTCAAAATCTATTGTTCATTTTCTCTTTAAATGATTCAAAATAGTTATCCATTATGCTTTCAAAATTGTCACCCATTTCTGAAATGTATTCATTTATCTGATAAAGAACCAGCACATCTTTTCTCCATACTACCGTGCCTTTTGATGGGAAAAACTTTTGAGCATAGAAAAATAAACAAACCAACAGTGAGCCAAACTTACATGGATTGTTCTTTGAGGTTTGGATTCTCTCCATGTTCTTGTTGAACTGTCTCAACAAAAGATCTACTAGGTCAAATGTCAGATTATTCTTTACAATTTTATATGCTAGGTCAACTGCTTTACATGGAACATTGTTCTACCGACTTGAACTGTATATCTTGTGAGCTATGATATGTATACCAAACTTCAATTCTGCATTAGTAATTCTACTTATCTTCATACCTCTATCGTCCCACTCAGCTAGGGTTTTCTCTTCCAGTTCCGTCCGACCTAGAGTTTTTGTAGATTTTGCCTTGTCAAGCATGGGAAGACCAGTGATTTGGTGAATCATCTTCTTCATAATCTCTACTAGTTGCTCAAGCCATATTTTACCTTCATGTACTTGACTGAGGATATATCTAACCCATTTTATCTGAAAGCTCTGAGGCAAGTGTGTGATGTGAACTAAACCCTTATCTTCCAAATGTTGATGCTCCAGTTTGAGAACACCATCGACACATAGTTCCTCACGGATAGTATCTATCTCTATGGTTCCAAGCTCTTGAATTGTACACTTAAAATGACTATGAATATAATTAATAAGAAGTACCTTAGGAGGGATCTGAGATTGAGCTCCACTTGGGTCTAGGTTTCTGGCAACTACGGGCACAAGTTTGAAATCTGGTGCTTTCCATTCTCCATGAACCAACATTTCTGAACCTTTCTTCACTTTAGCACTAGATGATGCCATGGTAGCTCAGTGAACATAGTAAATTCTTTGAGGAAAGAGAATATCTTACTGAAATATGCTTCAAAATGCTTGATTGCACTAGGAGACTTTTGTTCGTGGTGAATAGTGAACTTGATTTCACTCCTTTTGTTAAAACTTTGTCATTAATGCTTAGTATGAATTAGGGTATAGAATTAGACAGGCTATCATCCACTATGAATTAATTGCTCGGTGAAGACTCTGCAACTTGGTGATCACATGAATTCATACTTCTCCGACCTTACTCGGTAACCAAATGAAGTTAGGTTACTCTCGACCTTGCTTGGTGGTAACTGATACCGATCTTCTTGTGATCCTGCTATATCTTGCATACTGATTTGGATCTATCTTCCTTTTCGTTCAAGAACTATTTTGTAATATGTCTATGAAGATACAGTTCTAGTGCTTTCTTGGAGACTAGTTAGAGCTCATAGAGCCACTCTCTTCATTAGTGACTTCAGGATTGGTTTGCTCAGTAGGTTTAGGAATCCACTTCTGTCTCATCTACTTCCTAATGTTATTTGCTTTTGCTTTCTTTTCATCTTCAATTTTGCCTAAATTCATGCAGTTTTTAGCTATGTGACCAAGCTTAGTGCAATTATAACATCTTATGGTAGAATCCCTTTTTCTCAAGTGGTGCCTTACACAATTCATGCCAATGTGTCCATATTCTCCATAATAATGACATCTACACCAAGTGTTGTAATCCCAACCAAACATTACTTTAATAATTTGTTCCACTAAATTGGGTGTTTTAGTTCTGCATTCTGATGCCTTATGTCCTTGTTTGCTACATTTGTGACATATGCCTTTAAATCTTGGTTTTTCCTTGCATTCATTTGCTTTATGATGAAGCTGATTGAAATTGTAGCATTTTCCATTGAATTTTTCTTTTCCATTGCTCCAACATTTGTTTGAAGTATGACCAATTTTGCCACAGTGATTACAGGTAGGTTTCTGATTCTTTTGAGTACCTTGTTTGGAGGATTCACCTTCCTCTTTGTATCCAAGTCCTACTTTTCCTTTTTGCCTATGAAGGTTTCGTTCATACACCTGATTCATATCTTCTTGAGATTTCAACATTCTCTCAATGATTTTCCTTTCAGCATCTAGCTCACTCATCACTCTTAAATTGATTTGCTTTTCAGATCTCAGCTCTTCTCTCATATTTTCATTTTCTGATCTTAGAGTCAAGATTTCTTCATTTGCATTGGAGATTTGATCAATAAGATTTTCTAGCTGAAGAGTTTTATTCTGGATTTCATTGTTCTTTCCATCTATTTCATCTTTCATCTTGTTTCTTTGTTCCAAGACTTCACAGAATCTTGTTGACTGAATTTCCTGTTCTCTTTTCAATTTTCTCACTTCTTCTTGCAGAGAACCACTCTTTTCTAGAAGTTCTTTGATTGCATTGTTTGCTTCATCTGAGCTGCTTGAAGGGAAAAAGTCTTCAATCTTTTCTTCAACATACTGGTGGTCATTGATCTGATTTGCAAGTTCCTTCCTTCTTTTTAGGGAAAGGGAAAGATGCTCTCTTGCTTCTTTGAGTTGAGTTATGGCCATTTCTAGATCTAGCTTTTCATTCTCAATTACTTTGTTTAGTCTGAATATCTCCATTGTCTTGAATCTTTTCTCAAGCTATCAAACTTTATTATGAGATCCACTGAGCTCTGATACCAATTGTTGGAAATATTCAAGACTATCTAGGTTACTGAGAGGGGAGGGGTGAATCAATAACTTCAAAAATTTTAACAGATTCAGATCTTAATAATATTAGATTGATAATCTGACTGCATGCATGAATAACAGAAAGAATAAAACATTCATAACACTTAGAACATAGAGATTTGGTGACCCAGAAACCTTCCAAGTAGAAAGTAAAACTGGGGTGGGGATGATACCCACAAAACTTCAATACTGCAATATAAAGTTTGCCGGTTAAGGCTTACAATGATCACTTCTGATGATCTACCCTGTTAGGAGCAATAAGGACTGCTAGGTCCACCTTGTTAGAGGTTTTACAAACATACAATGAAGTATGCACTCGGTTAAGAGATTTTTACAAAGACTTTTAAGTCTACCCGGTTAAAGGATTTCAAGCTGATTCACCTGTTAGGATGAAATAGTAGATCTCTTACTTGCAACTGTACTTGCTGATTGAGATTCTTTGATGTACTGATCACCTTCTATGATGGATAGATCTTTTCTGCTTCTTATACTACTGTAGCCCTTTGTAATTCACTTATCTCTACCTTTCTCTCTTTTTCATACTTCTCTATATCATCATTCTTGGATATGACATAAAACATTATTTATATATCAATCTAAGTCAATTCCAAAACAATTACAAAGTCGGCTCTTAAACAAGTAAACAAAAATATTACTGAGTCAGCCCAAATATACTTACAGGGTTACTGCAAACTAACTCGGTGACTTTTTGATAATCGGTGTCCACTATGTTACTCGGCATCATCATGCACTTAGTAGAAGTGGAAGCTTGGTCCATACTAACCACTCGGTCGTAGTTTTGATCTCGGTAAATACTAGAGACTTGGTAGACAAGGTGTTACTTGGTAGAAACTAAATTTCCTATTTAATCATGCAGCACTCGGTAAACACTGTGAAACTTTGTGAGCTTGGTATGCACTAATCTACTCGGTAAGCTCTACTCAGTAAGCTCTACTCGGTAAGCTTTGTTCTACTCGGTAAGCTCTGTTCTACTCGATAAGCTCTATTCTGCTCGGTATGTACTGTTCTGCTCAGTATGCACTATTCAGAATAAGTGTTGTCACTAATGACAATCATGCTTAATGCCAACAATCCCTAATATTCTTCACTCTCAAGAAAAATTAACAATGTTTCATTTACCAAGCCTTCTAATCTAATGGGAATCAAGTATTTCTACTCTCCTCCACAAACAATAGGCTTTAAATTTAGTGCTTGTTTATTCCTTAGCCTTTCTTTTAATCAAGAAATATAGTAAGTTTGACATTTTGATTCACTTAAAAAGTGAAGAGCATAGGCCTACTACCAAATTTCTCAAACAATAATAAGCTTGTAATTACTAGATTCAAAGTGAAAATACCATACTTTAAGAAAAAAATTACAAAAGGATGAAAGCTTACTTTATTTCAAAGCTAGCAAAAGGATAGGGGCATTTTTTATTGAGTTTTTTTATCAATTCACTCACATAGTGACAAATGTTCCAACTCCTTTGGCTCCCCTTTGAAATTTTTAGTCCAACACAACCAAGAAAAGTGAAGAAAATCAAGCAAAATTGAACTTTAAGCCTCCTTTTTTCAATTTTAACAAAAAATGATCAAGGCATGAAAATCCAATTTAAGGATATGAATTTCGATTTGTAGGATTCAATTATTTCAAATATCATTTTTAATCCTTACCTTCCTGCTTGTAATCCTCCAAAAAGTTATTTTTGTGGATTATGTTATCTTTGTTGATCCTTTTCGTAATGGCCTTATCCTCTTTGTTATTTTGTGTCTCTAGTTTATTTACTTTTTTATGTCCTACCATTAGAAAAACATAGAGAAAACACTTCTGACTATCAGATTTATCAAATTTGCAAAATAGTCAAAAGCACTATAGAAATGATTAAATGTGCTATTTAAAGCCTTAAATGTGCATCAGAAAAAATTGAATGCACTACTTTAACAATCAAATGCACATAAAGAAAACATCAAAAGCACTACAGGAAATTTTAGATGTGCTCTGGAGTTAGGGAAAATACTATAGCCAAAAATGTTAGAAAAAAGACAAAAAGTATTTAAAGCGTTATTTTGTTGTGTAAATGCGCAAGGCTTTACTTCAGATGCATTGTTTTAGACCACAAATGCCTTGCTAAAATGATCAGATGTGCTGCTAGAATGCTTAGATGTGCTTCTTTACCTATAAAATAGAGATATTAAGTATAAAACCCTAAATTTCCAGCAAATTTTCCAAAAATTAGATAAATGAGGCCTAGAGCCCCATGATGGGTGCCATTTTGTGTACTAGGAAAGTGCCTTTATAGGGTTAGTTTGACAATAAATAAATAAATAAACTAAATTACCACAATTAGTGAGCTATTTAATCTAAATAAAGCCAATAAGCACTCTATGGATCTTTATTTAAGTATGCTAATGCTAAGCTTTTAGCAAGTCTCCATTAGTGATAGCCTTAAAATGAGAATGATGCTAAATGATTAAGAATTCAAACCTATTTTACTCAAAATAGTGCTCAAATTATGCTAAAATTTCTTTCTAGCTAAAATTATCAATAACTTTGATGCAATTCTTAGATATGTCGATCCATTCCCCTGATTTGAGCCTTTCTTTTATAGTTTTTTTAAGCATAGGGGGTGGAGTTGAGTTAATCATGGTTGAGTTTGAGTTAAGTCCATGATTTCATCTTTAGGGACAATTTAAATGGTTTGTCCTCAAAGCTTGGGACAAAGAGACAAAATGAGTGGTCAATATTCTCTCACCTTATGAGTGATTGAGATTCAATCTTGGATTGATCCATGTGAGCCCAATCCTTAATTCCTATTGGTTGAGGTATTTTCCTCCCATGTGGTGGGTGAGGGAAATTAGAAATTAATTAATTGAATTTAATTGATTTGTTTAGCCATGTGTACCCCATAAATGGGTTGATTTAATTTTTAATTAAACTATACAATTAATTAGATTAATTGCATAATTAATTAGTTTATTTGGCTTTTGATTTTCAATTAATGTTGGATTTTTGGTTGATTACAATTAAAGCTTTGATTTTGCCTTAGTTTCTCACTTGATTTTATCTTGACCAATTTTAGGCGATTACAAAAAGTGAGCCCCAATTGAGACAAAGAAGATAATGGAAGTTCAAGGAGTGGTATCTCAGATACCACCCATGTATTTGGATAGTTTTGTAAATGCCTTCCTTGAGAGCATAGATCCATTCTTTTTGAGCATCATAACAAATTGAAGAACAGTAAAAAACTACAAGATTGATTCAGGAGCATCAAATACTCTGATGCCTTTTAAAATCATGGATAGGTTGGGTTTAAAAGTTGACATTGTTTAGGGTAGATGTTGTGCAATGGATCAAAGAGAGGTACTGATTATTGGTACTATTAATGTACTACCCTATAGACTTGCAGTCTACCCTAATAAGGAACTAACTATGAGTATCCCGATTGTAGATATACTACCTCATTATGGGATTCTATTGTCTAGAAAATGGAGTGTTGCTATGGGTGGAAGTTTGTAGTGTGATTTATCCTATGCAACTTTTAAAATTGATGAAAAGTTTGTCAAGATTGATAGAGAGCCAAGAGTTACCCATATGATTGAGTAGGACATTGATAATGAAACTATTTTTTTTGTGGATACTGACATTAATGCTTTTAGGGAAGAAGTCACTATACTTGAGAAGCAACCTATCATACCTCTTATTAGTGTGGATATTAATGCCAAATCAGAAAATGGCAACCTATGGATAATGCACTTTGATGGTGCAAATTGAAAAGATGGTTTAGGAGCAGGTATTCTACTTATTTCTCCCTATGGGAATACTTAAAAATTCTCTTTCACATTAAGTTTCCCTTGCAAAAATAACATAGCAGAGCATGAGGCATTGTTGATAGGATTAAGATTGTCCCACAAGCATGGAATCAAGTGCCTAAATGTGGTAGGTGACTCTAAATTGGTAGTGTCTCAAGTAAGGTCAGTATATGCTTTCAAAAATAAAAGATTGAAGAAATATAGGAATGTTGTTTGGGATATGATTGAAAATTGTGATGCATTCAATATTGTATCAAAGGATATACGTAATAATAAGATGGCTAAATTGTTAGCCAATATTGCAATCAATCTGAATGATGTAACTTTTACAGGAATATCTAAGCTTGAAATTCAAACCAGACCAAGTATACCAGATAATGTTGAGAATTGGCAGGTCTTTGAAGATGACCAAGATATTTTGAGATTTCTGAATTGTGAAGATAAATACTATGGACAAGAGTTTGATTATGCAACCTTGGTGGAGATCACTGAAGGAAAGGAAATTGTCCTTGGAAATGAAGTCCTACAGCTCAATACAAAAAAGGTTCGTAAGGGACATGTTATTTTAGAAATTGTTTTTGGTAATCATGATAGAGTCCAAATGGATAGAAAAAAGAGAGATCAGATGGACTTAGAAGAAATCAACCTTGGACAAAAGGAAACACCTAAGAAGGTATACATTGGAAAAGAAATATCTCCAAAGGTGAGAAAAGCTTTGATTGAACTATTGAGAAAATTTGAGCATGTTTTTGCATGGTCCTATGATGATTTAAAGGTTTATAAAGAAGATTTTTTTCAGCATATTATTCCTTTGAAAATAGATGCTAAACCTTTTAGGCAAAAACCAAGGCCAATCAGTCCTACCCTGGCACCTAAAATTCAAGAAGAATTAATGAAGCTTAGAGATGCTAGAATTATAAAGCCTATTCGACATTCTTCTTAGGTATCAAGCTTAGTGCCTGTTAGGAAGAAGAATAGAGATATCTTGTTATGTTTATATTTTAGAAACTTGAATATCTCTTCTTTAAAAGAAAACAACTACTTGCCTAACATGAAGGCAATGCTATAAAGAGTGACTAGATCTGATCTGATGTCCATGATGGATAGTTTCTCTAGTTATAATCAAGTAATTGTGAAGGAATGAGAATAGTTCAAAATTCCCTTCACAACACCTTGGGGAACATATGTGTATGTTAGAATGTCATTTGTCTTAAAAAATGCTTGTGTCGCTTTTCAAAGAGTAATGGATGTTGCATTTGTTGAATTTTTCAATGGTTTTCTTGTGGTATATCAAGATGTTTTGACTGCATCCTCCAAGAAGGAATAATACCATTGCCTACATCTAGAGAAAATATTTGTAAGAGCCCTGGAATATGGTATCTCTCTAAACCCAAGAAAATGTGTGTTTGGTGTGATTGGGAGAAACTTAATGGGGCATCTAGTTGGAAAGTAGGGAGTAAGAATTGATCTTGAAAGAGTAGTTTTCATTTACAAGATTCAAAGGCTAAAAAGTGTGAAAGGAATCCAATCCTTCTTCAACCAAGTAAACTTTTTGAGGAGATTTTTCACAAATTTTGATGAGATTAGTAGACCTATCTAAAAAATGTTAAAGAAAGGGTGTGAAATCAAATGAGATAGTGAACCTAATGAAGCCTTCAAGAACATCAAACAGGCTATCAAAGATGCACCTCTTCTTAAGGCACCAAATTATAATATTCCAATGCATATATTTTATTTTGCCTATTTTCATATTGTTGCTATAGTACTATTGCAGAAAAATATTGAGGGTTTTGAACAACCCATTGCATTTTTTAGCAAGTCATTACAAGTTTTTGAACTAAAATATGACATAAATGAAAAACAAGCTTATGCACTTGTAAAGGCTATTAAGGATTTTAGATTCTATCTCATGGGAGCAATGGTAATTTCTTTTGTACTAAGTGATGTAGTAAAAGACATCATCTCACAATAGGAAGTATCTGGGAGAAGATGCAGATGGATAAATAGAATTTAGGAATTTAACATTGATATTCAGGTAACCAATTTGGTTAGAGGTCAGGGGCTAGAAAAAATAATGGCCCAATCTAACCTTGATGCTAATAAAATAAATAAAATGGAGGTTGATTGTACCTATGATATGGATGGATGCATCTGGTATCAAGATATCTTTTATTACTTGAAGAACATGAAGTGTCCACCAGGATTGGATGATAATAAAAGAGGAGCTTTTAAATTACAAGCAATCAAATATATTATCATCACGTCTAAATTGTGGAGAAGGAATCTAGATTTCATTATATTGAAATGTGTAAATGAGGATCAAGATGATAAATTTCTAAGGGAGATGCATGAAGAAATCTGTGGCAAACACTACATGGGTAAAACTAATACTTAGAAAATTTTGAGAGAAGGATTGTGGTGGCCTACAATTTTTAGGGATGCTAAAAAACTGGTAACAAATTGTGATGCTTGTCAAAGATTCTCTGGCAAATTAAAATTCTCAAGAAATGTACCTTTGAAACTAGTTGAGGTGCAAGCTCCTTTCCAACAATGGGGAATGCACTTCATAGTAGAAATACCAATCAAGTCAAGTAGATGGAACTCTTGGATCCTAGTTGCCACTGAATATTTTACATAGTGGGTAGAAGTTGTTCCCACAAGGAATGCAACTAGCAGAGTGGTAATTGACTTCCTAATCAATACAATTGTTACTAGGTTTGGTTTCCTTGAGAGGGTTGTGTGTGACAATGAAATGTGTTTTAGATCAAGTGATTACAAGGAATTCTATGAAGGTTTGGGAATTCAAATTTCACACTCATCCCCATACCATCCACAAGGCAATGGAAAAGCATAATAAAAAAATAAGATCTTGATAAAGATTCTCAAGAGGATCCTTGAAAATAATAAGAAAGCATGGAACTCAAAATTGCCACTGGCTGTATGGGTTGATAGAGTGACTGTTAAAAAGGTAATTGGGTGTGCACCTTTTGATTTGGTGTATGGGATACAGGAAAGGTTGCCTCAGAATATTTTGTTAGAGATGTACAAGTTTGTCCTACTGTATGATGAAGACCTAGAAGATAAGATGCAGTTGAGGATTGAAGATTTAATTCACTTTTATGAAACCAAAAGAGAATAAGCTTCAAAAAATGCAAAGATGCAATTACAAGTGAAGAAATTGTATGAAAAAAGAGTTGTAGAAAGAAAATTTGAATGAAATGACTGGGTGTTACTCTAGAATGCTAGGCTAGTAGACAAAGGAAAACATGGAAAATTTGATCAAATCTAGTTAGGACCATATTTGATTCATGAGAAATGGGGCCCAAACTCATACATCATCAAAGAAATATCTGGTGACATTCAGGAATTGCTTGTTCATGGATAGTTCTTGAAGAAATACTTACGTTGAAGGTATTTTTCTCCATGAACAGTAGTTAGGTTTTGTACATTCTGTAATTTTTTGTGAATAGTGTGATGTCTTTGTTTCTCTTTGGTTTTCCTTTGTAAATAGGTTTTTGCCTAGTTCTCTCTATAGTTGTCATGTCATCAAGTGGGTGGTCTTCTCTACCAAAGATTCTAAATTCTCTCTATGCATGCAAGAGGTATACATCCCTAGAAAGAGCCACTGTTAGCCAATTTTTCCTATTGCTACAAAAGTTGAAGAAAATTGTATTTTCCTTCAAAAATTCCCTTGAATTACCAAAAGGTATGAATAAATTAGGTCTTTATTTGTCTCTAGGATTTTAAAAAATCTTATTAAGTCCTTAAACCCTACCCTCATTCTATTTCTTCATTACCTTTTTCATAACTTAATTTATCCTTTTTGCACTTATTCTAAGTTACCATTAGGTGAGGCCATATAATGCTTTAAGCTCTTAGATAGTGGGCCTAGTTTTAATTTTTCCTAAGTTCCTAAGTCCCCAAAAAATATTATGTCCTAAGTCTCACCCCTTTTATTTTTTCCTAAGTCTCATGGTTTAATTTTTCCTAAAGTCTCGACCTCATTATACTCCATCAGATCTATGTTAATCTAATGGCTTGTGTGACTGCATATTGAAAAGTTGCATGAAGATTACCCCTCATGGGATCATGCCTGTTCAACACCAGGAGGTTGGTGGGTCTGATGTCAGAGCTTTGGGTGGAGATTAAAGAACAAAAAAATCAAGATGATCCAATAGTCAGCACATTCCCACTATAAAAAGTTGCACAATGATTAGTCATTATGGGATCACGACTGGACAACACTTGTCTTGCATGACATCAGCAACTAGATTAAATTATTCATTAAATCACCAAAACTTTTCCCGACCACCTAATCGGAAATTAGAAATCTTAATTACAATTTCACACAATGTCCATTCCTTCCCAATGAAAAAATCATCATATGTGTCATCGATTTATTATAAACATTATCAATCGGCATAAAATCCATTGATGATTTTATCAGGTGTAAAAAAGAATTAGCAAAGATAGGTATTAAACGCTTTGATCCCTGACTGAAGCTTCAGGATATCATTTGGCGATAAAGCTATCAGAAGAAAAAGAGAGATCGGTAAGGAACAATTTTGTGCATCTTGATTGTCAATGAAGTTATTGGGGAGTCTTGTGGTGATAGTTTCATCTTGGCATATGGTGGGGCCAAGGTAAAATCTTAGGATAAGTTAATGGATGGTCAAATCAATTTTAATATGATAGCAGGCATGATGCCTTGATCCAGAGATGCACAAAGATTACCCTTCATGGGATCACACCTTGATGCCATGTGTATTGTGTGACATTAGAGTGCAAAACAAAGGCTTGATAAAGGTAGATATGATCTGATTGATCTAATGGTTCATGTTTTTCCACAACCAAAAGATGCTAGAAAGTTACCCATTGCGGGGTCACGCCTGAGTGACACGTGGAAGTTGTTTATAAAATGAGTATTTACTTACATTTCTATCTCATGATGGTTTTGGGTAGTTAAGGTTAAATGTTGGCAAGCACGTGACTGAAGGAAAATGATAAAAGGAAAGTCATTGGTCACTAGCTCATAGAAGTTCTAAGTAGTGGTAAAAATGTTTGCAACTTGGCAAGAAGTTGTTGTAGTCAATGAATTTTATTTGGTCGTCAGGTCATGGAGGTCTATAGTAGTTAGTAAGAAGTTCTTGCAACTTGGTGAATGTATGTTTTGGAAGCCTAATCACCAACTTGCCATGGTCTAGAAAGTTTGTCAAAAATGTTGGCGATTTGATGAAGCACATGCATAAAGTGTAAAACATGTGATCTAAGCCGTAGGTACTATTTTTTTTGCATAGGATTTCATCAATGATGGAAATTCAAATTTTTGAAAAGGATGTTTGATCACTGGAAACATTCAATTCATTCCACAAGGGATGAGAATTTGCAGTAAGATGGAGCTTCAAAGGTTGTAGAATTATAGATACAGTGCAAATAACAAGAAAAATTGAATACAAGGATAGGGCAGTCTATGATGATTTTTTGGTAGAGTTAGACCATTCCACAAATGATGATGATTACTTGTTTGGTAAAGTGATTGAGAATATTTTGACTACAAGGATGTATTTTGATTCCTTAGTGAAGAGATCCAAACAACTTAGAGCCAAGTGTAAGAACCTAATTTAGGAAGAACATAAGGTTTTGTAGTTTGGGTGGCCAGATGATGCTATTTTCATTGAGTGGGTCTCAATGTTTAGTCAAGAGGCAACATGTGTCCAGGTGGGACTAGAACCAACTCAACAATTTGATGCTCTTGAATCTGTGACTGCCTCCTTTTCTGTTAGAAGAGATTTTTTGAAAGGGACTTTTTGTCATTTTGTGGAAAAGTAAAGTGTAACCTATTGTTTTGTGACAAGTGTACCTTGCTATGTTATGAAGCTTGTTGCAACCGTATTCTATAAAGGGTTTCCAAGACTAGAAAAAGGGTCCAAATTTTCATTTTTTAAATCACTTTTGTGTCATAGTAGGTCAGTCCATACATTGTATAGTAACATAATTATTGATGTCTATATATTTTGATTCCAAGCTTTAATGAAGAAAGTTGTTGGTCTTTGTCTTTGAGTTATTTTGGAAATTTTTATAGAGAGTTATAATTAATATATCTTTCTCAAAGAGATTAACACAAAGAGCATTGAAAGAATATTTGTGTCATAATCTTGTCTCCTTCTATTACTATTTTGTTGATTTTATGGATATATGAGCAAGTCTTAAATTCCATTTGCAACTCTTTCAGGTTGTATGTCATTTCATTGTTGCTATTGGTTCATGGAGCTAAATAAAATGCTTCTATGATTTGATAGGATCACAAAATATAGTAAAGGATATCCATAACTATGAGATTTTCTAATGACAACTGATATATTTACTAACAAAGTGAGAAAATAGGTCATAATATTCATTATATATCTCCATGTCTCTATGATAATAGCTAATAGATAAGGCATTGGTCAGTATTTCAGCAATTAGATCAATGTTCTAATATTGTTCATGGTATAAATCAAAATCAAATTTAAATCATTGAAAGAAAGAAGGAAAGGCTTAAAGAATGGTCATCTCTAAAAAATTGTTATCAAATAGACTCATTGTTAGCTACTCTATGATCTACTTTGTGTCATTCAGTAAAAGAAGTTTTATATGACTAAATCTTCTTAAATGAGATTTGTAAAATAAGAAGTTGCCAGGAAGAGTGCGAAATCCTAGGTGCACCCGCCTTGGTTCTACAGAGCCATAAGTGTAGGATTTTTTCTCCTTGTTAGTTTTCCCAAGGTCAAATAAGGTACTCTAAATATGGGGAATAGCTAATCTCTAGGTCAATTTTGTTTGTTATCTATTGGTTATCCAAATCTATTGAATTAGAAGCCAACAAGACTACAGCTAATCAAGTGCATCACCTACCCCCAACCCCATTTTGATCTGTAGTGTTTAGGGAAGGGAAGAAACTCACAAGAGGAGAAAAATCAAGAACAATAGAAGTAATAATAGCCAATTCCAAACAAGGACCATTCTATGAAGATAGGTTATTGTGTTCATTACTAAGAATGATTGATAATTATTGTGAAAGAATACCTTATAAATCATTATCAGGATAAATAGTTTCATAATCATCAGAATCACTAGCATGTGTATCATTTTTAACATCAATGACATCATCTTTAAGAGTATCTTCATCATCAAGATTAATTATAATAAAATCTAAGATGCCAATAGAATCATCATGTTTATCTATTTGAAATATTTTATTATTCACTTCCTCTGTAGGTTCAAGCATGGGTTGATCAAAGGAAAGTGAAGTAGGAGGTGTTTGAGGTGAATAAATATTTAGAGAGACATGAGCATGATCTCTAGATTGATGCTTGTGATGGTGATCATGAACATGTTGGTTACACTTGGTCTTGCTAGATATTTAACCTGGAGTGGGATCAATCATAATGTTGGTCCCCAAATCAAGAGATTGGAAATCATATGATCTTTCCTACTTAATTTTAGAATGTTCCAATTGACCTGTTCAACAAATAAGACTGATTGATTATGATTCTCCTCCCTTGCACTTTAGGCTCTACAGAGCCAAGGAGGGTGAGCCTATACCTCAACCTTAATCTGTTGGTTGGAGGATTTTTATAGAAGATGCAAAATGTATAGTAAAATTTTAATCAGTTATTCAAGATGGAAAGTTTTTTAGTATTTGATAGTACTAAGAGGGGGTTGAATTAGTACAAATAGGTAACCAACTAATTCAACCACCAGTCTGAATATATTTAGTATCAACTTCCAAATAAAAATATATATAACTGATGCAATGAAATAAAAATAAATAACATTAGACATCCACACATGCATCACACATTACAAACTGATTTTTATCATGGAAACCCTCCATTAGAGGGAGAAAACCATGGTGGGGATGACACCCACAAGCACTTCACTACAATAAAAATGTTTTTCCTGTAAGGAGGTACAAATACCCTTTTTGAGGGTTCACCCTATTAGGAGTGACTAGTACATTGTTTGGAGTACAATGAGATCTATTAAGATCTACCTCACTAGAGGATTTAAGACTCTTTCTATGAGTCCACCCAATTAAGGGATTTACAATAGAAGACTTGTTAAAGTCCACCAGGTTAAGGGATTTAACTTGCTACAACTATTATGGAACAACAAGTAATGATCTAGATATAGCACTATTTTCTTGTCAGATCCAATCTGTTCTCTATTGGAGTAATTTTAGGTTTTTTGAGAAAATGTCATTTCTAGTCTTTTCCTTACCTTTTTTGTGTCTCAACAAGTGTTCTCATCCATTTAGGGTTTAAAATTTCAAGGTTCACCATGTGAAAATTCTCATGTATCCTTGCCCTAGGTCTTTTTTCCCTTGGTGGGGTAGTTGTTCTTGAAAATGTCTTAAGTGTGCCCTAGATCCTTATATTTTCATGTTACTTTATGTGCCACTTAAGTATTCAGGTTTGCACATGGTTTTTTATTTCCCTAGTGTTCATTGAATCTGGGGATAAATTTATTAAGTCAATTTTCATTCAGTGAACAAGTGACCGTGTTTGGATCTTTGTCTTGTTTCTCTTTGGTCTCTTCATCTCCAAATATAGTTGGTGGTTAGTTATTCTTTTAGTGGTCAAGTGACTATGTAGTCTCTGAATCTCATGATCCTTGGTAGTTTTCTTCAAATATTTAGTGACCTAGTGCAACAATTATCTCTCATTTGCTTGATCAAATGGTTAAGTCCTAATTCATTTAGCAATCAAGCAATAGTTGTTGATGTAATACTTGATCAATGGTGGTCTTTTAATCTCAAGATAGACTGTGTAGGTGATAATGTATCTAGTGATTCAATGACAATTTTTATCTCTCATTTGCTAGACTTTGGTGGTTCAGATAAAAATGTCTAGCAATTCAGTGACAAGGGTTTTAAAAGTGTAAAGTCTTTTCAGTTGCATGATCTCTGGATATAATTGATAGCTAAGACTTAAGTCATTCAGTGACTTAGCGAATAAAGGTATTCTCTCAGTCTAATGATAAAGTAGTAAAGCCCTAAAACATTGCACAATTAAGAAACAACTATGGATAGTTTTGAGGATCAATGACTGATGTTTAATCTCATGATTGAGCCCGAGTTAGGAGAAATATCTAGTGAATGGGAGATTAAAGGTATTCGTTGAATCTCATAAAGAAGTCAGAGTTAGTAAAAACATTCATAGAATATGAGAAGTCTCTAGTCACTGAATCTCATGATAAACTAGGAGTTACAAGAATCATTCATAGATTAAGAGGTATAGTTGTCATTGATTCTCTAGATAAAGATTGAGGTCAAGTTATAATCTTTTGTTCGCTGGATTACTAGATAAGTGACTGGTTAAGTTAAAGGTTACAAGATCAAGTGAAGTCTTCAGTTTCTTATTCTCAAGATGTAACCATGCTTGTTTTGATTTCCTCAAGAATTTGAGAATGCTCTCAATCACATGTTCTCTTGATAATAGTTGAGTTAAGGTAGAGGTTTGAAAGTTGAGCTGAGACCATTGATGCATTCCAAGATCAACGATAATCACTAAATCTCTTGATAAAGCCAAGAGTTAAAAAAAGATTCAGAGATCACAAGAATGGCTCTGTCGCTTGATCTCTAGATTTAACCTAGGATAAGTAAATCATTCCGAGATCAAGAGAGTCCTTTGTTTTCTTGATCTCTAAATTGGATCCACTTAAGTGCTCATTAATGAAAAAGGATAAGAGTTGTTGCTACGTGGAAAAAATTACTCTGCCAAGTTGGAATAAAGAAAAAGGCCCTAATCGATGGTTTTTATCAATAATTGAGGGTTTTAAAGCCTGATACTATGATCATTTCTTTTTTCTTTCTTTCTGATTTTTTTAATAAATATGTCAACATCCTACATTATGGCTAGCCTTGATTTGAATATTGGTGTTGTGTAGAATTGAATGCTAAAGTAATTGGGAATAGATTTGTTGTAGTCTTGATAATTCTACGCATTCATTGACAGATGACATATAGATAGGACATCCTTTCTTTTGACAATTAATGTTTTCTGAAGGCAATTGAGAATTTCAAAGTCTTGGCAGTGAGTGTTTGAGAAAAGAGAATTTGTAGAATTCAAAGGTGTCCAGAATATCAAGATGAGCCAACTAGAGTCAAGCCAAGCATCATCCAGTGGGGAAGCCATGGAACAAGATGGCGAGGATAAAGGAAAACCCAACTTCTGAGAGGAATTTGTCAAATTGCTCCCTGGTTCAAATAAAAAAAAAGGTTAGTGATGAAGTTTTCCAAGATATTATGGCAGATTGTAGGGATCCTGTTACTCCATCAGGCTCAGGTTACACTATCTTTACATATTTCTACAATAACTAACGTAAAGCTATCCAAATTTTCAATGCATGGGCTTTAGGCATGGCTAAGATAATTTTCCCTGATGTTTTATTAGATGTCAACCTCATTATTGAACTAGCTAGGATATATGATCCCATCTCAAAGACTATTAGGAAAAGTGACCAGTCGGCCCTAGTAACTCTGGATAGGGGGTCTTTCATGAAGGCTTTTGATTTCTATTCCTCATCCTCCACAGAGATAGACCTAAAAAAGGAAAGGGAGAAATATATGATTCAAGTAGGACTAGTGAAAATCTAGATGGTCAGACATATCCCTAAGACTAGCAAGTACATTGCCCTTCTCCCAGCACATATGAATGCTCCCTATGAGTTTAAGTCCCTCAACTTCTATATGAAGTTTCTATGCCATGGAATGTGTAGAGTTTTAGGGATGGATGGAGATGTAGAGATGTTGCCAGTAGACCTCTTGATGATTATCTTGGATATTCAAAATTCCCATGCTAATACAGACTATGATTACATCGAGTATGTAATTGATAGAATGCATGAAGGCTTAGTGATTATTAAGGAAAATGAGAAGCCCATAAGGTTCATGCATTATTCCATTCGAATGCACTTAATTATGTATTTTAATGTTAATAGCTTGAATGTGAAAATGCTGAGGCCTAGGATTATGTTTGAGGGTCAACCTAACCCAATACAATATTGGTTGAGGGTGTGGAATTACATCTCTAATGAATGTGACTTCTGTGCTTTTCAAAATTGGATAGTTTTCCCAATTTTGAAAATATTAGGGACAAATGTAAAAAGGTTACCAATTAGGGTATTGAGTCTACTTAGGCCCCAAAAATATGTTGATAAGTGGCAAGCAGGCCATAATTAGGGTGATTTTTATTTGGGTGAGAACTTTACATTGTTCAAAGTTTATGGATGCCCACAACCCCCACATATGATCCCAAAGTATGTGCCTCCAAGAGTTTCTCAGTTAGAATTCATTTGGCAGCTAATATTAAATGACAAGGAGCACTTGGCACCCCATAGGAAGGGAACTTTAACTCCATGACAGTTCAGGGTAGGAAACTTCCTGGTTGGTAAGAGGGCACTACCACAACTCAGTTCATGGTTGAATCATTTCAAGATGACCTCTAGTGTTTGCAGGCATGTGGACTTTGAAAATTTTATCAGGACTCCCCAAATGATATTGCTACAATTAGGGAACATAAGGGGTGTGATTAGGAGGATGTAATAAGAAAAATAATGGATGAAGATGAGATTGGTAAAAGGCTTACCAAGTTTTATGATTTGTTGAAATTAAGGCTCAAATCAATAAGGCTAAAATCACCTTTGGAGGTTTCTTCCCTAATCTTCCTTATTTAAAAAGGATTGATAGAATGGTTGAGATGCATGGTACCCTATCTAGTCAGCTAGAGGGAAAAATCAAGCAGAAGTTGGATATAGAGAAAGGTTACTCTTCATCTAATTCTAAAGAGTATACTGATGGGTCACAAGAAGGTGATAGTCCACCTCAAGACAATGACCTCCATGTCATTGATATCAGTCAAGACTCATCAAAGGTAGAGGATGTCTTTGAACCACCACAAAAAAGATAGAGACTTGAGGTAGGTAGTACCTCCAAAGAAAAGAAATAGAGGAAAGTAATAGATAAAGCTTCAACTTTAGTGCTCGGTGACTGAGCTTACTATCACCATTTGAGGAAGAAAATTAGAGAAGGAAAAAAGGTTGTCTCAAAGGAGGAAGAAGAATTTCCTTTGTTGCTTGGCAAAGATGAAAGAGAACTATACCAGGAGGAATTCCTTAATGATGATCAATTCATCAAGAGTGAGGAATTTAGGAATTTCCTCATATGGAAGAAGCAACAAGATGTTGAAAAGGCATTACTTGAGGGCACATATCCTAATGAGGAAACTTTGAAAGCTTTAGCTTCTTATGATCTTGAATAAGAGAAAATCTCTATTGAAGAGGCTAGGGAGATGGTCAAATCTAGTGGAATGCTTTTGGTTCCTGGATGGGATTTGACATCAACATTCATCATTGATCAGATTAGGAAACAACCTAAGGGAAGCCTATCCTATGAGGCTCATATTGGAGATATGATTAGGGAAATGGGTATCACCTCAAATCCCAAGCTTTGGCAATGTGGTCCTTAGCACCAAGAACCCAAAAAACCTTCTTAGTCAGCATTGAGGATAAAATGGAAGGGGAAAAGATCATTTGGACTATCCAAAACACCAGTGATCTTGAAGTTTCAAAGGTTGTGACACATTTTTCTCATTTGAATGAAGCTAAGACAACCCAACTATCAAACATATATGAAAAATTGTTTGATAATTTAGTAACTATAGAAAAGGATAGAGACAAAGGGTTGATGAAAATCAGCATCTTGGAAGAGGAACTAGAAGAATTGAAAGCTAATATTGAAGAAGCTTCTAAGGTAGCTCCCACTCTAGTTCTACAAATTGAGGCTAAAGAGAAACCAGTGGCAGAGACTTCTGATAAGGTGGTAGATGAGTCAAAGAAATACAAGCTTGATATAGCCTTAATGTCCATCTCTGACATTGTGCAACATAGGTGTGAAAATATCAAGGATAAAATGGACTCAACCCATAAATCATGTATTGTGTTGCAAAAGACTAGTGAGAATGTAAAAGATGCAGTGGCTACTTTGGAGCCAATTTTAATGTTTGGTCTAGAAGAAGTGCCTTGTTTGAGAAATTAGAGGCATTGCAACCTCATCAGCAAGACATCCCAGAGGTAGTTACTGAGGTTGGGGAGAAAATTGAGTTTATTAGAACCACTTGGGGCTTCTTCAAGGGTGAAACAAATCAGATAAAGGCCAAGATGGCCATGTTTGGCCCAGGTTACAACAAGTACCTGCCTTCGGTGTATGGGGATGATGGTAATATTATGAGCTTAGAAGAATGGAAATCAAGCATGGTTCAGTTGATCATCAAACATGAGGCCTTTCTCAGTAATGATGGCTCTTTAGACATGGATGGTTGCAACAACATTCTTGATAATTTGATCAAAGTTGAAAATGATTGCATCAAGTTTGTTGCTGACAAAAAAGACATTACTGACTCTAGGTGGGACAGATAGATAAAGCTGCTATAGGACTTGTAGGGATACAATTGGCCTTCAAAAGATGATGTGGTAGCTTGGGATAAGATAACCAAACCAAAAAATAAGAAGCTAGATGCCATCAAACTATAAGAATAAGAAGAAGAGTGAATCACACCTAGAACCTGATCCTAAAATACAGGGAGTGTAACTATCATACAGAGAATGATGTAGGTTAGCCTAAAATGGTGGTCATCAATCATGTAACAACCTTATGTAGTTACTCATAAGTATATTTAGACAAAGGTGTCACCTGTGAAGATTCTATATGATGAGAATCAACTTTATGTTTCTTTTAGTTTCTTGTCATTATGTAATGTACTTTTTTGTCTTTAGTGCAAGTCATTGTCCTCACTATTTGAAGCTAGTTGTATCCAAATTTTTGGAAATTTGGCTGAAGTGAGTACATAGATGTTGTCACTATGGCAACATATCATCCTCATGAAGACCGTACAAGTTAGAGAACAAGTATAGCAGAGCACATCAAAAATTTGTCTAAGTGTGAGACAGTGTTTTCACAGTGTACTTGGACACAGTTTTTGTTTGTGATGTTGAATTGAGTGAGTTCAATGCTTGCACACTTTAACATAGACTCTATGATGGCTAATGATGAACCATCTTAGAGCGCAAGTCAGTACAACATGTATGGAATTAGTTATGACAGTTTTACCGAAGACAGTGTGAAGCCGACAGGATAGAATATGAAGGTAGAATTGGTAAAGAGTTAAGGGATTATTTTGTTTATCAAAATAATGAGAAAAATAGTTATTGATAACATAGGTTCATCCTATAATGGTAGAGGAATTGTAATTAGTAAAATCAAGCAAGCTGATGTGAGATATTTGTGCAAAATCCTAACCACTAAATTTTGTGCAAATTCTAGAGAAGATGATATGGCAGCTGGTATGGTACATCTAGAATATTTGATGTGTGTTGACAAGGTACCAGTAGATATGTGTGAAATCCTGAGAATTCAATTGTTTTCAAAACTTGGAAAAGATTAAGAAGACCAAGTATGCACAATTTAGATTTTCTTCTTTGATCACTTATATGTTTTTCCACCTATTAAGAAGATTTCCTTACATAGTTACAGATGATTGGAATAATGGACAAAACACTATAGAAAGAATCAATAAAGTATATTTGAAACATGTTATTGATAAAGTGAATGAAAGTACTATGTTGGTATTGAAGACATTTCAAAGAATGGTATCTAGCAGATCAAAGATTCCACAGTCTGTTGTGGAGAAATATAAAAATGATATATGTTTCATGGTTGACACTGACTTTACCCATATTGAAGTAGTGGAACCTAGAATTGAGTTCATAGACTCTCTTAGCTATGAGATATCTAAGGCAGAGATAGAAGGATACGTTGGTAGGTTACTTAAGAGTATGTTGGACACCCAGTGCAAGAGATTTGGAACATTTGAAGAGAACTTCAACCTTGCTAAAGCTATAATGGAAGAAAAGTAGTCTAAGAAGAGAGTGGACAACACTATAAAGAAAATATTAAAGGATTCTGGCATGACAGAGCATGAGTTTGATATTGCAAAGAAGACAGTAGCAGCAATTAGAGGTATTCAATACAAAGAAATCTTGTTTGTACCTCCCTTGTCAACAAGTGCAGTTGAGCATGAACCTACATAAGTAAAGGTGAAAGTTGAGGAACCTAAGGAAGAACAAGAAACAAGGAAATCCACTAGATCCTCTTCTTCCACACCTAGCAAGAGAGTGAAGGAAAGTGCTACAGGACCTGGTAAGAGACATTAAGTTTTGGTGCCACCAGTCCCTAGGAAAATTGTAGTAATTAATGATGATGACACTACTGTGAAGAAGAAAGCATGGAAACCCAAAATTGAGAGAGTGAATGATGAAATCATACAAGAAGGAGACTTTACTAAGATGAATAAGTACTATGACCTTTATAACTATTCTGAGAGATTAAATCTTGAAAATTCTATTGTTAAGTACATGATTCTGGCTAACAAGAAGTTTGATACTATTTAGGGAAAGATTCCTAATGACCTATTCAAGAAGCTTGTTAATAGGAAAATGAGATCGCAAGAAGAAGATAAAACTATGAGAGAAAATATGGTGAAGAAACTATGTGTTATGAAAGATGATGAGCATCTTAAATAGATTTTGAAGTCCATTGGCACTCTTTTGAGGACCAAGAGGATAACCATTCAGATCATGGTAGGACAAGTATGAACAAGTGAGAATAGGAACAGAACAAGCAATAATTAAAGTTATGGCAGAAATTGTTGGAGAGACTTCAGTTGCAACAGAGCAAGAGAAAGAAGCAGAACAGGAGGATATTCCTTCTCCACCTGCTATAAATATTGAAGAAAAATCTATGAATGTTGAAGGTACAAAGATTACTTTGTCACTGAAGAAAATGTATTTCAGAACTTAGAAAACATTGTTGACAATTTGGCTCTTGATGAATGAGATAGAATTGAACAAGTAGAACTAAGGCAATCTATGACTAGAGAACCTAAAGAAACTGAGGTAGAAGTACCCCTTCCTACAAAAGAAGACATCAGTCTTCCTCCTAAGATTGAAAACAAGAAATAAATTGGATCTTTATTTGAAGATTTAGGAAAGGAAGTTGATGACGATGATTAGTTAGAATTGATCACTTCCCTGAATAAAATTATGGGTAAAAATAAGTGTGTGTGTGAAAATTGTACCTGATTTGTAGACACAACACTTCAGTAAAACATTAGAGGTTAGCTATAATCAAAATCGTGCAAAATTGAAATCTAATCTAACCAAGTGATTTACTACCTTCTAATAGGTGCGAGATTGATGTTCTCAGACTGTAATCGAGATCACTGACCTAGACGACACCTAAATGAAGGATTTGAATGCAAAAGATGGATATGAAATTCAATGCAATTAATCTATATTTTTGATATTTTCTATGCAATAATAATTGTAAAAACTGATATGAAATCTATGCTAAATGAAATTGATATGCTATGAATCTAACAATGATATGTAATATGAATGCAAAAATAAGATTGATCTCACAAAGATGTCGATTCGCAAGAGCTTTGATTCTTCAATTCCAATTCTCCAGCGTGATTGTGCAAAATATGAGATGATTTGTGAAGAGCTAAAGCCTTAATTTATAGAAATCTAGGGCTTTGGAGGTGCATGGGAAAAAGCCATAAATCACTCAAATAACTCAACTTGATTTTTGAGTTATTTTTAAATAAAAGATAATTAACTCACAAAAACATGCAAAAGCTAAGTTTTAACTCAAAATAGAGTTTAGCTTTAATTGATAATTGATAGTTGTCTGCTTTTATGATTGTGCATGTTTTATTTATGAATTAATTTAATAATAAAGTGATTTATTTCCAACTTAACTGCTTTTAAAAATAAAATAATTGATTTATGGGTTAATCAATTATTTAATCAAACTTTTATTAAAAACTATATTATTAAATAATGACAACTTGCTTTAATTAATTAAATAAGAATTTAATCAATTATTCATATGATATTAGATTTATTGTCAAAATTAAATAATACAATTAATAATAGATATAATTAAATTTAATTACACAATTAAGTGGCAAATATTAAATCTAATTAATTAAATATGAAAATATTCAATTAATCAAACTTTAGGATAAATGTGATTTATTGCCAAATAATTATAAAATTAAAGATAATTAAGATAATTAAGAATATTACTAGGAATATTTCCTTATGCAGAATTTAAGATAATCAATTAGATTTGATGATGTTCAGATGTGCCTTAGGTTAGGACTTTGATGTCGATTTTGTTCGATTTGTCGATGTAGGAGGTTAATGAACTTATAGCCCATTTTTGGGGTATTACAACAAGAAGGTAAAGAATCTTGAAGGTTGTCTGAAGGACTTAACTGAAAAGTTACAAGGACTTGTAACCACATAGATTGCAAATGCAGACCCTTTGGAAAAAGAAAAGAAATTGATGAGAACCTTTGATGATGAGTTTATAAATTTATCTAAGATTGCAAAGGTAAAGGCACAAGCAGACTATGAGGCTGGAATGATTTTGAGTATCAGTCAAAATATTAGAGATGATGTCAATAGTCTTGATATCTGTATTAAGGATTTGAGAAGACATTTGGGAATAGGAAAGTCTTTATACATACAATGTACAACACTAAAGATTTTAGTAGTAGAAGAAGACAAGAAGATCAAGATGAAGGAAGCAGAGATTTGAAATGAATCAAACCTTCTTTCTAATCCTAATGTGAAGATTAGTCATGTTGAGAAGAAAGTTCGGAAGCTAGATGATGAAATAAGAATTTTGCAAGATGAGATGAACAGAAAAATGAGGAGAATCAATCTTCTGAGAGAACATACTTCCATGAAGATAAGTGTTATTGAAGAGCAGATGGAAGAATGTCTTATAGCTAGGATATCATTTCATAAATTCAACTTTGAGACCCTCCAAGCATGTCAAATTGTAGCTTATGGACTGAGCACACTACTTAATGTGGCAGATTCCATCAAGAAGTCATGGGAAAAGGAGTTAGAAGCTATAAAATTTGATTTTTTAGATTGTGTTGCAAGCCTACCAACTTTGCAATAAGACATTTAAAGTATAGTCTTTTGTGTTAGATTTTGTTAGCCTCCCTACTTTATTTTGTCATTGTTGTCAAAGGAGGAGAGATACATAGAAAATTGAGAATTATACAAAGTAGAAGATTGATAGTATTTTTTATACTCTTAGGGGGAGTATTGTAGTGTATAAGAATTATTTTTGAGGAGATATAAGGATAGTATATATCTTATACTATGGCCAATTTTGAGACAATTATGAAATTTTGTTATTGTACACTTAGCCAATTTTCTCATATGTTGCCACCAATGACAAAGGGGGAGATTGTTGGAAATTTGGCTAAAGTGAGTACATAGATGTTTTCATTATGGAAACATATGATCCTCAAGAAGATCACACAAGTCAGAGAACAAGTATAGTAGAGCACATCACAAATTTGTCTAAGTGTGAGACAATGTTTTCACAGTGTACCTAGACATAGTTTTTATTTGCAATGTTGACTGGAGTGAGTTTAGTACTTGTAGACTTGAACATAGACTCTATGATGGCTAATGATGACCCACCTTAGAGCACAAGTTAGTATGACATGTATGGAATTAGTTATGACAGTTTTACCGAAGACGGTGTGAAGCCGACAGGACAAAATATGAAGGCAGAATTGGTAAAGAGTTAAGGGATTATTTTGTTTATCAAAATAATGACTTAAAAATATAAAGGGATGACATCCTAGATGTTAACTCTTAGATAATGATATATGGAAGCTGACCATGTAAAGTTATTAGCCTTAATAACTTGTATATATATGCAATTGTAATTGTAAAGTAAGAGTGAAGTGAATATAGAAAAGTGATGTAATAAATGTAATAGTGATGATGCGAAGATAAGAGCAGCAAAGGAATATTGATATAAGTAGAATAAGGTTATGTACCTTGACCTATTTTTCATACATTGTATATTACTTGTTTGGGCAGTGGGCTCATCTAGTAATCAGATTTTGTATTGACAACTCTTAACAGGGTTGAGGCTTCTAACAAGGCCTATAGTCCCTTAATCGAGACTGATACACTATATGCTTATAATAGACTCCTAACAGGGTCAATATCCTTAACAGGATACTTTTTATTAGTGAATCTTTGTGGGTACCATCCCCACCAGAGTTTTCCCTTGGCCAGGGTTTCCTCGAGAACAAACAATGTGTTATGAGTTCTTTGATGTTATTGCTATGCATGTTATTTAGTTTCTTATGTTATGCATGTGTGAAGATAATGTGTTATATCCATATTTGGGAAAAAGATAAAGTTTGTAGAATACTGATTCAACCCCCCTCTTAGTATTCCCTATTTCTAACAATTGGTATCAAAGCTTAGTTACTCAGAGAAGAATCATTCAAGGAAAGCCTAACAGCTTGAGTAAGATCTCTATGGATATGAATCAGCTATAGAAGAATCTTGATGAAGCTCTTGAATAGATTGATATGCTTACCAATGGAAGAAACACTCTGAAAAGGAAATATGATGATGCAAAGAACCTTATTGAGAAATTGAAAAACAAGATAGAAGATCTAAAATCTGAAAAGGAATCCGAAGTTCTTATTGAAGATTGTGATGACAATTTAGAAAAATAAAATGTGATCCTTAAGCATGAACTGAAGATAGAAAAACTAAAACTAAGTTTGAAAGATGGAAATGACTAAAATGAAGCAAATCTAAGATTTTAGAATGAAAGATTGAAGATTGAAAATGAAGAATTAAGATCTAAACTTGGCAAAGTAACATCTAAATTTGAGAAAGTAAATTTGCAGCATACAGAACTTGAGAAATACAATAAGATTGTGAAAGGTGAATTGACTCAATCCAAACAACAACTTGAAAGGCTATATTCAAATAGTGAGAAGATCAATGAACAAGTATCTTTTGGGAAACCATCCTATGATAAGACTGGACTTGTATTTAATATATTCAGAACAAATGATGGAAGAAAAGAACCAGATCTGAAAGTATGTAAAAGCATTGATGAAAAGAAGTCAGATGAGATCAACAAATTTGAATATGCACCTAAAGAAGAAGAATCACAAAAGCAAGAAGAATCACCCAAAGGTATGCAAAGAGAATTCAAAGGTAGATGTTTTGGTTGTAATACTATTGGTCACATGAAGAGAGATTGCATAGGTAAACAATTTAAACCTCTTAATGGTTATTGTTATAATTGTCATGGTTTTGGACATAGAGCTATTGAATGTAGAAAATATGAAGTTATTGAGAATAATTATGGTAGTAGAATGTTTAGAAATACTAACAATGTAGATAAGAGACCTACTGAAGATATGAACAAAAGAAATGGAGTAGTATGTTATAGATGCAACAAGGTTGGACACATTGCTAGAAATTGTAGGTCATAGATCAATCAGCAAGGACTGAGATATGGGAACAATGGAATTGTTTGTCAGATATGTAACAAGATTGGACATACAACAAGATTTTGTAGAATGAACAATGGAACTTATCATCCTAACCCTAACCCTAGGAATCATGCAAGGAATGGAAGTACAAGAAAAGGCATAGATCAAGGAAATATATTCAACATTGAAGGTAATTAGAAAGGTGAAGTATCAAGTGGTAAGAGTGAATCCTTACCTGACCTATCTTTAAGAACTTAAATTATGTAAATTGCAGTAGTTTAGGAACTTAGAATTAGTGTAGAAGTAGATTTATGATGCATTAAGTCTTGTGCAATTAATGTAAGGTAGTTTATGATGTACTAATGCTATGGTTAAGAGCACAAAATAAAATGTTATATTTTGTGAGATTGCAAGAAGTTTTAAGTTTTGCAGGTTAACAGAAACAACTTTTTGGAATGAAGCGACAAAAGAATTGAATGCGATGTCAGACATAAGTGAGATTCAAGTGATAAAAGGTTATGATCAAATTTATTTTTCTATCAAAGAGAATTGAAGTGTTTGGAAGAGTAGAAAGAAGTGATTGGGAGCATTTTGCAGTGATTTGGTGAAAGATTGCAGCGCTGAATCTGTGGAAACCCTAAAATCATGAATTTGAGGTATTTATCTTGATAGATCTTTGAATTGGTATAAGAGATTAGAAGCAATCATGGATGTATCCTTAATTCACAATGTCAGAGATAAGAATAGACCTAGATTGAAGAAAGAACCAGGAGAACCCTTGGAAGATGATCCTAAGTTAGCACTATCATCCATAGCAGATGGAGTTTTGCATTTGGAAAATGTAAGAAGTTATCTTGGATGTAAAATTGAAACCCTAAGTAACAGTGACTTTACTAGTGAGTATCAGAAAATTTACAATCATGATGTCTTTGAAGCAAGAATATGAACATTTGAAAGACAATGAGATTGTTATGTATTCATTGAAATATGAGTTTGACGATGAAGAATGCACTAAGATCATTTTGAGCAGAATTCATAATGGGAAATTTTGGCTACAGGATAGAGTAATAGACATTACTATTGATTTGATTCATGATGTAATTGGATTATCCAAATCTAGTGCTATTCCCTTAAATGAGAAGAATATGAGGAAAATAGTTATTGATAACATAGGTTCATCTTATAATGGTAGAGGAATTGTAACCAGTAAAATCAAGCAAGATGATGTGAGATATTTGTGCAAAATCCTAACCACTAAGTTTTGTGCAAATTCTAGAGAAGATGATATGGCAGCTGGTATGGTACATATTGTATGCACCCAAAAATGGTCACCTAGACTTTGGGCCCCATTTATTCAATTTATCAATCCTGAATCATTTTTATCAATAATCAATATTTTCAGCATTATCAATTCTTGATCAAATCTTAATTTCGATCATATATTGGATTTTTATCCTTGGGCTAACCATTTCTCCTAAGTCTTTATTTGATTAAAAGGAATATTTCCTCCCCTTTTAATTAAATAAAAAGACCCCACTTTCCTCTTATCCTAAGTTGCACAAATAAAGCATTATTCTTATTTTATAAAAAGGAAAAAAGCACTTTTTATCTCATATGGACATAAAGTCAACTTTTATTTTCCTATTGGAGGATATGTGTGCACATGGATTGCTCCTCTTTCAAGCTCCACCACTGATTAAGACTTTTTGCCTCTTAATCTCCATGGTCCATTTCACCTCATTTCTTATAAAAGGAGAGCTCTCTCCTCCATTTGCATATACCACTTGTTTTATGCTAATGTTATGCTGCAGGTTTTAGGTGCATTTGGAGTTTGAAGACATTGAAGACTTGTTGCATTTCATTGTAGTTGCATATTTGTGTTCTTAGTTGCATGATAATGGCATATTAATTTAGTTTCCTTTTATGCAATAGAATAAGCTCACATAGTCTAAGTAGGAAGGATTTGTAATCCATTGATATTTCCATTTCATAGCTTAGTTTGTACTTCCATTTTCATAGCATAGCTTGCACATTTGCATCTTCATTTTAGTTGCATTGCATTACATCTCATAGTGATTCTTGGAGATATTGGCATTGTTGCCCTTGTCTTCATTGTGAATCTCTCATTGTATGGTTGACTAGCAAGGTCACAAGCTTGTAGCTCTAGCTGAGAGCAAACACATCATAGTCTCTTGCAACTCCATGCATAGAGAGCTATGAGCCACTTTGTGAGGCCTCATTCTTGAGCAACCTTGCATGTAATGGTTCATAGAAGTGCACCATTTTAGTGTTTACATTTTTGGCACCCACCGCGGGGTAGAGTAGATAGGCTTTGTCCTTTATTTCATTTGCATTTTCATCATATTTTAGATTATTTTTTGAAATTTTGCAGTTCTGGTTTTCTATCTCAGAATATCACGTGATACTTCTAAGTATATCGCGTGATATACCTTTATATAACGGTACGATACTTCGCGCTTGCTACAAATATCACCTGCCTTGAAGAGAAATATCACGTGATAGTTCACCCTTTACAGACTATCACCCGACCTGCCTAGAGTATATCGCCCACCAGTACTGAGGTATATCGCCTGGCATAAGGCGAAGTATCGCACTGACTAAATAGTATCGCCTGGTATACTGCGAAGTATCACGCGATACTGGTGTTTATACTATGTCTGTACCCAATAATGAGCTATTTTTGGGCTATTTTATCTATCTTGCAAGTTTCAGGTTCTTAGCTATCTTTTTGAAATTTTCTAAAATTTCTAGCGTTTTCAAATCTGTGCCACTTTGGAAAACGGGTGCCCATTTTTTTTGAAATTTTGCAAATGATATCAAAAGTTTAAGTGTGATATATTATTGGAAAGGTCTTTCCAAGCCTAATCCAACCATGATGGTTTCATTTTCAGATTTTATCATTTGATCAGTTATTTTTGTAAATTATCTAATTTTTCATGTACTAATCATTGGTAGATTTTGGATTTTGATTATCCTAACTCTTGTTGGTCTAACAAGTTGTGGTTGTAGGTGCTCTCATTACTTGAAATTTGTCAAAAGAACACATGTCAAAGAGGGCTACTAATGGTTTTTGTAGGGCTACCCAAGCATTAAAAAAAAAATAAAAAAATCTTGCTTGTTTATTTGCTTTCCTTTCAAGTGTGGCATTCACTAATTGTATTAGGAATCTTTAAAACCTTGTGAAAGAGATTTTGAGGTGGTAGGAGAAGTATGCTCTTCACCTTTAGGTGAACCAGAAAATCTTGACCCATCTTAAGGTTTTGGAAGCAAGGGAGTAATTGAACCTCTTTGCTTGTTGTGTTTGGGAGAGATTCTTGAGATAGGGGAGTATGCTCTTCACCCTTGTGGTGAACCAAAAACCTTGAACCTCAAGAATTGATCTATTCTTTGTTTAGTTTAAGATCCTTTAGCGGGCCTACTCTTGAGTAATCAAGAGGAACGACTCAAGTGGGGACAACCTTGTCATCATTTTCCTTGGTGGCAAGTGATTCCAACTCACTATAATCTCAAGGCTATCAAGGACACCAAAAACCTTGGTAGACATAACACTTGTCTTCATTTTATGTGAGTAGCTCATGGGATTGTGACCATGGGGAAAACATTGAACAAGAATGCTTAAGGTACTCTTGAGGCCACAAGGTCCTAGTCCTTTATGAGGAGCAAGAGGGGTGTTGTGAATGGAAATCCTTATTAAGAACCATTAGATAGAAGCCACCTTGTTTAGCTGCTTATCTTCTTAGTGCAAGGATTGATCCAAGTGGACTAACCTGGATCACCCCAAGATACTCACCATATGTGTCCCTTTGGTTGTGTTGTTTGACACTTCCATGACAAAGCCAATATCTCTTGTGGGCAACCACTTGGTGTGAGGCAAGGGGGCATCAAGTTGTGGGCTAAGTTGGTAAGTATTGAGCCTTGTCTTGTAGGTAGATATTGCTTGAAGTGTCTTTGATTGTGTGATACCAGTGTAAACATTCTCAATATACAAACAATCAGTAGCATTCATAGGGTGCAATTTTATTTTTGATATCATAAGTGTTTGTCTTGGCAAGGTTGCTTTTGCCCTTGTTTCAAGTGTTTTAAGACATGTTTGATCCTCTACTATTTGCAAACCTGTCCAAATGCTGTTGAATTTGCGATTGAAATCAGACATTTTCACCCTCACATTCATAAACTTGAAATTAGACCTTAAAACTCAAAATTTTGTACAAATTGGTCAAGATCAACATCAATATCACATTAGCTAAAGAGAAATATTGCATTAGAAGGTTGTTCTTGGTGAGAAAGTTTATCTCTAGAATTGTGAGCTACATTCTTGGAAAATTCTCATACTCTTATTGTCCAAATAATTTTTATTTAATCTCAATTTCAATTATATTTTGGCCTAGCCCAACCTCCTGGTTCAAAAGTGCAAAGGTAGTCACCCTTTGATTTGAAGCACTTCTTTGAAAATGTTGGTAAAGCCCCTTCTTTTATCTTTTCATTTCTCTTTGGACAATAAAGAACTTTTATTATCCTAGTTTGGTGTTGACATTTTGTGAGGTCATCCTATTACCAAGGGTCTTCTATTTTCAGTCTTCCTTGGTTAGTCCAGATCTTAGATCCTAGGTGTTGTCATGTTGCTCAACATCTCAATGAACGTTATGATATCAATTGCACAAGATGGCTCTTAGTCTTCTTCTTTCTTCTCCATTTCCCATGTTCTTCTAAAGTCTTCTATTCCCATGGGAAATTCTTCTTCTTCTTCTTGATTCTTTTCCTCTTACTATCTAGTCTACCTTCTTCTATTCATCTATTCATTTCTTCCATGCTTGAGTTCTCCTCTTTTGGAACCATGAATCTTGACTATCTAGCTTTGGAACCTTTATTAAGAATAGATGATCTTGAGCTCATTGACATATTTGAAAAGTGTTGTTCCTCCAAAATTCTCATGAGTGATGAATTTATAGTAAAAATAAAAGAAAAGATGTTTAAATCAAATGCCTTTGCTAGAATCATAAACATGATCATATCACAATCTTCTTCTTTTAAACATTCTTCATCATCTAAATCTTCTCATTCTTCTTCACCTTCCAAGTCTTATCATGACTCTTCCAGACATCATTCTCACTCTTCATCTTCTAAGTCTTATCATGATTCTTCTAAACACTATTCACATTCTTCATCTTCCAAATCTTATCATGACTTTTCTAAAAATTATTCGAATTCCTCAGTATCCAAGTCTTCTTCTTCCACTAAGTCTTCAATTTCCTCTTCTTCACGATCTCATTCTTCTTCTACTTCTCCTAAGAGTCTTACTTCTCTTCAGAAGACATACCATAAAGAGCAACGTGATAGTCCTTGTGATGTCTCTTCCACAAAGAGTGACACACCTACCTTTGATGACTATGATGACTATGATGACTATGATGATGGACAATGTAGCAATACTTATGGCAACTCTATTCCTAAGAGTCCTCCTCGTTGTGTGCTTAGGCTTACTAAAGGGTCATCCTATTGGATAGATTGTGATGGTGATCCATATGATTCTGATTTGGAGAGAAATTATGATATTTGTTGTGAACAATATGATACATCTACTTCTATTGAGGAAGAGAAAGCTTTTTGTGCTGATTATAAATGAAGATACTATGAGCATGTCTTGTCTAAAAACTCTCATGCTGAAAATAAAGATTACACTCTCCAGCAAGATCATGTTAATGCTGAACCTTTGTCTTGTGATGGTCCCCTTCCATCCTCCACTTCCTCCAATACCCACACACTTCCTAAAGCTTTTGAGTCATCCAAATCTTTCACAAATCCTTCATCCAACAAAGATCCTAAGACTTTCCATGCGGTTCCCTATAGTTATCCTCAAGGGTCACCTCTTAAAGATACTCAAGATAACCTTCACTTGGTTGCAAATACTTTCAATAATGTCAAGCCTAAAGAGCCTAAGCCTTCATCCGCTATAATGCCTATTTCAGCTAGTCCTTCACCACCTCTTCCAAAGTCTTCCATACAATCCCAACATGCTTCCTTGTCCTTAGAAGTGGCTCCATGTCAAGAGGACTCTAAAAATGATAAAGAAATGAACATAAAAAAGATCAAGATCAAGAACCCTCCATGTCATCCAATCCTTTTCATGATGTCTCTGATCTGCTTCATGGTTCTTTTGATCCTCTACGATCTTTCGTATTCATTCCACCATATCCTAAGCAAGATCAAGCTACTACTTACACTATTGAGCTTATTGACAATCAAAATAACCTTACTACACTTGCGCTTTCTAAAGATGATACTTCCATTAAGGTTATTAAAAATGGTGTTGTTACTTCCAATGTTGAGCCTATTGAAAATCTAGAAAAAGTTGATACGCTTATGCTATCCAAAGATCCTTGTCAAGATCAAAGTCTTCCACCTTCTTGTTCTACCACTCCATGTTCACTTCCACTTTCTACTCTTCCTAAATCTTCGCAAGCTTTGAATGATCCTATCAACGAAGTTGCTCCTATTCAAGATGTTCATGATACTATTGAAAATCCTAATGCTCACTTTAAAGATGCCGATATCCTTGGTTGTCATATAGATGCTGATGAACTTAATGATTATCCTTTTGCATCTTCCATGTCCATTCTTGGACCTCCTCCACCAATACTAAGGGCTTCACGTCTTCTTTCCATTTTGGGTCCTTATGTCCCTTCACTTTCCCCTCCTAATTCTTCTAATTCGTCATCCATTTTGGGTCCTTACGTCCCTCCATCTCCTATCTTTCCTCAAGATCAACATAGATACATACCCTTGAATCCTTTTCATCCACCCACCCATCTAAACTAGTCGTATCATCCTTCTTCTTCCACAAGTCCCAAGTCTTTTGGAAGTAACTTGAATGTTCAATACAAGAAAAAGAAGCAATACAAGAATCCATCAAAAAAAAAAGATCACCATGTCCCCTCTAATCGACATGGATATATAAAGTCAAAAGAGATATCTAAGAAGAAAACTACAAGACAAGTATGGGTTCCAAAACCCATCATTGCAGATATTCTCTCTAAATTATCAAAAGGAAATGAAAAGCCTAAGGCTATATGGATTCCAAAATCTCTCTTGAAAGAGTCTCATGTTGAACAAAAAGTGAAATTGACATTCAAGCTTCCGAAGACTTCCACTTCATCTTCTTCCAAAAACATTCTTTCATTCCATGCGCCTGAACCACAACCTCTGCTAAACATTTTCCATATTCCTTCTCGTATTCCTCCATTCACATTTGAGAATTATAACAAGCACACCAATCCTCTCTTTGAGGAGTCAGATAGCAATAATGAACCAGAATATGATTTGCATTTGGACTAGAATATGGTTTACATTCCCTCCATTTTTCTCATCACCCTTCAAGGTGTGTATTGACATTGATCTTACCTTGCTTTCCATCTACCTTTTCACATTCCTTCCATTCATTATCCTTCTACCTTCTATCTTTTTTTTCCTCATTTGCCTATTCCTCATGGGTTTTCCTTTCCCTATCAGCATCTTTGAGCATATCATTTTGGATCCTTGGTAGATCAATGATTTATCCTTTCGAGGAGCATTACCTAAAAGGCTTGCTTTCTTCTGAAAAAGATAAAATAAAAAAAAAAAAAAATTCAAAAAGAAAGAAAAAAAAAATAAAAAAAAATTGAAAATGTGCCATGGTGAAAACCTGGAAACAGGCACCTTGGTAGCAAAAGTAAAGAGAAATAAATTCATCCTATGGTGAAAACCACTCCCTTGTGGCACCTTGGATAAGTACCATGATGAAAACCTGGCAATCAGGCATCATGCGTAGTTCTTCTACATATTTCATCCATTCCATCTTCTCTTTTTGATATTGACAATGTTGATCTATACACAAACATTTGGCTATTTTGTGAGCTATCTTACGATGATCTTGCTTTCATTCAATTCATGCTTAGCCTTCATATTCATTTTCCTTCATTCATTCTAGCCTTTCGCTATCTTTTTCCCCTCTGGTCTTGATCTAATAAAAAAAAAAAAGTAAAACACGATGCTATGAAGCCTCTTGACATGTCTACTCCTTTGGACTGCATCCTTCCTTCTTTTGCAATGTGCTTTTGTGACTTATCCTATGCTAGTCTCTCATTGCTTGTCCAAATGCGCTTTACATGACAACATTTTTTTCCCTAGCTTGGGTACTCTTGAGGAGTTTTGACCTTGAGGATTTCTTCTCTTCATTCTCCTTCATTCTCTTGTCTTCCATCTCTTCCACCAGCTTGCTTATCCATCTTGTTTTCCACCTTGCTAGACATTGAGACTACATGATGTGATCTTGCTCACGAGTTTGATACCCATTTTTTTCTGGGGGCATCCTTTGTATATATCTTATTGATCCTGAAAAAATACAAAAAAATAAAAAAAATTCAAAAATAGAAAAAAGTGCCTTAGTGAAAACCTAGCAATAGGCACCTTGGTAGCAAAAATCTCAAAAAAATGAAAAAATGAAAAAAAGATTCCAAGTGGTGAAAACTTGGAAATAGGTGCTACTTGAGGCCTTTGCACTCCTATTTGTTAGCATGCGTCCTCGACACTTAGCCACTTCCCATCATACCTTGACCTTATTTGGCTTAGTTTGGAATTGGTCTTCCTCTTTGTCTAGGGGGCATAACTGTTAGCATTGGTCTTTTAGGTGCGTTTGTCTCTTGGGGCATTTCACAACAGGTGTTTTTCAACACCACCCGAAATAGTATTTTTCAACACTACCCTTGCATCGAGTGTTTCTTAACACTTATCAGATGTCTTGCCTATAGTCTAAGTATGATGCGATAGTGCTCATTTGCAGATGCGATACTCAGAGTCTGACTCTATGACCAACACACACACACTTAAAAAATCAATTCACTTGAGATATGGTGACTTTACTTTTCTTTGTGTGCTGTCTATGAGAATTTCTTTGATGAGTGGCCTCTCCCTGAGAATTTTTCGATGATGCATAGCTAGAAGACTGAGGGAATGAGAACATGTTTTCTTTCTTTATCTGCTTGTGGGTATATTTTTTTGATCCTAACTGTCATGAGCATTTATGCTGGTCCTACTTGACACTATGGATTAACAAGGTATTATCCTTGACTATTTTGTGAGTGCATGCTTCTAGTTATCCTGACTTTCATGTGTCTTGATACAAACATAATCTCGCCATATCAAACTTAGGTAATCTCACTGCACTAGTCATCTTGACCTATATGTCTTTGATGCCTAGGTGAGATTTCCACATTTCTATCTGATAAAGATCATATTCATATCCACATAGTTATGCTAGTGTGCATTGTATGATCTTACGACGCTACCAATAATGCTCGATGATGATAATTAGATGTTTATAAGCATTGCGACCTTGCAAGTCAACCACTTTCATAGTAGCTTGCATTTCTAGGTTCATGTTAGTTTAGTTTCTGCACCTTTCATATGGAGAGAGCTCTCCTTTTTTCATCTTACATGGACCTGTTGGTCAATTGTGCTCATTTTCTGATTTTTCTTGATCATATCTTTCATTTCTGATCTTTCATATCACATCATTTTCTATCCATTTTCAGACTCGAAATTGAAATCCAAGTTGCATTTAAATTTTTTTTCTCATTCTTCTACACAGTTGGCTAACCTTTTGAGGCATAATTCTTCAATCTTTGGTGGAATTTCTTCCTTCCATGTCTCTCAAATTTTTTAGTCTTTCATCCGCTCTATTTCTAGTCTTCTATTTCTATTCTTCTACTTCCTCACTGGGGCATGTTTTCATTGACTAATGGTTAACCTATTGACCTTTATATTTGATTATGATTTCATTCTGATTTGATCAAATCTTTATCAATTTTCTATCTCTCCTCTACCTAATTTTGATTTCGACTTTGAGGGGGCAGTATTTATGGGATTCTTATCCCTCTCCTTGATTTTCTTGATTCAGACATCTTTTGTGAGCTTATGCTCAAATTTGAGATTCTTATCTCTTACTTTGAATGTGATCCCGAATCAACCTCATGTTCAAAAGCCTTTGTTTATATTTTGTCTGGATATGATCCCGAATCGACCTCATGTCTGAGTTGTTTTGTGATCCCAGATCGATCTCACATTTCAACTTCATTCTTTGACTGCATGTGTTCCCAAATCGATCACACATTAGTCAAAGAGGGGAAAATGTATGCACCCAAAAATGGTCACCTAGACTTTGGGCCCCATTTATTCAATTTATCAATCTTGAATCATTTTTATCAATAATCAATATTTTCAGCATTATCAATTCTTGATCAAATCTTAATTTTGATCATATATTAGATTTTTATCCTTGGGCTAACCATTTATCCTAAGTCTTTATTTGATTAAAAGGAATATTTCCTCCCCTTTTAATTAAATAAAAAGCCCCCACTTTCCTCTTATCCTAAGTTGCACAAATAAAGCATTATTCTTATTTTATAAAAAGGAAAAAAACACTTTTTGTCTCATATGGACATAAAGTCAACTCTAATTTTTCTATTGGAGGATATGTGTGCACATGGATTGCTCCTCTTTCAAGCTCCACCACTGATTAAGACTTTTTGCCTCTTAATCTCCATGGTCCGTTTCACCTCATTTCTTATAAAAGAAGAGCTCTCTCCTCCATTTGCATATACCATTTGTTTTATGCTAATGTTATGCTGTAGGTTTTAGGTGCATTTGGAGTTTGAAGACATTGAAGACTTGTTGCATTTCATTGTAGTTGCATATTTGCTTTCTTAGTTGCATGATAATGGCATATTAATTTAGTTTCCTTTTATGCAATAGAATAAGCTCACATAGTCTAAGTAGGAAGGATTTGTAATCCATTGATATTTCCATTTCATAGCTTAGTTTGTACTTCCATTTTCATAGCATAGCTTGCACATTTGCATCTTCATTTTAGTTGCATTTCATTATATTTCATAGTGATTCTTGGAGATATTGGCATTGTTTCCCTTGTCTTCATTGTGAATCTCTCATTGTATGGTTGACTAGCAAGGTCACAAGCTTGTAGCTCTAGCTGAGAGCAAACACATCATAGTCCCTTGCAACTCCATGCATAAAGAGCTATGAGCTACTTTGTGAGGCCTCATTCTTGAGCAACCTTGCATGTAATGGTTCATAGAAGTGCACCATTTTAGTGTGTACACATATAGCATATTTGATGTGTGTTGACAAGGTACCAGTAGATATGTGTGAAACCATGAGAATTCAATTGTTTGAAAACTTGGAAAAGATTAAGAAGACCAAGTATGCACAATTTAGATTTTCTTCTTTGATCACTTATATGTTTTTCCACCTATTAAGAAAATTTCCTTACACAGTTACAAATGATTGGAATAATGGACAAAACACTATGGAAAGAATCAATAAAGTATATTTAAAACATGTTATTGATAAAGTGAATGAAAGTACTATGTTGGTATTGAAGACATTTCAGAGAATGGTATCTAGCAGATCAAGAATTCCATAGTCTATTGTGGAGTAATATAAAAATGATATATGTTTTATGGTTGACACTAACTTTACCCATATTGAAGTAGTGGAACCTAGAATTGAGTTCATAGACCCTCTTGGCTATGAGATATCTGAGGCAGAGATAGAAGGATATGTTGGCAGGTTACTTAAGAGTAAGTTGGACACCCAGTGCAAGAGATTTGGAACATTTGAAGAGAACTTCAACCTTGCTAAAGCTATAATGGAAGAAAAGTAGTCTAAGAATAGAGTGGACAACACTATAAAGAAAATATTAAAGGATTCTGGCATGACAGAGCATGAGTTTGATATTGCAAAGAAGACAGTAGAAGCAATCAGAGGTGTTGAGCAGAAAGAAATCTTGTCTCTACCTCCCTTGTCATCAAGTGTAGTTGAGCATGAACCTACACAAGTAAAGGTGAAAGCTGAGGAACCCAAGGAAGAACAAGAAAAAAGGAAATCCACTAGATCCTCTTCTTCTACACCCAGCAAGATAGTGAAGGAAAGTGGTACAGGACCTGGTAAGAGATAGAAAGTTTTGGTGCCACCAGTCCCTAGGAAAATTGTAGTAATTAATGATGATGACAGTACTATGAAGAAGAAAGCATGGAAACCCAAAATTGAGAGAGTGAATGAAGAAATCATACAAGAAGGAGACTTTACTAAGATGAATAAGTACTATGACCTTTATAACTATTCTGAGAGATTGAATCTTGAAAATTCTATTGTTAAGTACATGATTCTAGCTAACAAGAAGTTTGATACTATTGAAGGCAAGATTCCTGATGACCTATTCAAGAAGCTTGTTAACAAGAAAATGAGCGCACAAGAAGAAGATAAAACTATGAGAGAAAATATGGTGAAGAAACTATGTGTTGTGAAAGATGATGAGCATATTAAACATATTTTAAAGTCCCTTGGCACTCTTTTTAGGACCAAGAGGAGAACCATTCAAATCATGGCAGGATAGTATGAGAAAGTGAGAACAGAAACAAAACAAGCAATAATTAAAGTTATGGCAAAAATTGTTGCAGAGACTTTAGTTGCAACAGAGCAAGAGAAAGAAGCAGAACAGGAGGATATTCCTTCTCCACTTGCTATAAATATTGAAGAAGAATCTATGAATGTTGAAGGTACAAAGATTACTTTGGACACTGAAGAATATGTATTTTAGAACTTAGAAAACATTGTTGAAAATTCAGCTCTTGATGAACCAGATAGAACTGAACAAGCATAACTAACCCAATCTATGATTGGAGAACCTAAAGAAACTGAGGTAGAAGTACCCCTTCCTACAAAAGAAGACATTAGTCTTACTCCTAAGAGTGAAAAGATGAAAGAAATTGGATCTTTATTTAAAGATTTAGGAAAAGAAGTTGATCATGATGATCAGTTAGAATTGATCACTTCCCTGAATAAAATTATTGGTAAAAATAAGAAGGTAAAGAATCTTGAAGTTTCTATGAAGGACTTAACTGAAAAGTTACAAGGAGTTGTAACCACATAGATTGCAGACGTAGACCCTCTGGAGAAAGAAAAGAAACCTGATGAGAACTTTTGATGATGAGTTTACAAATTTATCTGAGATTGCAAAGGTAAAGGCACAAGCAAACTATGAGGCTGGAATGCTTTTGAGTATTAGTGAAAATATTAGAGATGATGTTAATAGTCTTGATATCTGTATCAAGGATTTGAGAAGACATTTGGGAACAGGAAAGTCTTTATACATACAGTGTACAACACTAGAGATTTTGGTAGTAGAAGAAGACAAGTAGATCAAGCTAAAGGAAGTAGAGATTTAGAATGAATCAAACCTTCTTTCTAATCCTAATGTGAAGATTATTTATGCTGAGAAGAAAGTTCGGAAGCTGTATGATGAAATAGGAATTTTGCAAGTTGAGAGGAATAGAAAAATGAGGAGACTCACTCTTCTGAGAGAACATACTTTCATGAAGATAAGTGTTATTGAAGAGTAGCTGGAAGAATGTCTTACTGCTAGGATATCATTTTATAATTTCAACTTTGAGACCCTTCAAGCATGTCAAATTGTAGCTTATGGACTGAGCACACTACTTAATGTGGGAGATTCCATCAAGAAGTCATGGGAAAAGGAGTTAGAAGCTATAAAAGTTGATTTTTTAGATTGTGTTGCAAGCCTACCAACTTTGCAATAAGACATTTAAGATATAATCTTTTGTGTTAGAATTTTGTTAGCCTCCCTACTTTATTTTGTCATTGTTGTCAAAGGGGGAGAGATACATAGAAAATTGAGAACTATACAAAGTAGAAGATTGATAGTATTATGTATACTCTTAGGGGGCCTATTGTAGTATATAGGAATTATTTTTGAGGAGATATAAGGATAGTATATATCTTATACTATGGCCAATTTTGAGACAATTTTGAAATTTTGTTATTGTACACTTAGCTAATTTTCTCATATGTTGCCACCAATGACAAAGGGGGAGATTGTTGGCAATTTGGCTGAACTGAGTATATAGATGTTGTCATTATGGCAACATATGATCCTCATGAAGATTTCACAAGTCAGAGAACAAGTATAGCATAGCTCATCACAAATTTGTCTAAGTGTGAGACAATGTTTTCACAGTGTACCTGGACACAGTTTTTGTTTGCAATGTTGACTGGAGTGAGTTCAATGCTTGTGGACTTGAACATAGACTGTATGATGGCTATTGATGACCCATCTCAAAGTCCAAGTTAGTACAACATGTACAGAATTAGTTATGACAATTTTACTGAAGACAATGTGAAGGCAACAAGATAGAATATGAAGGCAGAATTGGTAAAGAGTTAAGGGACTATTTTGTTTATCAAAATACTAACTTAAAAATATAAAGGGATGACATCCTAGATGTTAGCTCTTAGATAATGATATATGGAAGCCAACCATGTAAATTTATTAGCCTTAATAACTTGTATATATATGCAATTGTAATTGTAAAGTAAGAGTGAAGTGAATATAGAAAAGTGATGTAATAAATGTAATAGTGATGATGTGAAGATAAGAGGAGCAAAAGAATATTGATACAAGCAGAATAAGGTTATGTACCTTGACCTATTTTGTATACATTGTATATTACTTGTTTGGACAGTGGGCTCATCTAGTAATTAGATTTTGTATTGACAACTCCTAAAGGGTTGAGGCTTCTATCAAGGCATATAGTCCCTTAATCAGGACTGATACACTATATTCTTGTAATAGAATCCTAACAGGGTCAATATCCTTAACAAGATACTTTTGATTAGTGAATCTTTGTGGGTACCATCCCCACCGGGGTTTTCCCTTGGGCAGGGTTTCCTCGAGAACAAACAATGTGTTATGAGTTCTTTGATGTTATTGCTATGCATGTTATTTAGTTTCTTATGTTGTGCATGTGTGAAGATAATGTGTTATATCCATATTTGGGCAAAAGATAAAGTTTTTAGAATACTGATTCACCCCCCACCCTCTCTTTATTCCCTATTTCTAACACTTTTTTGTCTTTAGTGCAAGTTGTTGTCCTGAATATTCGAAGCTAGTTGCATCCTTTCTTTGAGGATTCCAAGATAGCCAGTGATATATATAGAAATTTTCCCTTTTTTATAGAGGGTGGTGAATATTATTTGTAAAGAGAGTTCCGATAATAGTACTTTGGTCCTATAATTTTTTGTCAAGAATGTATTGGTGCAGTAAAATATCAATAAAATATACTGGAACTCCTTTGCATGTTATGACTATCTTCATGTATGAATTTTGAATTCTTGTATGTATTAATATGTAAGGGATTTTGATACATTTTTTACAAGGTAAATAGTGGGGTTGAGCTTAAGTTTCTTTCAAGGGAAGGGTAAATCTTAAGGGAGATCTCTGGGAATTAATAGTTTGTATAAGAATTTGATAACAGGATGAGTGAATGGGAGAATGATGTGTAAGGCACTTCATTTGGGTTTTGGGATTTTTTTTTTGAAGGGTTTTTCTATTGATGTATGTTCTTTGACTCTGATGCCCTATGATTTGGCATTGGTCTTAGCTTAATTTACATTTTTCACCATCAACAATTTAAATAATCAGTTCACTTTAAGTTCTGTTGTATAATTTGAATGTATCTTGTCTAGGTCAAGGGAATGGATAACTATTGTAATGATTTAAAAAAGTAGATCTAAAAGGTAAACCCACTTGGGATTAAAGCTCAAAGTGAAGAAGGTTTTTTAACCTCAATACCTTAGTGTTTAAATTTTGTTAGATGCATCTATTCGGGGTGTTAGAGTTATATATTAGATGTTTCTGATTCCTATTTATCATCTACAAGTTTGAGCACTAACATTCTCTACTCTCTGTAACTTCTCTTTGATCTTCCTCTTCTCAATACCTTGATCACAACCCTAGAAATCATGAATTTCACTTCATACAATCAACCATCAACAACTACTTTATCTCACTTTTCAATAACAGTGGTACCAATTATATACACAACTTGCACTAACATAAAAAATGAAATTCAAATACTTTCCCACTCAAGTACTATGTGCCAAAATGAAAATCTTGATGTAAAACACATTTTACCATGACCACGTTGGCCCAAAATAAGATCTGTAAGTTATATCTCCAAGGTAGTCAAACATGTTTTGACTTATCCAAAGAATCACCTTAAATCCAAGTCATTTCTTTCTAAGAGAGAATAAATGACATCTCATCAAATCCTTATCATCTAAGACATCTCACCATAACAACTATATTCACTATAATATCTATACCGGTCAATAATCTAAGATCTGCCACTAGTAGCTCAAGAACTTGGACTCATAAACCTATAACCTCTTCTATCACTAAAATGATTGTACACTGATTGTCCAAATGAGTCATGGTTGCAACAATAAATTTTTATGAGTATATCCATGCTATGTCTAAGACCACTCCACTTAATTCCTTCCCAAACATTATTGATACCAAAATCTCCATCTGTAGTTGTTCTTCCTATACACCCCTCACTTTACTTAGCTTGATTCATTCTTACTGATTAAACAATGACATTACCATTTGTCCTAATAATTTGATATGACTAAGTTTGCATCAATGACAACCAAAATCAAAATCACCAATGACCACATACCAAAATATATCACAATGCCAACAATCTCCCCCTTTGGCATTGATGGAAAACCTTGGGTAAAAATATGTTTATCTCCCTAAATTAATCTTAACAATGATCAAAGAAAACAAACATAGAATCCCCTTAACACTATATATCTTAAACTCATATACATATATCTATAGATACATATTTTCACATATCCTTACTCTCCCACTTTTGTTAGCAATGACAAAGGTTCACATTCTATCAAATACATCTTTGAATTTTGTCTTTGTTGTCTCCAATGACATCTCCCATGACTTCCTAAAATGATTCATAGTAATAATATATCCATGTAGATCAAATGCAACTCCTCCATGGCATCCAAAGTACTCATGTCCGATAATCCAATTATAAATTCTACATTCTTTACATTTTGTTGCATCACCTCTACTGTAGGGGCTAAGTATGATTGTAACTCAAGTAGTTTGATGACCCTCTTGTCTTGTTCTACCTGAAACTTCTTCACCTTGTGTGTGATAATTTTCACTTTAGCACTATATTATTTTGCAGAGATTGAGATGGGATCAAACTTGTCAACTAAGTTGTCAATTTCCTTTTGTGCTTCATCTCTCCTCATGTCCAAATCCTTGGTGAAATCTAATAGTTTGGACACTTTAGTTAGTAACTGATCGAACTCCTTTAGTGTGACCTTAATTTCATCCACTAGACCAAAAAGGGTCTCCTTATCTTTTTTAATCTTCTCCACCAAATTTATTGTCCATTTCTTTACATAATGAGACTCTACCAACTTCATTATTGTAGTCTCACTATCATAAGTTTGATAAGCAATATCCTTACTCAATGTTTCCATTTGATCAATAATTATTGTATCTTTGTCATATTTTGCATCAAGAATTAGACCTTCTAAAATACCTCTATCTTCCTTCAGTAATGTATCCTTTGATCACTTCCTATAAAGGCTTAGAAACTAGGTATAATTCATAACTCAGGGATTGGACATCTGAATGAGAATTTTATCCTCTTTATAGAAATTCATTTAGTATGTCATACCAGGGATGTATTACTTGAAATGGGCCAACAAGGTATATGCACCAAGTATCACTCAGCCATACATTTTATCATTGCTGTAGGAAAAAAATGTTGATAGGAAACTATGCTATGATTACAGGAAATGAATGCTAAAGTAATGCTTAAGCTGGAGTTGCAGAAAAGTAAATGATGGAATAGAAACTATAGAAATATAACTGCTAACAAAACATGGAGACTCTTACAAACTATGCCATAGTACTTCTATTGTTCCACAACTTTGGCTGCAGGAGGCATTAGCCGATCTATAACTTTGGCTGTAGGAGCAGTTCAACACTTGGCACTGAAATAGCAGAAATGCAAGAAATGATTCTAACTAATATGAATATATCTAACAATGGATTTCTCACCAAGTGGGCCCCCTTGGATGAGTATCCTGAATCACAACTATTCTCAACTAAATATCAACACTTCATTTATTTATTGATTGAATGACAAAGTACAGAAATTCCATGAAAAAGTGAAAGAAAACTATTTCTATAATGAACTTGACAATGCCCTTCTTTCTCATGTAGGAGCATGGCTTTATTTAAAGGAAAAACTACTAACTACTTTCCTAATAGTGCCACAAAAATAGGTGGATCTTTATTACAACACTACTGAGTAGAAAGGAGGAAAGCTTTTAAGACTAAAACAAATTAAATCCAGAATGGAGGAAAGGGTTTCCATGACAAAAAATCTAACTTCCCACTCGCACCTAGATCTTCTTAGAGAAATTAACATTCCACCTTACTCTTCACTGGAACTACCACCTTATGTTAGGAATATTCCAAAGAGATAACTGAGAGGTGGGGGGGGGGGGTGAATCAGTTATCTACAAGTTTCAATTCTTTATCCAATTAAGTATACTTAAACACAATGAAAGAACACTTGAACACAACACCAATATTTTGGTTGCGGGGAAACCCAAATAGGTAAAAACCCCAGTGGGAATTGACACCCACTAATATTCTACACTAGTGTATAATGATCCTTGTTAGAAGATCCTTAACCCTGTTAGGAGTTACTTTACAATATATTTAGTATAGTAGACCTGGTCAAGGGTCAGACCCTATTAGGAGTCTTTTACAATTAACCCTGTTAGGGGTGAGGACACACTATCCGAGAGAACACTACTCAAAGGGGTGAAGGCTACAACCTTCTATTTAATAGATACACACTATATCTAGATCTTGGTGAATTGTGCTTTGACCTACTATCTAGATCAGTTCCAATGTATAGCATAAATACTTTACTTGGTCACATAGACCTTCTTCTGATGGTTCAACACTTCACACACTCTGCTTTGCTCTTCACAAACTATGAACCACACTCAAGCAATCACAATTGACTACCTATAAATATCTTTTCTATAAATGATATAATCAAGTCAGCCTATTAGAACCACCTTGAAATCATATTAGAGAAGCCATAAAAAACTCCAATAATAATTTAGTCAGCTCTACTAAGCACGCAACACATTCTGTGACCTGTCCATTAAGATAATTGTAGACACACGCTACACATTGTCGGCTCTACCAAAATAACTAGATCTTTCTCTTCAATTGACTACCTATAAATATCTTTTCTATAAATGATATAATCAATTCAACCTATTAGAACCACCTTGAAATCATATTAGAGAAGCCATAACAAACTCCAATAATAATTCAGTCAGCTCTACTAAGCATGCAACACATTCTGTGACCTATCCATTAAGATAATTGTAGACACACGCTACACATTGTCGGCTCTACCAAAACAACCAGATCTTTCTCCTCAAGCTAAATTATCTCATGCACTATTAACCCAACCTTCCTAAGTCTTCTCCAGGCTCTAATCCAAGGGTGCATACCAAAATTATAGGTGCAACTCTAGAACCAATATAATCTATGTCGGCTCTTCTGAACAAACACATGAAACTACTACTGGTGAATAGTGACTGCATAACTTCACTTCTACTAATCATCAGACTTTGCATCCATGAATGTAAAATCACTAACATGTCTTCATCACATATCCAAATGCATAAGGCTCCATGATAACTATACGCACAACCATTCATAGGAAACTGCCTGTTACTCTATCAGGAACACTACTGATACAAGCTGCTATATAACTATCTATACTAACAGTTAACCTCTATGCCCATGATATCATGATAATAACATGTCCATGCTACATATATTGAAATCTTACTACATAAGTCTTCCACACATGCTACTTACCATATGTTGTCATCAATGACAAACATACAGTCAATACTGGCTTGCTGGCAAATCTCCAACAATCTCCCCCTTTGGCATTGATGGCAACATATGGAATGAAAAACTCCACCAATCCAAATGAACATTTCTTTTATAAAATTATCCATTTCCTCTTCAAAACTCCCCCAAGGATGAATCCTCCATCTACTGCAATATTCTTCAACATTCTCCATTTCCTCAACTGAACTACTTCCATAACTAAATACTACTCCCCCTTAGTATATTACACCTTCTTTTGCTTCCATTTTTCAGGACTATATTTTACTCCCCCTTTAACATCAATAGAAAAGGGCACCAAATAGTTTAAGCACTAGTACTACTCCTAAGGTAGAGTAGTCAACCATCCATCAGTCCTTGAGGACTAATGCTCTTTCTTCTTTCTTCTAGGCAAAATCAGGGAAGGGCATTAATCCCAACTTCTCTCTGAGATACTCAAAAGTATCCTTTGACAAGGGCTTTGTGAATATGTCTGCTAGCTGATCTTTATTACTCACATAGTCCAACTTAACTTCTTTTTCTACTACTTTCTCTCTTAGGAAGTGATACTTGATCTCAATGTGTTTTGTCTTTGCATGCATCACAGGGTTCTTCGACATGTTGATAGTGCTAGTGTTATCACAGTGAATAACACTAGGATAATTGATCTGAATTCCAAAATCCTTTATCATCTACTTGATCCAAACAATTTTAGAACAATTTAGGGTTGCTACAACATACTCCACTTTTGCTATTAACTGACAAATGCAATTTTGTTTCTTTCTTTTCCAAGTGACAAGTCTATCACCAAGAAACATTGCTCCATGTGATGTACTCTTTATGTCATCAACACATCCTACCCAATCTGCATTAGTATACACATGAAGCTCAACATTTTCTAAATTAGGATACCATAGACCATAGTCTATAGTGCCTTGCAAGTATTTGAATATCCTTTTTACTGCCATGAGGTGACTTTGTTTAGGCTCTGCTGCAAATCTTTCAACTATGCCAACTACATTGGAAATATCAGGTCTAGTCTGAGTAAGATAAATGAGTTTACCAATCATAGAATTGTACAATGTTATATCTACTACTAGTGAGTCATCTTCTTTTGTAAGCTTGCATCCAGTTATCATAGGTGTCCCTATTGGCTTGCAATCCTCCATCTTAAATTTCTTCAATATCTCTTTCACATACTTGGTCTGATTAATGAAAATACCTTTCTCTGTCTACTACACATTCAATCCCAAAAATTACTTGATAGGTCCAATCATTCTTATCTCAAATTCACTCTTCATCTCCTTAGAAAATTTAGTACTAAGTTTGTCATTTACCTCCAATGATAATGTCATCAACAAATATAGCTACAAGTAGTAGTCCTTCAGATGTATCTTTTATGAATAGGTTACAATCTTCTGCTCCTTTCTTGAATCCAAACTTTGTTAAATATCCATCAAGTCTCTCATACCAAGCTCTAGGGTCTTGCTTAAGTCCATATAGGGCTTTCTTCAATCTGCATACCATATCAGGTCTGTCTAATAGGGTAAATCCTTTTGGCTGCTCAATATATACTTCTTTTAATTCGCCATTCAGGAATGCTGACTTAACATCCATCTGATAAACTTTGAAGTTTTTGAAATTTGCAAAAGCTAAAAACAACTTAATAGCTTCTAACATTCTTACTGGTGAAAAAGTGTCTAAATAATCAATACCTTCTCTTTGTGCATATCCCTTACATACCAATCTTTTTTTATTCCTCACTACTATACCATCTTCATTCATCTTGTTTCTAAATATCCACTTTGTTCCAATCACATTTTTATCACTAGGTCTTGGGACCAGTTCCCAAGTATCATTCTTGATAATTTGATCTAGTTCTTCTTTCATAGCATCATGCCAATCTAAATCATTGCATGCATCTTCAACACTTAAGGGTTCAATCTGAGATAGTAAACATACCACCTCATTGCTTGCAGAACTCTTTTCTTTTGATCTTGTTGTGAATTTTCCACTCTGATCTCTGATGATGTCATCCTTAGAATGATATCTAGATGTAAACTTTGGAGCTTTGGGTGAGACTATCTTATCTTCCTTAGGAGTTTCTTCTTCACTTTTCTTAGGGTCATTGAATAACAAATCAATATTGTCAAACATTTCTTTAATATCTATCTCACTAGTGGAAGGTCTAGGTTCTTCTTCAATCATGGGTGAGTAATCATGATATCTTTCTTGAACCATAAACTTTTCATCAATCTTAACATGATATCTTTCAATAATATTTTTCAATCTTAAATTGAAACATCTATAAGCTTTACTCTTAATAGAGTAACCAAGGAAAATACCTTCATTGCTTCTTGCATCACACTTGCCTACTGCTTCATCTCTCTTGATGTAGCACTGGCTTCAGAAGATTCTGAAGTAGTTTACTGTGGGAACATTACCAAACCATAGCTCATATGGTGTTTTGTCTATGCTAGGCCTCAATTGAATTCTATTGATGGTATAGACTATTGTATTGACTGCATCTCTCCAATAGGTGTGTGTAACTTTTACTTCAATCATGATGGTGCGCGCTGTATCAAGGATGATCCTATTCCTTCTCTCTACAATTCTATTCTACTAAGGGGTTCTAGGTGCACTCAGCTGCCTCTTGATGCCATGTTCTTCACAGTACTCATAGAATCTATCAAAGGTGAATTCTCCTCCTCTATCTGATCTCAAATATTTTATCTTTAGTCTAGATTCATTCTCAACCTTGGCTTTGACTATTTTGAACTTCTCAAATGCTTCTTACTTGTCTTTCAAGAATGCAACCCACATCATTCTAGTATAGTCATCAAAAAATAAAATGAAATACCTTTCACCATAGTATGATCTTGTTTGAGTTGGACAACATAGGTCTATATGAATCAGATCCAACTTGTTCTTTATTGAATTGTGCTTGCTCCTGAATGAGTTTCTCACATGCTTTCCCATCACACATTCCTTACATATAGTATCAACTAGCTTTTCTATGATAGGTAGATCTCTCACTGCCTTTACATTGCTTATATTAACTATGTTATCAAAATTGATATGACATAGTCTTTTATGCCACAACTAGCTATCATCTACTTTAGCAACAAAACAACTTTCTTCTAGATTAAGTTGAAAAACACTACATTTAGTCTTTGATCCTGATGCAATTATTTCTCCTTCTTTGTTGATAATGATGCACTTGTTTCCATTTAATTCCAATCTATAACCTTTGTCAAGTAACTTCCCAATACTTAGTAGCTTATGTTTCAAACCATCAACATAAAGAACATCATCAGTACTATTCTTTCCATCCAAGGTGATGACTCCTCTACCAACGATGGGTTTAGGAGTGTTATCTCCAAACTAACCATGCCACCATTGTATTTGTCTAGATGAACAAATATGTCCTTATCACCTGTCATGTGATGTGAAAAACCACTATCTATAATCTAGTTTGTCCTTATATCAGCTTGTGAAATCAATGCTAGCTCTTGTTCTTCTTTCTCATCATCATGATCTGTCTCATTGTTCATTTTATCTATAATAGCAATAAATCCAATTTATTCTTCAGCTGAATCATCATATAAAACTCCATCTCTAGCATAGTAACATTCCTTAGAGTATTTAGGCTTGCAGTCATTTTTGAACTTTCTAGCTCTTGTAGGACACTTAGATATGAAGTGATCAATCTTATTACATGAAAAGCATTTAAATGGAAATTGACCTTCATATTTTCCTTTTCCTTTCTTTTCTCTTTTTGAAATCATAACAATGAAATCATCTAGTGTTTTCTCTTCCTAATCATCATCATAATTACTAGAAGTGTTTGCAGATTTCTTACCATGGACTATTGCTTTGAAGGCTATCTCACTTTTAGGTTCTGTCTTAAATCTTGAAATATCAAAAGCTGAGATTTTGCTGATCAAGGTCTCTCTCTTGAAATTTGATGTAAGCTGCATGGTCTCATCAAGGATGTTGATCTTGTTTTCATATTCTGGAGTGAGATTAGTCATCAATTTGTCCATAATATCTTCCTTTGAGATCTCTCCACCATTTTTCCTGATTCCAGCAACTGCTTCATTGATCCTTTGATTGTAAGCTCTATGTTTTCTTTAGGTAGCATTTCTAATGCATTGTATCTTTTCTTCCATGTTTTTCTATGTGCATCCTTTGCTTGTTTGTCTCCTTCAAATATGTCTTCTAGGTACTTCCATATTTTGTGGGCTGTATCTACTTTCTTTATTTTTGAAAATTGACTATCAGATAGGGTGCTGATAATGGCTTCTTTGGCTATTGCATTTTGATAAAACAATTCATTTTTCTTTTCAGTAGCATCATCCTTTGCAAGGTCTTCTAAAGTGGGGATCTTAACTACTTTGATAGTTACATCAAAAGCTTCAAAAGAAATGCATTGCAAATGAGTCACCATCTTGTTCTTCCAATCAAGATAATTCTCTCCATCAAACTTAGGACTTTCTTTTCTAAAGAATGCCATCTGATCAACCTCAAGCTATTAAACTTTCTCTCTGAGGCACTTGGCTCTGATACTAATTGTTAGGAATAGTCCCAAGAGATAACTGAGGGGGGGAGGGGGGGAGTGAATCAGTTATCTACAAGTTTCAATTATTTATCTAATTAAGTATACTTAAACATAAAGCATAAACACAATGAAAGAACACTTGAACACAACACCAATATTTTGGTTACGGGGAAACCCAAATAGGTAAAAACCTCAGTGGGAATTGACACCCACTAATATTCTGCACTAGTCAATATCCTTGTTAGAAGATCCTTAAACCTGTTAGGAGTTGCTTTACAATATATTTAGTAGAGTAGACTTGATCAAGAGTCGGACCTTGTTAGGAGTCTTTTACAATTAACCCTATTAGGGGTGAGGACGCACTGTTCGAGAGCACACTGCTCAAAGGGGTGAAGGCTACAACCTTCTATTTAACAAATACACACTATATCTAGATCTTGGTGAACTACACTTTGACCTACTATTTGGATCAGTTCTAATGTATAGAAAAATAATTTACTTGGTCACATAGACCTTCTTCTAATGGCTCAACACTTTGCACACTCTACTCTGCTCTTCACAAACTATGAACCACACTCAAGCAATCACAAATGACTACCTATAACTATCTTTCCTCTAAATGATATAATCAAGTTGGCCTATTAGAACCACCTTGAAATCATATTAGAGAAGCCATAACAAACTCCAATAATAAGTCAGTCATCTCTACTAAGCACGCAACACATTCTAGGACTTGTCCATTAAGATAATTGTAGACGCATGCTACACACTGTCAGATCTACCAAAACAACTAGATCTTTCTCCTCAAGATGAATTATCTCATGCACTCTTAACTAAACCTTCCTAACTCTTCTCCAAGCTTTAATCCAAGGGTGCATATTGAAATGATAGGCACAACTCTAGAACCAATATAATCTCTGTTAGCTCTTCTGAACAAACACAGGAAACTGCTACTAGTGAATAGTGACTGCATAACTTCACTTCTACTAATCATCAGACTCTGTGTCCATGAATGTAACATCAATAACACATCTTCATAAAATATCCAAATGTGCAAGGCTCCATGGTAACTGTATGGACAATCATACATAGGATACTACATGTTACTCTGTCAGGAACACTACTGATACAAGCTACTATATAACTATTTGTACTAATAGTTAACCTCTGCACCAATGATATCATGTTGATAACATGTCCATGCTACATATACTAAAATCTTACTACATAAGTCTTCCACGCATGCTACTTACCATATGTTATCATTAATGGCAAACATATAGTCAGTACTAGCTTGCTAGAAAATCTCCAACACCTTATCCTTTAACTAGAGCTATATTGAATGTTCTTTCATTGAAAGCTACAAGAAGACTGAGTGGAACACTCCATGAATGAATGTATCGTACCTAGTCAAAACAACATTCACTATTCTAATGTACTATGCCTTCAAGGGTTACGATAAGACATTTATGATAGTAATTATCAGAACACACATAATTAATCATATTCAAACATCTACTCTACTCATTGAAGCACAAAAATGTCTTTCAGAACATAAAATATAGTAATTTATCCAAGCATAGCATATTTAAGTACATTTAAACCAAGATAAATGTTTGTTGGTAGTATGCCATATAGTAGTAGAAAAACATAAGAGTCTTGAGGTAAATGTATCAAAATGAAGTAAAAGGCCTAGCAATTATCATCCTAGGGTATCCTAAAGTATGGCATTAATATGCCTCATCATTTTTCCCCTATGAAGACTAGGGCTTGTCCTCAGGCACTAAAGAGTTTTTAATCTTTTCTAGCACCCTAAAGTTGCCTTCTTGTGTTTGTCTGATCATAGAAGTGGGCACCCTCCAGTAGAACCCATTCCACACATCGAAGAAGGATATTGGAAAATAGAGAATGGGTGCATGTAGAATTTGAAAGGTTGTCCTTAGCTTATGGGAATAGAGCTGCAGATGGATTACAACAGATGTAGGCCAAATTGACTATGTTTTTTAAAAAGGCAAAGCCAAACAACATCATCAACTTTAGAGAAGCTATGCAAAGGGTCCACTGGTACATAGAATTGGGCCAACAGCCAAGACTAGAGTGATGGATACCTCTCAAATTCTAGCCTCCTGTACTCCTATGACCACTATACAATTGTGTAGATGATGAGCTAGATGAGGATTTAGAGCTACGTCGGTGAGTTAGGGTGGACAAAATGAATGGGTTCTACTGGAGGGTGCGCACTTCTATGATCAAAAAAATACAAGAAGGTGATTTCAGGGTGCTAGAAAAGATTAAAAACTCTTCAATGCCTAAGCACAGGCCCTAGTCTTTGTAGGGGGAAAAATGATGAGGCATATTAATGCCATACTTTAGGATACCCTAGGATGATAATTGCTAGACCTTTTACTTCATTTGGATACATTTACCTCAAGACTCTTATGTTTTTCTACTACTATATGGCATATTGCCAACAAACATTTAACATAGTTTAAACATACTTAAATATGCTATTCTTGGATAAATTACTATATTTCTTGTTCTAAAATATATTGTTGTGTTTCAATGAGTAGATCTTTGAATATGATTGATTATGTGTGTTATGATGATTACTATCATAAATTTCTTATCCTAACCCTTGATGGCATAGCGCATTGGAATAACAAATGTTGTTTTGACCAGGTATGATGCATTCATTCATGGAGTGTTCCACTCGGTCTTCTTGCATCTTTCAACAAAAGAACATTAAATACACCACCAGTTGAAGGATAAGGTGGTAGTTCCAGTGAAGAGCAAGGTGACATGTTAATTTCTCTAAGAAGATCTAGGCACGAGTGGGAAGTTAGATTTTTTGCCATGGAAACTCTTTCCTCCATTCTGGATTTAATCTATTTAAGTCTTAAAAGCTTTCCTCCTTTCTAGTCAATAATGTTGTAATAAAGATCCACCTATTTCTATGGCATGGTTAGGAAAGTAGTTAGGACTTTTTCCTTTAAATAAAGCCCCACTCCTGCATGAGAAAGGAGGGCATTGTCAAGTTTATTATAGCAATAGTTTTCTTTCACTGTTTCATGGAATTTCTGCACTTTGTCATTCAATCAATAAATACAGCGCCAGTATTGAATGTATTGAGCCTTTATTTTTTAGTGTATTTTTCAGCGGAAGAACATTCAATACAGCACCAATTGAAGGATAAGGTGATAGTTCCAGCAAAGAGCAAGGTGGAATGTTAATTTCTCTGAGAAGATCTAGGCATGAGTGGGAAGTTAGATTTTCTGTCAGGACAACTCTTTCCTCCATTCTAGATTTAATCTATTTTAGTCTTAAAAGCTTTCCTACTTTCTAGTAAGTAGTGTTGTGATAAAGTTCTGCCTATTTCTGTGGCATGGTTAGTAAAGTAGTTAGGATTTTTTCCTTTAAATAAAGCCCTGCTCCTACATGAGAAAGGAAGGGCATTGTCAAGTTTATTATAGCAACAGTTTGCTTTCACTTTTTCATGGAATTTTTGTACTTTGTCATTCAATCAATAAAGAAATTTAGTGTTGATATTCAGTTGAGTATAATTGTGATTGAAGATACTCATCCAAGGGGGCCCACTTGGTGAGAAATCCAAAGTTAGATAGATTCATATTAGTTAGAATCATTCCCTACATTTTTGCTATTTCAGTGCCAAGTGTTGAACTGCTCCTACAACCAAAGTTATAGATCGGCTAACACCTCTTGCAGCCAAAGTCATGGAACAATAGAAGTAGTATGGTATAGTTTGTAAGAGTCCCCATGCTTTGTTAGCAGTTATATTTCTGTAGTTTCTATTCCAGCATTTACTTTTCTGTAACTTCATCTTAAGCATTACTTTAGCATTTATTTCTTGCAATCATAGCATAGTTTCCTTTCATCATTTCTTTCTTGCAGCAATGATAAAATTTATGGCTGAGTGATACCTGGTGCATATACCTTGTTGGCCCATTTCAAGTAATATGTTCTTGGTCTGACATACTAAATGAATTTCTATAAAGAGGATAAGCTACTTGGTCGGATGTCCAATCCTTGAGTTCAAAATTATACCTAGTTTTTGAGCCTTTATAGGAAGTGATCATTTTTGGTGCCAGTTCAAGAACATTCAATACAGTGCCAGTTGAAGAACATAGTCAATCTAACCCACCTCTACTGCTCTAAAGTTGATGACATTGGGTGGCTCTGCTGAATCCACCAACCTTAGATTTTGGCTTCTTTAAAAATATTTAAAAACCAAAGCCAGCTATGATTTTCACATATTGTCTGATATTTCCCCTTCCATCCTTACTAAGCAATAGAAACCCTGAGTTAGAACAAAGTACAAAGTTTTGGAAATTAGGAGAAATTGTAAAACATTGAAGCTAAGAACAAGGGTTGTAGAAATTTTTGGTAAATAAGTATGGGTGGGCAACCTATTCGGTCAGAACTAGCTAGTCACACATCATTGTTGCAAGATCAAGTGAGTGTTTGGGAATTCAATCATGTGGGTTGGCTCAACTATTTTATCAGATTAAACGGTCATGACAAAGATATTGTAGTGGAATTCTTGCATACATTCAGCAATGGCGTGGCTTATGTGAAAGGTTTGTGAATTGAAGCTTCTAAAATCCAAATAGTAGAAGTCTCTAGACTTCCTTCTGTAGGAGAACCTTTTCTTCATGGTCATTGTAATACCCCAAAAATGGGCTATAGGTTCATTAACCTCCTACATCAACAAATCGATTGAAATCAACATCAAATTCCTAACCCAAGGCACATCTGCACATCAGCTTATCAAAATCCTAATTGATTTTATCTTAATTCTGCATCAAGGAATACTATTTGGCGATAAATGTCATTATTTCTCCTAAAGTTGACTAATTGAATATGTTGAATATTTGATTAATTAATTTAATTCTGCCACTTAATTATTTAATTAGATTTAATTATATTTATTCCTAATTAATATTATTTAATTTTGATAATAAATAAAAAATCCTATGAATAATCAGTTGAATTCTTATTTAATTGATTAAATTCAGTTGTCAATATTTAATGATATAGTTTGGAATAAAAGTTTGATTTAATAATTGATCAACCCATAAATCGGTTATTTTAAATTCAAAATCAGTTAAGTTGAGAATAAATCACTTTATTTTTAAATTAATTCATATTAAATCATGCATAATTAGAAAAGTAGTCAACTTTAAATCAATTATCAATTTCAATTTGTTAACTTTCCAACCTCAACATGTGATTGTGAGTTGAAAAAGTGAACTAAACTCTATTTTGAGTCAACAAGTGCTTTTGCATGATTTTATGAGTTGATATTTTCCTGATTTCTTGTTAACTCAAAAATCAACTTGAGTTTATCAAGAGTGATTTGTGGCTTTTTCTCAATGCATCCTCAAGCCCTAGATTTCTATATAATCAAGGCTCAACTCTTCATAAAAGAATCCCTCAAATTTGCAAACTTACTCTGGCGAATTTGCATCTGAAGAATCAAGCTTTTGCGAACAAGGCGATTGTGAGATTTTTTTTTTTTTTGAGCATTCATAGCATTCATTCATAGTATATCATTGTTAGATCATTTGCATATCATTTCAATTCATTCTAAATTAGTTTCATATCAAGTTTTTCATCAAAATTGCATAGAAAAAAAAAAGAAAGATTAATCTACATTTCATCTTCATTTCTTTCAATCATTAAATCCTTCATTTAGGTGTTGCATTGTCACTGATCTCAGTCTAAATCTAAGAATACCATACTTCCACCTACTAGAAGGAAGTAAATCGCCTGGTTAGCTATATTGTTCTTATTTACAGATTTCTTGATTTGCTAACCTCTAATGTTTTACTGAAGTGTTGTGTATCCAGCTAGGTACAAAATTCACACACACATTTCTGGCACCCACCGTGGGGCCCTAAAATGAGTTTCCATTCTTTTCTATCAAAAATGCGATTTTTATTTTCTATCCATACAATTTTTGTATGACATTTGACAGATTGTCATACCAGGACCTACTAATTGTTGTATGATAGTTGGCAATTTTGAGAATTGTCCCAATTGTTTGGTATTCTCATTTAGGACTTACTTTGTTGTGTGTACATAGACCCACTATCATTTCATGTCTGGATTGTCGTATGGGAGGTAACACATTATCATGCAAGTTTTGGTACCAGAAATTCAATTATCATATCAGATTTATAGGCAGTCTTTCAGATTTGGACTGACAACTAACCCTAACAATTGATATCTTTTATTTCTGATTGATACTTGTTGTTTTTGCTCATAGGTAAGTGCAAAAAAATTTCAAATCAAGTAAAATCTACTAAGTGCATTGCATAGGAACTCAAGCATTCTACTAAGATCTGATAACATTTTGATTTGGGACATAAAATGAACCTCTCATGTGTCTAGCTTGAGTGTCTTCCTTGCTTTTATAAATCACGCTTCAGTTTTGGGCTCTAAAAAGAACATAGATTTTATTTCTGCATATCTGTTACACATAGTAATTAGGCCCTATGAACACTATCTATGGAGTTCTTAAGGGAGTGGGCTTCATTCTCTTGTTTTGCATGTGAAGCTCTTCTCAAAGATAGATCCCCTTGTAGGTAGGGAGGATATTGTTATTATCTCATGTTCTACTTGGTTTAGTCCTCAACTTTGATCAGTACAATCTCTATTGGTCACACTTAGAGAGCTTGATAGAAATTATTGTAGACATCATGAACCTTGGTGGGGTAGTTTCAGTCTTAGTGTGTCAATTGATCTATTTGCTATGTTCTGGTGAAGTGAAGAGGCTAGAGGATTATGTTCTACTCCCTTTTTGGGTAGCATCAGAAACTCAAATCCTTGAATCTAAACTAAGTCCCCCTGTGGTCCTTTTTGTGAGTCACCTTTAGAGAGGGTTAACCATAGTGGACATTCCCTTTATTAGGTCAATCACATGGATGAAATCTCAAGTAGTAATAGCTATTTTTTTCATGGTAGAAACAACCGCTATATAAATGTCCTTGTGGAAGAAATATTCACGTGTAGTCTCTTGTTGGGCTATCCAATCTCCTTAGTAGTTCCTCATTGATTAAATTTCAAAACTATGTCAAAACCTCGGTGCGCCTAGATTGGATTTTTCCCTATAAGAATTTGCCTAAGGCAAAGAATGAATGCCAAGATCTAGAAGCTCAAAAGATAGCACAAGAGAGACAAAATATGATATGATCAAATGATCAAATAATGAATCATAGATTGATTTATTTATACAATGTAGAATTCCTCAATATATAGGCAATGCATGATAACTAGAAGATATGCAAGTGATAAACTATCAACTAGACATGGTGGAATCACATATCCACCAAAGGTGGATCATCCTCCATTTTACATGAAAGTATGAGAAACATGTGTAAAAATGAGAGGATGATAATGTGTGTTGGATACAATTGTCTGAAGGACATTGTTGGATTAGCTATGTGTTGTCTTTGATGTCACACAAATGTCATATCAATTATTGCTCTCAATATCTACCGAGATCAGTCAGTCAGCTAGGTGGTTTTTAGTGTCTATCAAGTTCTCTTAGGTGTCTAAAGGAAACATGACAAGGTAATAGTGTTAACCGAGTCTCCTCGGTTATCAAAGGAAAATTAGTGGTTACTGAGCTCTCTTAGTTTCCAAAGGATATTGCAAAATTTTTTGTGGTTACCGAGTTCTCTTGGTCACCGAAGGAAATCTTTTCAGGATCAATGTTTACCGAGCAAGGTCGGCCCTTTCAAAGAATTTTGTTATTATAGTTTGTTTATCCCAGCCGACTGTTATAATAATTATTAGTGCTGACTTGACAATCTAAATGATTATGAAATGGCATATATATATAGAAGGTCAAGTGGTGAATAAAAGATATACAACATGTAGAAATCATTTTGAAGAAAGGTGTGTGTGAATTTTGAAGGATGGTCAGATATCCTTGAGGAGCAGCAAAGATTTAATTGATCAGTAAGGATCTAGTGAAACAGAACAGAGATCTATATTCAGTAATTTAGTTGCAAGTCATTTCATTGTTACTCTCTAGCAATTGTAGTAGTGATATCAAAATCTCTTAACCGAGTTGGTTTAACAACCATTTTGTAAATCCTCTAACAAGGTAACAGTTCTATTGAATTGTTTCAAGACCTCTTACAAGGCCACTCCTAGCAGGGTGATTAAATCCTCTAACAAGGTCACACCTAACAGTGTGTTTTGTAACCTTTTACCTGGTTGGCTTCTAACCGGGCATCACTTCAGAAGAGTGAAAAATAGTAACTAGTTACATTGGTGGTTTTTCCCATATTGGGTTTCCATGGTAAATCTGGTGTCTCTTGTGTTCATGTTATTTTATTTATTCATGTAAGTTAATCAATGATGAATGCTTAAGAACAGTTTAAATATTACACACTTCAAGGATCAAGTTTTTAACATTTCTTTACCAAGTGGCATAGTAAATAATTTGTTAAGATATTTAAGGGATCAGTGGTAATATTTTTGTGGTTAACTGATTCACCCCCCCCCCCCCTTCTTAGTTACTTCATCTATATTTCCAACAATTGGTATCAGAGCTTTTGGTGCTTGGAGGAAGGGTTTCAAGGACCTAAGCTAAAGATCAGGATGTCTTACAAAAGAGAAATTCCAAGGCTTAACAAAAATAACTTTTCAGCATGGCAAGGTCTCATGAGACTACATCTGGCTTCCATTGATGATTCATGATGCAAATATATTTATCAAGAATATACAATTCCTACTGGCACATTAACTGTTGAAGACATTGCTGAGAAGAAGAACCATAACACTATGATGATAGACATTACATCAGCTCTTAGCTATGAAGAATTTGATGAAATCAAAGACTGCACAACTGCTCATGAAATGTGGAACAAGCTAAAGAAAATCTATGGCGGTGATGACAATGTGAAGAGAGCCAAAGCAGAGAGCCTAAGAGGACAGTTTGATCAAATGAAAATGAGAGAAGAAGAAAACATTGCAAAATATGTTGAAAGGATCAAGACAAGTGTTAGTGCAATCAGAGCTTCTAGAGGAAAAATTGATGATGAAATGGTTATAAGTAAGGTTCTTAGAACATTACTCATTATTTCTGCAATAAGAGTTTCTGCTATTCAAGAAAGAAGATGTGAAGAAAATCACAATATAACTTTGGATACCTTAGTTGGAAGATTGATAGCCTTTGAACTGGATAACTATGACAACTATGTTCCAACTTCTAAAAATATTGAATCAGCTTTTGAGACCAAACTTTCACTCAAGAAAGGGAAGAAAATCCAATCAGAAAGTGAAGAAGAATCAGAGGAAAGTTCTGATAGCGATCTTGAAGTTATTGAAGCATTACTTGCAAAGAAGTATTCAAGAGGTAGAGGAAAATACAAAGGTAAAACTCCCTTAATCTATTTTTCATGTGAAGAAATTGGTCATATTGCAGCTAGGTGTCCAAAAAAGCAAAGCAAAGATGAGAAGAAAAATTACAAGTACAATGGCAAGAAAAATTTCAAATCATTCAAGGATAAAGGTAAGAAAACATGTTTTTTAGCTAAAGATTTAGATGATAGTGAAGAAGAAATTGTCTTCATTGCTGTAAAAGATGAATCTGATAATGATGAAGATGAGATGGCACTTATCTCTCATATAAGCAAGAATGATACATGGATTATAAATAGTGGATGTTCACATCATATGACTGGTGACATGACCAAGTTTGAACATTTTGAAAACTTTGATGGTGGTAATGTAAGGTTTGGAAACAATGAACCCTGTTGTATAAAAGGAAAGGGACAAATTTCATTAACCAAAGAACTTATATGTGATAATGCATATTGGGTCAAAGGACTAAAGCATAATATTCTAAGTGTAGCACAACTAATCAACATTGGATTCAAGGTTGAATTCATGAATGGCAAAGCAAGATGTTGGATGACAAAGGAAAACTAATAAGATCAGGCAAAAAAACCAAAGGTAACCTGTTTTATCTTGATCTCGGTGATTATCATGTTTTATTGCTCAAATTAAAGAAAGTTGGTTATGGCACAAAAGGTTATGTCATATAAATTTTGACAACATGATGAAAATAAGCAAATTCAAGAAAGTAAGAGGTATTCCTACTTTGAAGAAACCTGATGTTGGTCTATGCAAGAATTGTCAAATTGGTAAAATGGGAAAGTCTAGTTTCAAAAGTAAAAACTATCAGTTTGAAGATATTTTGGAAATTGTGCATACTGATTTATGTGGACCTATTGGAATTGAGAGCTATACTAGAGAAAAACTCTTTATTCTCTTTGTTAATGATTATTCTAGAATGATGACTATTATGTATTTAAGAGAAAAGTCTGAAGCATTTGAGAAGTTCAAATGGTATTTAGCAAGAGTAGAAAAGGAAATAGGAAAAAGAATAAAATGCTTGAGATCAGACAGAGGTGGTGAATTCATCTCCCATGAATTCAATAATTTCTGCATTGAAAGAGGAATCAAAAGATAGGTATCAGCCCCGAGAACTCCTGAGAAGAATGGAATAGCTGAAAGAAGGAATAGATCTATCATGGACTATGCAAGGACTCTAATGATTGAAAAGAACATTGCTATAAAATACTGGAAGGAAGCTATCAGCATTGCAGTTCATACCTTGAACTGAGTACAGCTAAGAAAAGACACATTCAAGACTCCATATGAGCTATGGTATGGCTACAAACCAAATGTAAGTTACCTAAAAGTATTTGGTAGTAAATGTTACATCTTAAAAGAATCTAGAAAAGGAAAATTTGATGTAAAAAGTGATGAAGGAATATTTTTGGGATATTCTTGCAAAAGTAAGGCATATAGATGTCTAAATTTGTCTACTCACAAAATCATAGAAAGTGCACATGTGAGAATTGATGAGTTTGCAGAAAAGATTGAAGAAGAAAGCAAAAAGGAACCAGAGGACTATAGAAAATTTATTTACATCAAACTTGATACATTGCCAGACACATGTAAGGAGACTACATCTACTAAGCCTAGTACAGTAACTGAGTCACAAGAAGAAGTTTAGACTGAGTCACAAAGTACTGAGTCTTAGTCTGAAGCTACCAAGCAAGTATCTACCGAGCCCAAGCAATCAGAACCTGAAGATGAAGAAGATGATAATGTAACTCATTCAGGAAGCAAGGAACCTGTATTAGCCAAGTACGTTAGAAAGCATCATAAACTAGATCAGATTATTGGAAACAAATCAGATGGTACTATGACAAGAAGTAAACTAAAAGGTACATGTTTATTTGTTGATTTTGAACCTAAAAATGTCAAAGATGCATTAGAAAATGAAAGTTGGATTGAGGCTATGAATGAAGAAATAGAGAAAATAGAGAAAAATAAGACATGGACTCTTGTACCTAGGCCTAAAGATAAAAATGTAATTGAGATAAAATGGGTATTCAAAAATAAGTTGAATGAAGATGGTCAAGTATCAAGAAACAAAGCAAGATTGGTATGTAAAGGATATTCTCATGAAGAAGGAATAGATTATGGAGAGACTTTTGTTCTTGTTGCAAGATTAGAAGGTGTGAGGACTTTACTTGCATATGTAGCACATAAAGGATTTAAGGTATATCAGATGGATATCAAATCTGATTTTCTCAATGTTATTCTTGAGGAAGAAGTCTACATTGAGCAACCTGAAGGTTTTATTGATCCAGACAAAAGGGATATGGTCTGCAAATTACACAAAGCATTGTATGGTCTGAAACAAGCTCCTAGAGCATGGTATGAAAGATTACATAACTATCTTACTCAGATTGATTTCAAAAGGGCTAATGACAACATCAATTTATATATCAAAGAAGGATTAGATTACAAAATTGTTTTGGTAGAAATATTTGTGGATGATACTGTGTTTACAGGAAATGATGATCAGTGCAAAGAATTTTCAGAGCTTATGAACAAAGAATTTGAAATGTCTATGTTTGGTCAGATAAAATTCTTTGTTGGACTTCAGATTCAGCAGAACAAAAATGGTATCTACATTACTCAGTCTAAATATATCAGGGAAATACTTAAGAAATTTGGTATGGAAGATTCAAAACTAGTTGGTACACCCATGTGTACTGGACTGAAGCTTACCAAAGATGATGATTCAAAAGAAGTAGATTAGACCTTATACAGATCAATGATTGGAAAATTACAGTATGTATTACACACAAGGCCTGATATTGCCTTAGCACTTGGAATAGTGGCAAGATTCTCGGCTAAACCCAGAGAAAATCACATGATGGCAATCAAAAGAATCTTGAGGTATTTAAGGGGAACTGAAGATTATGGCTTGTGGTATAAATTTGAAGCAATCTAGATTTAAAAGTGTTTACTGATGCTGATTGGGTAGGAAACATTGATGACAAAAAGAGTACAAGTGGTGGAGCATTATTTCTTGGCAAGAGGTTAGTAGCTTGGACTAGTAGAAAGAAAAATTGCACATCCCAATCCACAATAGAAGCAAAATATGTTGCTGCAATAGTAAACTGCTCTAATATTATATGGTTTAAATAGCTTTTGGAAGGCATGAAGGTTGAGATCAAAGAACCAGTTGTTATGTTTTGTGATAATACAAGTGCAATAAATATTTCAAAGAATCCAGTAATACATTCCAAAACCAAGCACATTGCAATTAAATATCACTTTGTCAGAGAATTGGTGCAGGACAAGGAAATCAGATTGGAATATATTCATACAAAAGAACAAATTGTAGATATCTTCACCAAGCCACTACCTAAGGATGCATTCTTGTATCTAAGAGGCAAGTTAGGGGTCACTCCCCTGTCCGAGGTTCACTAAATAAAGTTTTAGTGATGCATCAACTAGAACATGTTGAAGATCAATCAGTTGATGCAGCATAGTCAGGGAATCATTGCATATGAATTAGTACATAAGGTACATTAATATTTAATGAAACTGTGTAAGTTGTCTTTGGCATGTGTTATCAAAGAGGGAGAGTTTGTTGTCATTTCAAGAAATTTCTAAGAAGAATAATTTGAGAAGTTAAGAGGGAGAGTTTTCAGTCAGAGAAAGAAGTTTGAAGATGGTGGAAATCAGAATGAAGCTAAGGATATGTTTCTTACTCTTGGTTTCTCTGTGAGATTTCATTGTGCTATGACATGTTGTGTTGCCATCAATGCCAAAGAGGGAGATTGTTCGATACAATTGTCTGAAGGACATTGTTAGATTAGCTATGTGTTGTCTTTGATGTCACACAAATGTCATATCAATTATCATTCTCATCATCTACTGAGCTCATCCGGTTAGCTAGGTGGTTTTTAGTGTCTACCGAGTTCTCTCAGGTGTCTAAAGGAAACATGACAGGGTAACAGTGTTAATCGAGCCTCCTCAGTTATCAAAGGAAAATTAGTAGTTACCGAGCTCTCTCGGTCTCCAAAGGATGTTGCAGAATTCACTGTGGTTACCGAGTTCTCTTGGTCACCGAAGGAAATATTTTCAAGATTAATGTTTACCAAGCAAGGTCAGCCCTTTCAAAAAAAATTGTTATTACAATTTGTTTATCCCAGCTGATTGTTATAATAATTATTAGTACTGACTTGACAATCTAAATGATTATGAAATGGCATATATATATAAAAGGTCAAGTGGTGAATAAAAGATATACAGCATGTAGAAATCATTTTGAAGAAAGGTGTGTGTGAATTTTGAAGGATGGTCAGATATCCTTAAGGAGCAGCAAAGATTTAGTTGATTAGTAAGGATCTAGTGAAATAGAACAGAGATCTATATTCAGCAATTCAGTTGCAGGTCATTTCATTGTTACTCTCTAGCAATTGCAATAGTGATATCAAAATCTCTTAACCAAGTTGGTTTAACAATCATTTTGTAAATCCTCTAACAAGGTAACAGTTCTATTGAATTGTTTCAAGACCTCTTACAAGGCCACTCCTAGCAGGGTGATTAAATCCTCTAACAAGGTCACACCTAACAGTGTGTTTTGTAACCTTTTACTGGGTTGGCTTCTAACCGGGCATCACTTCAGAAGAGTGAAAAATAGTAAATAGTTACATTGGTGGTTTTTCCCATATTGGGTTTCCACGGTAAATTTGGTGTCTCTTGTGTTCATGTTATTTTCTTTATTCATGTAAGTTAATTAGTGATGAATGCTTAAGAACAGTTTAATTATTACACACTTCAAGGATCAAGTTTTTAACATTTCTCTGTATATTTACTGAGTGGCACAATAAATAATTTGTTAAGATATTTAAGGGATCAGTGGTAATATTTTTGTGGTTAACTGATTCACCCCCCCCCCCCCCCCCCCTCTCAGTTACTGCATCTATATTTCCAACAAATGTGATAAGAGCACTAAAGGTGGATCTCCCACACAAAGAGGTATGTGATGACAACTGTCACACCTAAAATGAAAATTCTCTTAACCATGTGCTAAAATGAAATGCAAACTCCTAGGTGTCACAATGACAACTAATATGCAAATGCATTATCCTAATTAAACTTAAGTAAAGTTTAATTAGTAAATGCTTAATTACACCAACACCCCCCCTTAAGTGCAACTTAGGGGAATGCACTTAAGCTCACAATGGAAGATGGGTCCTAGCTACTAGGCCATGTTAGGTACCCATGTACAAATTGCAAGAGCAATAGATAATGCAATCTCTCATCAAGTGGAGAAAGAGGGAAAACCTCATGGGAAAAACTCTCCCCCCAAAAGAGAGATGAATATAATAATATAATATGAGAGAGAAGACCTCATGTGATGAAAATATCCCCCCATAAGATAAAAGAAGTGGAAGAGAGACCAAGGAGCCTCCCCTCAATTTAGAATGAACACAAATGGTAGATGCTCCAGGCTTGATGTTGAAACTGCTCCATGAGTGTAGAACAACATTCCTCCCCTTAGGAAGAAACAAGACCAAAGGTGAATATATGAAGCCTCCTCCCCAATCTACAAGAAGAAACCTCAAAATGTATGGAATCTCTAAAACTTACTCAAGTGTCCCCATGTCAAAGTTGAAAGGTGCCTCCTCCAAATCATGTGTACTAAGCCACTCTACTAAAAAAGACAAATCAGGATCAACTAAGGATGAATGTAGAACATGTACCAAAGACCCAAGTGTCTCTGCTGAAGATAAAGTGACCTCCTGCAATTGTTGTATCAAAGTATCCACAATCATGTCACCCTCGAAGGAACAATCAAGTAGAGAATGAAGATGAGAGTTAGCATACTCCCTCTCAACAATTGAAGAAGGATCATCCTCAACAAAGAGAAGATGAATGTCATCAATGAAGTCTCCCAAATTTGAAATGTAGGACTCCACAAACAAACTTGCAATGTCTATTAAGTAGTCATCCCATGGAACCAAGTCTGGAAGACAATGAATATCTTGTTGCACTGAATCACAAGATCCAATGGCTATGGGAAGATAAGCATCATCAAGAGATGTGATCTCAATAGTAGGAGAAGTAGTTGCAATTGGAGGTTCTGGATGTTTTGGAAGTGGAGGAATATGTGGATCTCCATACATTTCCCAAAGAACAGTCCAAATATCCAGAATATTTTCTATCTCATCTTCATATTCAACAAGGGAATCCATAACATCCATATCCATATTCCAATAGATAACCTTAATAACTTTTGAAGATGAGTCCCAATTGAAAGAAGGACTTTTAGGTCTATACTCATACAAATAGGGCAATAGGTTATGGTCACTAAGATAAACAAGAACCAATTCACTCCATTGCTTATAATTTCCTCTTGTCAACTTAATTAAACCATCCATGATATACTTCTCACATGAAACAATGAGACCAAAAAATCAATGCACCCCCCAAAATGCGAAAGGCAAAGAACCCCCCCAAAATAGATGATTTTGGCACTTTATATATAGTGAATGGACAATTGCCACTTGCCAAAATGAATCAAAGTGGACTTCTGATTTTGATAATTACAACATAAAATATGAAGCTATAGTAGACTCAAAAAAATAAGACACAAGATCTCTCAAGGATCTAACAAATTACAAGTGCCAAAAATAGGCCAAAATAGACCAAATTCTAAAAGTACTATGTCTACTCAAAATTTTTTCAAACTGATACCAAATCTGGAAAATAGACAAAAAATCATGAACTTAAAAAAAAAATAGCACCTGAAAATGTGTCCATATGAGCCCAAACGAGGCCTCTAAAGTTGTAAAAATTAGAATTTTCAATTTTTAGAAAACATCAAAAATAGAGATCAGAAATCACCTACACCATTGTGTAGATCATGAAATTCTACCCCAAAACAAAAAAAATTTCTCGAAAAAAGGACTCCGGATGACTGAGATATCACTGTTTGAAAATCGCCTCTGAAGTTATTTTTTCTGAATCACTGCTGCCGAACCTTGAAAATTCAAATGGCTCTAGATTTGGCTTCAAATGTCTGATTTGGATGAAACAAAATTCTATTAATGGGTATTTGGACCTCCTCAATGTGATTCCAACCTCTAATTTGCACTAGCAAGCTCCAATTTTGACCTGCAATAAAAATCTCTCAAAATAGGCTATACAATGAAACTCCTATGGCTCTGATACCATGTAAGAATTTGCCTAAGGAAAAGAATGAACACCAAGATCTAGAAGCTCAAAAGATAGCACAAGAGAGACAAAATATTATATGATCAAATGATCAAATAATGAATCATAGATTGATTGATTTATACAATGTAGAATGCCTCAATATATAGGCAATGCATGATAACTAGAAGATATGCAAGTGATAAACTATCAACTAGACATGGTGGAATCACATGTCCACCAAAGGTGGATCATCCTCCATTGTACATGAAAGTATGAGAAACATGTGTAACAATGAGAGGATGATAATATGATAAGAGCACTAAAGGTGGATCTCACACACAAAGAGGTATGTGATGACAACTATCACACCTAAAGTGAAAATTCTCCTAACCATGTGCTAAAATGAAATGCAAACTCCTAGGTGTCACAATGAAAAATAATATGCAAATGCATTATCCTAAGTAAACTTAAGTAAAGTGTAATTAGTAAATACTTAATTACACCAACATGCCCTCTTGAGATTACAAAAGTTGCAGAGTCAGACCATTACTAAAAATCCTAGTGAGGCCAAATTTTTATTTTCTAGGACTATGTGCATACTTGAAAAAATTTTGAGAACATACACAAGTAGCATTCTTAGGGATTAGAATAATAAGTCACTATTCTTGTTCATGTGTAAGGTTGCTTTATCTGTTGCTCATTGTTTGAAGATGATTACTTGTCCCCTTGATTGTTGTTCTGCATGCCTGGTATCTATTTGGTTATTGGAAATGAACAAACCCAAGACAAAGTGCTACATAGATCTTCAAACCTGAACAAAAATTTTTGCAAACAACCTGATATTGAAAACTAAAAAATTGCAAAATTTGAAGTAAAAATCCTTTCTAATGTCAAAAGTCATCCTAAAACTGCAAAAGTCATACGAGTTTTCCCAACTGTCATTCTAGAACTCCCATATTGTCATATAGGAGACTGTATACTATCATACAAGTGTTGTCATAAAAATCCAACAAAATCAAAACCTGGTGTCAATTATCGTACGAGCCTTGTCAACTATTGTGCCAGAGCTAACCCAAAGTCATACGAGCCTGGAGAAACTCGTATCAAAATTTTACAAAGTTGCCAGAAACCTCCAAACTTTGTCAGAAATCCAGTTTGTACAACCAACTTCTAGATTTTGTTAGAAAATTCACTATGTTAGGAACAAAGCAAAAACCAAAATAATCCAACCAATTTTTCAAAATTGGTCTCTTGATTTTGATCCAGTCTTCTGATTTATCGATTTGAATCGCGTTCATCTTGTGTCAAAAACTTGTCAAATCATCTTCTAATTTAGTCTTCACCAAAATGGCTAAGTGTTGCGAGCTCATGTCTGCCATCCTTTGGGAATCTACCTATACATCTAGGGCATAGTATCCTTCATTTATGTCCAAATCAATCTTCAACTAATCCAATCTTGACAAGGTCAAATCATTCAATCTTCTTGAATTAAATCATTCTTCAGTTGTCTTAATCTTCCTCTTTTGCTTCACTCGAAGTTAATGGTGGAAACTACAGCTTCCTCATAATAAAAACAAGGAGAACAACCTAGATTCTCTTCACCAGCATCTTCTGTGATTGCTCAAACATTTCATAAACCTTACAACACCAATCTATTTGGAGAGGATGCTCTTGGCAACATCTACTTGAGAGGTGGTTATAAAACTCCTCCTGTATCAGTTCACAGAGGTCATAAAAAAACTCCACATCAATCAATCCATGGTAGTACTCACAACAACACAATGTCTCAAGGAGGACGAAACCAAGGTTCTCAAGGTCATTAATCTAATCATGGTGGAGATCTAGAACCAACCCCATCTGAAATCGAGTGGTATAGAAATGATGATGAATTTCAAAAAATGATGAAACATTTCTTGCAAGAAGAGAAAGAAGCCCACTTCTTGGACCTAGCTTGACAAGGAGGCAAACTTCCTCCAAACTATAATGTTGAAGATATCATCACTCAAGAGGAAGAAACTCATATCACAACCATGATGACATAGATGCATGATATACAAGTCAAGATAAACAAGATGGAAAAAGAGAAAGAACCTAAAGAATTTTCTATGGAGGCTCTATGCCCCTTTCCATTTGATAAAAACTTGTACATGCCACCATTCCCAAAAAGAGTGGAGATACTGAAATATGATGGAAACTCTAATCCTTAAGATCATGTTAGAGAATTCTATACTCAATCTATGGAGTTTATGCATGAACCAACCTACCTAATGCATCTTTTCCCTCAATCTCTGGGAGGGTCAGCCATTCATTGGTTCTCTAAAATGCCTCCAACAATCAAAACTTTCAAGGAGTTGATCAAACTATTCTACCAACAATACTCCTACAATATTCAACATCCAATCACCATGATTGATATCTATAATTTAAAACAAAACATAGGAGAACCAATCCTGACTTTCCTCAAATGATGGAGGAAGAAGTTTTCTCTCTATGCTCAATCTATTTTGGAAACTGAAAAACTCAAAATCTTCATCAACAATCTAATTCTGAAACTCAATTATCATCTGCAAATGCAAAATCATACTTCTTTTGAGAAAATGGTAGAAAATGCCATAAAAATTGAAAATGTGCTTTCTCGTAAGGGAGACATATTGATTAACAAAGATAGAAAGTATGAATCTGGTTCTAGTTCCAACAATAAAGACAAAGTCAAATTCTGGAATAAGAACAAGAATGTTGTAACAGATGGTGTTGTTGATTATATCATTGCTCCATTAAAGGAACCCACATTCAATCTCACCATGGGTACTCAAGCCATAAAAGCTTTGGAACAAAAGGCATCTGAATTTGCTAAAAAGTCTAATGACTATAAACCATGGGTTACAAACCAAAGAATGAGTTCACTCATTTGGGTGAGTCCTTAGAATCTGCCATGAAAACACTATTGGGAAAAAAATCATCACGTTGCCTAAGATAAAACCATATGATCCTAAAGTTAAACCTAAATGGTGGAAAGAGACCAATTTCTATTACTTCCATCGAAACAAAGGTCATAAAACTAATAACTGCATGCGCTTAAAGCATCTCATTCAAGAAAAAATTGATGAAGGAGAAATTCTAATTGACAATCACAAAACCAAAAATGATCATACAGCATTCACGAAACCATTTCCGAAGCATAATCAAGGAGATTCATCTTCTAAACCTAACATGGGTGCTAAAGTCAATTACGACTACTTTGGAAATAATGATGTCATCAACATGGTTGAACCATGCCTATCTTAACATTGCAATATCATTAGTATTGTGAGAAAGGATAGAGATAATCAATCAACAAATGTAGTAACTCGATCACAAGCTCAAGTACACCTACAAGGACAAAACTTGAGTTCATCAAATGCCCCTAAGGTGCCTTTCAATCTTTCATCTACTTCTAAACAAAGGGCTATCTCAAAATCAACTTCTAAAGAGAAAAAGTGACATCAAATAGTATTGTCCAGCAACTCTAGCATACCAATGCAAAAATATCCATGTTTGAGTTGCTTTAGATATCTCTTGCTCATAGAGCTATTCTGGACAAAGCCCTTCTCGGTTCCATTGTTCCTAACAATCTTGATCTAGATAGATTCTAGACTATGATTGGTCATCTGACATCACCCTAGTATATCTCCTTTTCAGAGGAGGATGACAATTCATTGAGTCATCTGCATAACTAGCCCTTGTACATTGAAGTCTTGATCTAGAACCATTGTGTCAAACATGTGTTGATAGATGGAGGCGCTGGTCTAAATATATGTTCCTACAAATTGATCACACAACTAGGATTATCAAAAGATGCTATTGATCCTAAAAAAAATATTACCATAAAAGCATATGATGAGAAAGAAAGATCTTCCAAAGGAACAATTGTCCTACCTATCAGAACATGACTAGTTATCAAAGACATCACCTATCAAGATCTAGATCTTCCTTTGGCTTACAATGTTCTTCTAGGGAGAAATTGGATACATGAAATGCAAGCTATTACATCAACATACCATCAATGTGTGAAATTTCCTTATGATGGAGTAGAGGTGATGATTTTAGCTAATATATCTACCTCTTGCAATGCCTTGAAAGAAAGTGCTGACAAACTTGTTGCACATAATAGAGAATCTTTCCCCAAGAAAATAGATATTACCTCGACATCCAAGATGGAAGACATTGCAAAAGAAGTCAAAATAAAAAAAAATAGGCATGGGAGAATATACTATAGAGCCAACCCTATCTCTCACATCTCTCCCGTTGTCCCCAAAATCTTATGGACAACCTTCAGACAAGGTGAAAACTACAACTAAAGAATCTTAGGTCATATTTAATGGAAGTTTTATCACAGAGAAAGTGTCCAAGAAAGAATCTAATGAATAAGAAGCTATACTAGCATGGTTATACAAAGATGAGTCTCAATCCCAGATAGTTCAAAAATGTGACTCTAAAACACCTAAAATCCCTGTCGAATCTTATGGACCAGGTCATAAACTCATGTCTGAAATGGGATACACTGGAAAAGGACCTTTAGGAAAAAGAGGCAAAGGCATTGTAAAACTAGTTGAGCACTGTGGAAGGATGACTAAAGATAAAATAGGCCTAGGATATCAAAAGAAGTCTTTTCATCTCAGCAAAAATTCTCCACATGTCTTAGAGAAGATTGAACCATCAACAGAGACTTAGCCAGAGGAAGAAACAAAATAATCAGACAATGATGATTCAGACACCTCTGATCTTATTCCTTGTGAATGTTTATGTTGGAAAGTGATGATTTAGAGTACTAGAAATCCTCTAAGGTTTTTCATTTATGGAAACACATATGATAAGTATGATCACATATTATGGAGATTGCCACTGGATTCACAGTCATGAAAATGACTAAGTCCAGAATCAGGAAAATAGGGTACAGTGCCACAATTTTGGGTAGCAATAGAGACATACATGGTATTATGGCTTGAAAAGTTAACTAGAAGTATTTTGGTATATGTAAATGCTTTAGTTAAGATTGCATAAGTTTTGGATAGATGGTGTATGAGATATAGTGTTTGGAAGGTATGCGAAGATAGTAAAACAGTATATCAGGGTATATGAATAGTTGCGATGATTAAGGAAAGCATGATGGATATGATAACATGAAAATTCATATGAATAAAGTATAGTTATAACTCTATTAGGAATGAATGCTGAAGAATTTGGTAGTCATTATGTAGCAGTAGTTGCTGCATTCATGACTATGATTGTCATTGATGTCAACGTAGTGATATTCTGGAGTTTAGTAGAGATGCAGGCACAATTTTGTTTTGCACACATGTTATATTGTAGATTGAGTTATGTGGAATTGATGATATGTTATTTGGTGTGTTATTAGCCTATGGTTAAGAGCACAAAAAGAAATTAACTTATTCATGAAAGTTATAAGCATTTTGGTGGAAGCAGTATTCTGGCAATATTCCTGTGTAGCAGTTTTTGGTAATCAGAGGATATATCCTAACTAGGATGGAATCTAATTCTACATAGTTAAAGGGAAGTTTGAGACTCACTTTTGGTGATGTGGTTCATAGTGAAAACTTCAAGGTCACATGATTGGGAAGTTATTGTATCTGGAAGCTGATAGTTTTATGTAATTTTGATGTAGTGTGTTGAAATCATTATTTTGTATTTGCATGCTGACTCATTTGTAATTATTTGAGTGTGGTATAAAGGAAGGAATGTTTTCCTTGTTATATGAGGATTTTAATAGTTGTGATATGAAATTATGAAATTTGTGATGCGAATGTATGCATGAAGTGAAGAAAAGAGCTAATTCAATGATGAAGGAAGACTTGCGAAGTACAGAGATCTGGATTTGTGATCTTCTGTAGCAGAGAGTGTGGTTTTGGTATAGTGTGGAGGAGGTAACATATTTCATATTATTCTATTGAATAATCCTAAGATCTATTGGATAGTGAGTTCAAAGATCTTGCCTTGAAGTTGTTTGGGCAGTGGGTCCTTTTGTCTTCCATAACTCCTAATAGGGTTAAAATCTTTTAACAGGGATTCAAAATCTCCTAACAGAGATTCATATGTACTGAATGTATTTTATAAGACTCCTAATAGGGTCCATCCTCTAACAAGGAACTTTCATATTAGTACATCATTTTGTGGGCATCATTCCCACCGGGGTTTACTCTTTGATCAAGAGGTTCCCTAGTTAACACATCTTGTGTTATTGTGTCATTGTGTATGATTATCCTTCTATGGTTGGTTACTGCATTAATTATAAGGTTTAAAGCTATTGAAGTTGATATTGAATTTAATGATGATAAATGGTTTAATTATTAGATAACTAATTCACCCCCCCCTCTCAATTATCTTGGTGGTCTTTACTTTCTAACAGACTCTTCTATTATATAAGAGTGCTGACTCCATATATTTTATTTACACAAGTTTTTTCTATACTAAGTATGACTTTTGTGGAGCTGACTGGAAGGATAATTTTGTATAAGTATAGACTACTCTTGTGAAAGAAGGTTGAAAAGATGAGTAGTTTGCAAAAGAGATAGCAGAAGTCAGATGCGAGATTAGTAGAAGGTAGAGATATAACTGGAACTATCTAAGAAAGATAAGTGCTTGTATTGTTCCCTTTTTGTGAACTATTTCTGAGACAGTATTGATTGTAAGAGTAGTGTGCTCACCACCTTTAATTAGGTGTTTTGTATTCCCCTAATAGGGTTTTTGTAATCCTCTAGCAAGGAAATGTACTATGTAACAATTAGATCCTAACAGGGCTAGATCTCTTAATACGGACATTATACTTTAGTGCATATTTGTGGGTACCATCCCCATTGGGTTTTCCCTTTAATCAGGGTTTCCTCAAGAACAAATCATGGTGTCATGAGTAATGTGTTATGCTTATATGTTCTTTTCATTTGCGCATTAATTTGGATTATTTATCATTGTTTAAAGTTGAAAGAAAAGTTTTGTAATACTGATTCACCCCCCCTCTCAGTATTACTCAATCCTAACAATTTACCTCAAGAAATACTAGATCTTCTTAAAGATGAAGAAAAACCTAAGGATAATATCAATGTAGTAGATACACAAGAACCTACTACTAAGCAAGAAGAAGGTAAACCTGCCATAATAGCTGAACACTTGGGATACAATAGTGATTTTGAAATAGACTCCCATGAATATGAATTTTGCTCAGAATCTAAATGCAATCCTTCTTGGGGGATTCATCCTAACTTCACACATGTTCTTAATTTTCCTAGAGATCCAGAGGAGGAATCCAATGACTATGAATGGGGAGTTATTCCAGAAGAAGGTGAGCTTATCAATGAAAAACACATTGATGTCATTCACCAATATTCACCTAAATCCAACGTGAGTCTAGAGAAAAATGAAAAACTTAGCGAGTTTGATCCACCTATGGTTGAAGTGGAATCTAATAATGACATTGAGACTATTCATGAATTGAACATTCTGAGTAGTAATATCACCTTTGAATTTGAGATTTGGGTTAGGACCAATGAAAACAACACCATATGCATGAACAACATTTCCCAATCCTCCCCTACATCGACTATCCAACATCCTGAACTTATTAACCAAACCACTATCGATCCAAACTGAGATATCCATACCTTTTCGACTATTTATGCCCTTGCTTACTACCTCAATGTAGTGGAACCTATGAAAACTTCCATTAATGAACCTAGCATTAGCATGACAGAGTCGGATATCAAATATCTCAGTCAAAAAAATAAGAACAAAAAGAAAAAGAGTTTTGAGGGTGAAAACCACTTTGTGGCAGTCTCAGAACCTAAAATAGTAAAAACCTCTATGAGGAGCCTAAGGATGAGATATTTGATGTCCTTTTGAGTCATTTATAGGACAAATATCCAGTGCTGATAGAACCAACTCAATCTATCAACTTGGGTACACTAGAGGAACCACAATTGATTCATGTAGCACAATCCATATCAGAGGAAGAGAAACAAGCATTCACTACTTTCTTGATAGAGAAGAAGATCAACTTTGCATGGAAATATTGAGATATGCCAGGGTTATATCCAAATTTGATAATGCATCATTTATCTATTTCTCCAGGAGTCAAACCTATTAAACAAAAGTTGTGAAAGATGCATCCACATGTTGCACTCCTTGTCAAAGGTAAGCTAGAAAAGTTACTAAAAGCCAGATTTATCTGAGTTATAGATTATGAAGAGTGGATCTCCAACATTGTTCCAGTATCAAAACTAGAAAAATCTATAAGAGTATGCATGGACTTCAGAGATGTAAAAAAAGCATGCCCTAAGGATGACTTTCCATTACCAAACATTGATATGATAGTGGATATGACTGCGAGATTTGAAATGTATTCTTTAATGGATGATTTCTCTGGATACAACCAAATCAAGATTTCTCCTGAAGATCAAGAGAAAATAGCTTTCACATGTGCATGGGGTACTTTCTATTGGAACGTCATGCCATTTGGTCTTAAGAATGCTAGAGCTACATATCAATGAGCTATGACATGTATCTTTCATGATATGATGCATCCAACTATGGAAGACTATGTTGATGACACCTTAGCTAAATCAATGATAAGATCTGAACATTTTAATGACTTGAGAAAAATATTAGATAAAATGGAGAAATTCAGTCTCAGAATGAACCCTAAAAAGTGTTCTTTTGGTGTTACTTTTGGAAAGCTCCTAGGCTACATTGTTTCAAATAAGGGCATTGAAGTAGATCTTGCTAAAGTCAAAGCTATTATGGAGATGCAACCTCCCAAAAATATCAGTCAAATGAGAACTCTACAAGGGAGGGTACAATCAATCAGATGTTTCATATCTCGGCTAGCTGACATATCACAACCTTTCACAAAAACATTACATAAAGGTGTGACTTTTGCATGGAATGAGGAATGTGAAAAGAATTTCAATCATATCAAGCAATATCTATAAAATCCTCCTATTTTGATGCCTCCTATTCATGGAACGCCATTAATTCTATATGTCTCCACCATAGATACATCACTAGGGGAAGTACTACTAGTACAACACAATGAGAACAAAAAGGAAAGAGCTATTTACTACATCAACAAAACATTGGTAGCATATGAGAAGAACTATTCAATGATTGAGAAAGCTTGTCTAGCTATGATCTTTGCATTATAGAAACTGAGACACTACATGTTGGCTCATACAACACAACTAATAGCTAAGATTGATCCACTAAAATACCTACTAAGAAAAGCTTCCCTCATAGGTAGATTAGCTAAATGGGTGATGCTATTGAGAAAATTTGACATAGAATATGTTGAGGGAAAAGCTATTAAAGGCCAAGCCATTGCAGATCAACTAGCTCAAGCACCATTTTTTAATGATACACCATTATAGATGGTATTTCCTAATTCATCCATCATGCACATATCTTCTAGGACTTGACATCTTTTCTTTGATGGAACTTACACACATAATGGATTTGGAGTAGGCATATTATTCATCACACCACAAGGTTACTCAATACCCAAAGCTTTTAGACTAAAATTTTCTTGCACAAATAATATTGTTGAATATGAAGCTCTACTTAATGGTATGAAGATAGCAATTGAGTGGTGAGTAACAAAGTTGCATATTCATGGAGACTCACAGCTAGTCATACACCAAGTCAATGATGTGTACCAAACAAAAGATGAGAAACTTATTCCATACAAATGCATGGTAGATGACTTAAAGATGTATTTCATATCTATCACATTTGAGAAGATTCCTAGAATGGAGAACAAGGTTGTTGATGCTATGGAAACACTATCATCTCTACTACAACAGCCTGAACATGAGCTACACTACGAGTTCCTAGTGGAAGCATTGTCATTTCCTACATATGATTCCCCTGAAACCTAGATGATATTCATTGTTATTGGTCATGATTCTTCTAGATACAAGAACCTATACTCCTACCTTAAAAACCAAATTATCCCTGATTCCTTCAACCACCATGAGAAAAGATACCTTATCTGAAATGCATTATGATATGTCATCATTGGTAATGATCTATAGAAATAGAGTCTAGATGGTACACTTCTTAGGTGTTTAGAACATGAAGAGTCTCAACGTGCACTAGAGAAAGTCCATGATGGTATATTTGGATCACATTCCAATAGTTTAACACTAGCTCAAAAACTTATTAGGGTTAGGTACTATTGGCCTGAAATGGAAAAAAGAGGCTATCAAATATGCTAAGAACTATCAAAAGTGTCAAGTACATGGTAACTTGATTCATGCACCAGGGAGATATCTGATTCCCTTTACTACACAATGGCCTTTTCAACAATGGGAATTTGATCTAATAGGTGCTATTTATCCACATTCTTCTAATGGACATACCCATATCATTACAACTACATAATATTTCACAAAATAGGTAGAAGCAATTCCTTTGACTCAGAAAACTGGCAAGAAAATTTGTATGTTCATTCTGAACTACATCATATGTCGGTATGGAATTCCACATTCAATAGTCACAGATAATGGTGGCCAATTCAAGAACAAGGACCTAGATTCCTTATACTCAAAATTCAAATAACACAACATTGGTCATCCATTTACTATCCTCAAGGGAATGGACAACCTAAGGCATCAAACAAGAATCTATTGAAAATCTTGCATCATACAGTTAATAAAATGGGAAGAGATAGACATCTCATGATCAATCTAGCTCTCTAGGCCTACAAAATGAGTATCAGAATGCCCACTAGGGCTACACCATTTGCTTTAGTTTATAGGTCTAAAGCGGTACTACCTATTGAGGTTGAAATCTTATCACTAAGAATCAAAATGCATGGTCTAGTAACTGATGATGACTATAGAGTGTCTAGGTTGCAAGAACTTGAACTACTAGATGAGTGCATACAAGAAGCATATGATCATCTCAGAGTATATCAGACAAGAATGTCTAGAGGCTACAACAAGAAATTCAAACATAGAGAATTTCAGGTTGGTGATCTAGTGTTGAGAGAGAATCCTAAAAATCAATCACATTGAGAACACAAGCGGAAGTTTGAACCCAACTGGTTGGGTCCCTTTGTTATCACAACTACTTTTGGCTCTGGAGCCTATCAACTCTCAATAACTAAAGGAGAACAGTTCTGAGAACCAATCAACATTCTCCAGCTGAAGAAATTCTATGCCTAAGGCATTCAGTCTATGGTAAAATGTCCTAAGAAAATCATAAAAATTAGAAAAAGTCCTGAAAAAATGAACATCTTGGTGAAAACCTAGCAATAGGAACCTTGATGATTCACAAAAAAAATAAAAAAAATGAAAAATATAAAAAAATTGAAAAGATAAAAATACAAAAAATGAGAAAAAGAAAAAGTGCTTTGGTGAAAACCTGGAAATAGGCGCTTTGGTAGCAAAAATAGAATCTCTGCCAAGATGGTGAAAACCTAGCAAATGGGTGCCATTAGTTCAAAATGCTCCATCTATTAGTGCAATCTTGGTCTTTCCCAGCTTTTAGTATTTCTTTAGTTTGTACATATCTCCCATTTTTTTTTGCATCCTATTTTCAATAAAGTTGATTTGTACACCAATCAGCAAAAGTGTCTATATCCTATCAATGATTCAAACTTGGGGGAAATCAATGTCATATCCTATGGTCTCTAGTATACCTCAAATGAGTCATATCCAGTTACAATCCTTTGAAGCTTCATCTGAGTCAATGTGTCTGTCTCCTTACTAGAAAGGATTTTGCAATCAAACATAAACAATATCAACAAACTGAAAACAATCTTTGCTTCATTTCTTTTATCTCCTTGTATGCTTATTGAATCGCATTCAGATTTTTTGCATATTGTGCACCCTTGAGCTCTTCAATGATGTCCTTTACATGATTTAGAGAGTGATGATTGGGGGCATAATCTTTTCTTTGTTTTCTTCTTTGAGTGAAAATCTAACAACTTTGGAAATTTTGGATTGAATTGATGTCCACTATAAGTGCCTCCATCATGTATTGGATGGCCATGTGTACCTTGACCATCGATACCTAGATGATTCAAGGAAGTTTGATCTAACTCTTGTTGTTTTGAGTGAGTTCTTACTCTTATTGTGAAACAAAATCTTACCCAAGGATGTGAATGATAAAGGATCACTGTGGGTAATTCACAGCGGATTTAGAATGATCTCTTGATTGCTTGGTGTGTTTGTCTGCAAGGCATATTCAGGTCATCATAATGTTTATGTTTTGATGCTTATACAAATTTCTATATCAAAATGGATGTGATATTTAGGTCATCCTAGTGTTTATGCCTTGGTGCTTATATCTAATCTGACATTTTGACAAAAAGTCCATATTCATATGTCCATGGTTGTCTAGCTAGTGGATGTTGTATTGAATTTTGACGTAATAGTCAATATTCATATGTTCATAGCTGTCTAGCTAGTGGGCATTGTATTGATTTTATCCAGTTACCTAATAAAATATTCAGTGATGAAAATGACTGACACACGATCAATGACTAGGTCCTAGGTCCTAGGTTTGCATTTCATTTTGCTTGTCACTTTGCACTTTGCATGATTGCATTTATCTCATGATTTCTGAATCAACTTAATGCTTAAATGATTCTTTAATGCTAAACATGACATGAGAACTAAATCTCACATGAAGGTCTCTTCATAGATCAACAAGTTGTCACCATCCTGGGTCAAACATCCTTTTTGACAAATGATCGAGTACTTATCTTCATCAATACCTACAAAATATATCATGTGTATCGCTGCATTTACATATCATAATCATTCCATTCCATTCATTGCATTACATACATGTACATCCGTAAAGCATTACATAGATCATACATTTTCATACATTTGAAAGAAACCATGGCATTGCATAATCCATACATTCTACACTAATCAAAGCATTTCAAACATTTGCATCACATGATATAATCATCATACACAAGATGACAAGTACATATGAAGTCATAACAAAAAAAAATTGATCTCATATATATATATATATATATATATATATATATACATACATACATACATACATATATATATATATATATATATATATATATATATATATATATATATATATATATATATATATATATATATATATATATATATATATATATATATATATATATATATATATATATATATATATATATATATATATCATAAAACCTTAGAATAGTTAGGGGTAAAATAATGGCACAATATACAAAAGAATGAGCTCATGTGAGCTATTAGAATAGATCAATGTGTATGGACAAAATGACAAAATTAGAGATCAACATAACATATCAGTTGTTTGCCTACTCCTCTACATCTGGTGGGGCTAGTGTAGGTGCATCTAGTGGTGGATCAGCCCGTGGTACTTTGGCTCCCTCTGAAGAAACCATATACTAAGAGTATGTGGGTACTCTCTATGTAGTAGGTACAGTGGCATAGCATGTAGACACATAATAGGAAGCCCATGCAATTTGATGTATAACCTCTACCTATAGCTATCTACCTCCCACTCTAAACACTGCCTCTCAAACTCCTTGAGTTATATCTCAATGTGGTTCTTTGCAAATTCACCTCCCTAATCTACAACCTGAGTCTCCTGATAATACCCCAAGGAGTCTGCCTTAGTCCAGGATCTACATCTACAATGGGCATATATGTATCCTTCATAGGCTGATTAGTAGCCTCTACTTTGCACACCTTGTGACGTCTAACCTCAGTTCCTAAATCAAAGTTAGGATTAGCCTGTGTAGCATTAGCATCACCACCTACATCTTGTTGTGCACCTAAGACATCATCTACACTCCCAATGCTACCCAAGGTACTACTCTCTCCTCTAGTATGTCTCCTCTAAAGAACTACAGGTCTGCCTATTGTAGAACTTGAAGGGTGAGGTGGTCTCATCTGTCCAATTGGTCTCTGGGGTGTAACCACTACTCTAGGCCTCGGTGGTGTAGGCTACACCATTGGTATCTATACATCATGATGCCTCTAACCCCTAATCATTGGTGCACCTATAAGATCTACAGCCTCCTCCATGGTCAGAATCAGCTCTGTAGGATCATAAAATCTCCTCATAGGGTGCTCCACCAACCAAGAAATGAAAGCATCAGTAACCCCAGCATCATCCACCTATGGCCTATAGTCCCAATCTCTCATCACATACCCAGTGTACTCCTGGCTACACAAGGCATAAGATAATCAAGCTATCCATCCTAGTCCCAACTCTTGAACAAAACGTGTGTAAGTAACATAGTCTTGTGGTGCATCCTACATGATGCCATATTGTCTCCACACCCATGTAATGATGAAACACTCAAAGATAGTAGTGGATTGACCTATCAACACCTGATTCTAATAGAAATAACTGAACTGAGCACAAGCAGTCAGCCATACTTCCACCTGTAGGTACAGTCTCCAAATGACAAAGGTCATGTCATCAAGGACACACCTCCATGACTCAATGATACCCATCTGAACCTGTGTCACATATCCTAAATATCTATAAATGAGGGGCTCTTATGGTTGTCTGCCCTTGCCACATACAGATCAACATATAGGGATGTGCACCCATACCCAAATTTTTAATACTAGTGCACCAAAACAAAAAGACTTTCCATCATGATACACTATCTCATGCATCTTTGAGAACATGTGTGCACACAAGCACTCACCCCATCCCAACTCAGAAGGTGTAGCCATCAGGTGTGCTACCACCAAGGCCTAGCTGATCAGAAGACCATTTTGCTGACGGTTAGACATGATGATCCCACTGATCATCCCTGCAATGATACACTCCAGTCTGTGGGTCTACCCATATCTCTATACTAGAGCCTCCTAGGAGATAGATTGCACCAACTAAACATCATCACTGAACAATATCTGAAAAGAATGAAGTCCAGCATTCCCCGTACTGATATAGTTAGGCCAAGGACCATGGAAAGGTATCTAGAGTATCTTGTACACATCCTCTGGAGTAACAGTGATCTCTCTAGTAGGAAGATGAAATGTCTACATCTCTTAATGAAATCTCTTGATCAACGCAGTCTTTAAACCATAGTTCACCTGAATCTCAAGCAACTGTATCAAGTACTCAAATCTACACATAGTTAGGTGCACTCTGAGAGGGTCAGATAGTGACATGCAGAGTCTCTAGGTCACAGGGTGTGAAATTCGGACATGAACATCAAGATAGATGACCTACATAACATAGAAATAGGGTACCCTATCAGTAACTTGGTAAAAAATTAGGCTATAAGTATAGAAATTAAAAAGTTGAATACTTCATAAGGTACATTAAATACTAAGGAATCAACCTATGAAATCAGAAAAATAAAAAAAATTGACCTAAGGATGAGAAAAACACTCGCTATTTTCCATATGATTTTTCAGACTAGTGTTAAAACTCGTACGAGTTTCTACAGGTTCCTGCATGACATTTCATGTGTACACGACAATATAGAGGTTCTTGTATGACACTTGAGAGACCCAATGAAATGTCGTACGATAGATGGGTCCCTCTCATATGACTTATAGTACTAACAAGGATGACACTCTACAAGAAGTTGAAAACTCATCTGAGCCCAAGCAGACTATCATACGAGTTTCCATGGTGCGAAAATTCAAAAACCTAAAAACGTATGAAAAAGATCCTAAAATGCTAAAAACATAGAAAATTTGAATTCATAGAGATGCATAGAGGTCCACTTACCAGGTTCCCGTACTGGGGAGGTCACTGGTGTTGTTGACTGCGCTCAAATTGATGCGACGAGACTAGAACTACCATCTTGTCCATTTTTCTCTTAGAGGGCTCCACAAAGTTCACAAAAGACAAAAGGTTGAAATGAATTGAAAATGACCCTTTTGGCCCTTATATTGGTTTTGACCTAATTTTTCAAAGTGCTCCATTTTCTGTAAAAATTGCACCCCTGGCTAATTTTGACTTTCTAAATCCATTTTCAAGATCAAAATCAAAATTTGAGATCATTTACATTGTCAAAATTGTGATTTAAAATTTTCAGACCTAGGATGATCGACTACTTGCATAATCAACCTTTTATTCATCAAAGAAATCCAATTTTCAACTTAACTGGTTATCTTACATCAAACTATCAAAATTTCAACTTGGTCAACCATGGTCAACTCATGGTCAAACTTGGTCAAGCTTGGTCTTCAGGACCTCCAAATGATGTAGGATGCATCTTCGGACGTGCGCAACCAATTCTCAAATCAATTAACATGCTTCTAAGCCATTTAACGCTGAATTTTCTTGTCAGATTTTTATTTTATCTTGAAGGGGGCATGGTATTCATGCACATCAATCAAATTTGTAAATCAAATCTTTCTTTCAATAATCAAGAAAACAACCATGTCTAGTTGTTGATTCATCAAAAGACCTCATCGCTTGGGGCATATTAGGTTCATCAAGATCTATATCAATCTAGTATCCTAATCAATCTTGTGAATTGTAACACCTCTTCATAACCATCGGTTCAATTGTGTTATTTCCTTGGTTCTTTGTAACTGAAGGGTTCAGATTTGACATCCTTTTGATTCCTTTGGACAATCAGGTTTGGAGTCAGGACAGTCACTTGTTCATAATCATACGTTCAGAATTAGGTATTTTGACACTTCTTCATATTCACCAGTTCATTGTTGATATAGTTAGCATCATCTCAATTCTTTGGTCAACCAAGACCTGAATCACCAACATCTTCAAATCTATCAATCGGTTTCTATCTTGGAATCAGTTAATTTCTTAGGATCAGTTTCTCCACCACATAATTGAGTCCATATCATTATCAGAAACATATTAATCTTTGAGCCACTGTGCTTCGCATAGTAATTCAAAGAGGGGCAAAATGTAATACCCCAAAAATGGACTATAGGTTCATTAACCTCCTACATCAACAAATCGATCGAAATTGACATCAAAGTCCTAACCCAAGGCACATCTACACATCAGCTTATCAAAGCATAATTGATTTTATCTTAATTTTGTATCAAGGAATATTCCTTGAATATTCCTAATTATCATAATTATCCTAATTGAATACTATTTGGTGATAAATGTCATTATTTATCCTAAAGTTGATTAATTGAATATGTTGAATAATTGATTAATTAATTTAATTCTACCACTTAATTATTTAATTAGATTTAATTATATTTATTCCTAATTAATATTATTTAATTTTGATAATAAATAAAAAATCCTACAAATAATCAGTTGAATTCTTATTTAATTGATTAAATTTAGTTGTCAATATTTAATGATATAGTTTGGAATAAAAGTTTGATTTAATAATTAATTAACCCATAGATCAGTTATTTTAAATTCAAAATTAGTTAAGTTGAGAATAAATCACTTTATTTTTAAATTAAGTCATATTAAATCATGCTTAATCAAAAAAGCAGTCAACTTTAAATCAATTATCAATTTCAATTTGTTAACTTTCCAAACTCGACATGTGATTGTGAGTTGAAAAAGTGAACTAAACTCTATTTTGAGTCAAAAAGTGCTTTTGCATGATTTTATGAGTTGATTTTTTTCTGATTTCTTGTTAACTCAGAAATCAACCTGATTTTATCAAGAGGGATTTATGGCTTTTCTCAATGCATCCTCAAGCCCTAGATTTCTATATAATCAAGGCTCAGCTCTTCATAAAAGAATCCCTCAAATTTGCATACTTACTCTAGCGAATTTGCATCTAAGAATCAAGCTTTTTCAAACAAGGTGATTGTGAGATTTTTTTTATTGTTTTTGACCATTCATAGCATTCATTCATAGTACATCATTGTTAGATCATTTTCATATCATTTCAATTCATTCTAGATTAGTTTCATATCTAGTTTTTCATCAAAATTGCATAGAAAAAAAAAAAAGATTAATCTGCATTTCATCTTCATTGCTTTCAATCATTAAATCATTCATTTAGGTGTTGCATTGTCACTGATCTTGGTCTGAATCCGAGAATACCATACTCACACCTGCTAGAAGGCAATAAATCACATGGTTAGCTATATTGTTCTTATTTATAGATTTGTTGATTTGCTAACCTCTAATATTTTACTGAAGTGTTGTGTCTCTAGCTAGGTACAAAATTCACACGCACAGTCATGACACCCACACAGCCAAAGCCAAATTCTCCCTGCCCACAGACATAGCACTAGAAAGTAGCAAACAAGGTATGAAAAGACATTCTCTTCCATGTTATTACCCACAGTTCATTGTTCACATTATTCGATATATTACTTATGAAGGAAGGTTTTCTTTTCTACATGTTGTACATTTTAAACTATTGAGCCATTTGTGGCATGGGCGGTTAATTAATGTTCCAAATGTTCTATATTCCCTATTAAATTTGAGCTCTAAGGAAGTAAGGAAGGGTAGGCAAAACGTTGTTACCCATCATGGGATAATCAAATTACTAGTAGAAAAGGCCCTGCGAGATAATTATCCTATGAACTGGGATGAATTTATTTTTTTCCCCTCATGTTCAATTAAATAGAGAAAGAACCGAGCCTATATTAATGAGCTTTTATTAATTCTCCTATGAATTGGGATGAATTTCTTGCCACCCCTCATGTTTAATTAAATAGAGAAAGACCTGAGATTTTTTTCCTGAGCTCTTTCTGGACCAGCTTCAGTAGGAGGATATTCCTATGCTTCATGATGCTCAGGATGTGGCCCTATAGGCTTGGGTCTTTCTCTATTTGATTGAATATGAGGGGCAGCAAGAAATTCATCTTAGTTCATAGGAGAATTATCTTGCAGGGTCTTTTCTACCAGTAATTTGATTAACCCATGATGGGTAACAACATTTTTCCTACCCTTCCTTACTTCCTCAAAGCTCAAATTTAACAGTGAATATAGAACATTTGGAACATTAATTAACCACCCATGCCACAAATGGCTCAACATTTTAAAATGTATAGCATGTAGAAAAGAAAACCTTCCTTCACAAGTAATATATCAGATAATGTGAACAACGAACTATGGGTAATCACCTGGAAGAGAAAGTCTTTTCATACCTTGTTTGCTACTTTCCAGTGATGTGTCTATGGGTAGGGAGAATTTGGCTTTGGCTGTGCAGGCATCATGACCATGAGAAAAAGGTTCTCCTACAGAAGGAAGTCCAAAGACTTCTGCTATTTTCATTTTGGAAGCTTCAATTCGAAAACCTTTCACATATGCCACGTAATTGTTGAATGCACTCAAGAATTCTACTACAATAACTTTTTCATGACCATTTAATCTAATAAAATAGCTGACCCAACCCACATGATTGAATTCCCAAAAACTCACTTGATCTTGCAACAATGATGTGTGACTAGCTGGTTCTAACCGAATAGGTTGTCCACCCATACTTATTCACCAAAAATTTCTGCAACCCTTGTTCTCAGCTTCAATGTTTTACAATTTCTCCTAATTTCCAAAACTTCCTACTCTATTCTAACTTAGGCTTTCTATTGCTCAGTAAGGATGGAAGGGGAAATATCAAAGAATATGTGAAAATCATGGTTGGCTTTGGTTTTTGAAGATTTTTAAAGAAGCCGAAATCTAAGGCTGGTGGAATAATGATCAGACTCAGAGCTTGTGTGCTATTAATGACAGTTAAATCAAAATCTTGGCAAAAATTTTCATCTCATACTACATACTACCCCCTACGAAAAGGACACAAGTGTCCTCACATGCTTGGTTGAAAAGTACAATAATGCTTGGAAATTATTACTATATTAAATGAAGCATAAAATATAATTATGTTTAAATAAGTATAGAGTATGTGAAAGAATAGATGATCACGTACCTGATGTGAAAGTGTCATAAATGTTGAAATCTGAAAATATTTGATGATGTGTATCATGTGAAGAGAAGTATGGGGTCGAAAAGACATTATAGATGAATGAGTGGTGAAGAAAAAGGTGATGGGATGGAGTATTTATTATGGAAGAGAATATTTTCACGGGAAATGAAAACTTTATTATGACTCTAGACGTGCAGAATTAAAGTGATGATTGGAAGGTGTTTGTGGTTGTAGGAGAATCACCCACTGGAAGAGGTCCATTTTCCATTGGAAAGTATTTAGCTGGAGGAGGTCCAAAATGTGTGGTGGATTCAGTGGCTGTAGGAGGTTTAGCTATAGAAGGAGAAATCTCAAACTACTGCAAGAACTTAGCTTTTGTTTGTTGTTTATGATACAGATGGAGTCTATTCCCATTTACCAATAACTTGAAATGTATTGGGTTGATTGTTGATAAATGAACTGCACCATCAGCATAGACATTATCAATTTCATAGGGACCTAACCATCAGGTAATGAGCTTACCCTAGTTTTCTTAATAGCGAGAATCATATAGGAGGGCCTGTAATACCCCAAAAATGGGTTATAAGTTCATTAACCTCCTACATCTACAATTCGAATGAAATCGACATCGAAGTCCTAATCTAAGGCACATTTAAACATCATCGAATCATAATTGATTATCTTAAATTCTGCATCAGGGAATATTCCTAGTAATATTCCTAATCATCATAATTATCTTTAATTTTATAATTATTTGGCAATAAATCACATTTATCCTAAAGTTTGATTAATTGAATATTTTCATATTTAATTAATTAGATTTAATATTTTCCACTTAATTATGTAATTAAATTTAATTCTATCTATTATTAATTCTATTATTTAATTTTGATAATAAATCTAATATCATATGAATAATTGATTAAATTCTTATTTAATTAATTAAAGCAAGTTGTCATTATTTAATAATATAGTTTTTAATAAAAGTTTGATTAAATAATTGATTAACCCATAAATCAATTGTTTTATTTTTAAAAGCAGTTAAGTTGGAAATAAATCACTTTATTATTAAATTAATTCATAAATAAAACATGCACAATCATAAAAGTAGACAACTATCAATTATCAATTAAAGCTAAACTCTATTTTGAGTTAAAACTGTGCTTTTGCATGATTTTTGTGACTTAATTATCTGTTATTTAAAAATAACTCAAAAATCAACCTGAGTTATTTGAGTGATTTATGGCTTTTTCTCATGCACCTCCAAAGCCCTGGATTTCTATAAAACCAAGCCTCAGCTCTTCATAAATCATCTCATAATTTTGCAAGCTTACTTTGCCAAAGTCATCTACGAATTGCACAACTATTTTGAAGAATTGAAATTTGGAGAATCAAAGCTTATTGCGAATCAAGGCTATTGTGAGATCAATTTTTTAATTTTTTTACATTCATGTACATTCTTTTTCATATCATTTTTAGATCATTTTAGCATATCAATTTCCATATTAGCATAGATTCATATCAATTTTTATCATTCTTATTCCATAGAAAATATCAAAAAAATAAATTGATTGCATTCAATTCATATCTAGATCAATTGCATTCAAATCCTTCATTTAGGTGTCATCTAGGTCACTGATCTTGATAGCAATCTGAGAACATTAATCTCGCACCTATTAGAAAGCAGTAAATTGCTTGGTTAGATTAGATTTCAATTTTGCACGATTTTGATTTTTGCTAACCTCTAATATTTTACTAAAGTGTTGTGTCTATAGATCAGGTACAATTTTCACACACACATTTCTAGTGCCCATCATGGGGCAACCCACCTTTGCATGCTGGTTTTGATTTTTTTTTTTGAGCTAAAACCCTAAAGTTTCAAAGATTTAATTTTATCTCCCAAACAGCTTAGATTTATGGTTTGAAATTTTTTGAAGGTTGACGACATATCAAGAAAGCTATAATAAAAAATTTAGAATTTTTTGATATTTTTTGAATTTTTAATAATTTTTGTTTGAAATTATGGAAAAAATTAATATCTAACACAAATCAGCATATTTTTAAGAAATTTTTATATTTTTAGAAAGCTCTTTAAATTATATAGGGGTTCCATTCTTTATGTTTTAAATTTGGATATGATATAATAGCTCAAATAGTCAATTTACAAAAACTAGTCTATTTTCATAAAATGGGTCTCTAGGGCACAAATGAAGAGTTTTTTCTAACATTTTTGCATTTTTGGAAAGCTCTTTATTTTTTAGTAGGGGTCTCTATTTTGAATTTTTATTTTTGTGGCCGAAATCATATCAAAAAAATTAGATCTTGTTGACTAGGTCAAATGCAGTGCAAAAAAATTAAAGTTTTGTGATGGGTATGCACTTATTTTTTTTACATGGTTCAATGAATGATATGAGTTGTCATTTGGGTTAATTTCTGGTTATTATTGTTGATAATAAGTGAATTTTAGAGCTAACCCTATGGTTTTCATAAGTTGAATATATTTTGCATATCTTGTTTGCTTGTTTGCTTGTTGGAGAGTTTGTCACTTGCTTGCATGGAAAAGCTCAACAAGAATTGCTAAAAATCAGGTAAAATCTACTAAGCCTGTTGTGAAGATCCTAGGTATTCTCCTTCATCTGATAAAATTTTGATTTGGACTTAAAATAAATCTCTTATGTGTCTGGCTTGTGTGCATCTTTTCATGCTTTTGTCTATTTCTACACACTTGCATAATTGATACTAGGTTGTGACCCCTTAAGGATTTATTAAGTAGTCTTAGATACTTGTGATTGATCTTGATTGCTATCTTGGGTTATTGGACTTGCTAATTTATCAGCCCCTCATTCCGCCTTGTGGTTGCAATCTCAGCGCCATAAAGGGGAGGGGTCAACAGGACAGAAGCGTTAAGTGTTCCACTTGGCAACCCTTTTGTGCTTTTAGGAACTTGCTTGTTTTCTAAGTTGGGGACTCATTTTTAGCTTGTGTGAGGTGTTAAGTGTTCCACCTTGTGGACTCATCTCATATTCACTTTTTGGGTACTTTTGGTAGATTTGCTTTCGGGAATATATTTGTGCTCACATAGTAATTAGGCCCTATGAACACTATTCGTGATTCTTTAGAGATTGGATTCCTAGTGAAATCTTTCTTGATGATAGAATCTTTGTAGGTAGGGAGGATACTTAGTGCATTTCACATTCAACTTGGTTAGTGTGTCTTCTCTTATTGATCGATACATTCTCTCCCAGGAGAGGTTGATAGATCACGTGGGGTTGACATCACAAGCTTTGGTGAATCAAAATTGGTTAGTGCACCTTCTTTTATTGATTGATACATTCTCTCCCTGGAGAGGTTGATAGATCATGTGGAGTTGGCATCATAGACCTTGGTGAAGCAAAACTTTATCTTAGCATGTCGGATTAATCTGCTTGCTTTGTTTGGGTTAAAAGTGAAAAGGTGTCAAAAACCTTGGATCTAGAGTCAAGTCCCCTTGTGGTATACTATTGTGAGTCATCTTTAGAGAGGGTTAACCATAGTGGACAATCCCTTCATAGGGAAAACTACATTGACAGAACCTCAAGCGGTCATAGCCATTTTTGCCGTGGTAGTGACAGCCACTATATAAATGTCCTTGTGGAAGAAATCTCCATGGGTATGGTTCATTGTTGGGTTGTCAGATCTCCCTAGCAACTCCTACAGATTAAGTTCTCAGACTATGTCAAAACCCTGGTGCACTGGGATTGGAGTTCACCCCTTTAGATCATAAAAGTTGCAGAGTCAAACCATTACTAAAAATTATAGCGAGGCCAAATTTTTATTTTATAGGGTATATGTGCATTATTGCAAAACATTTTTGGAACATACACAATTAGCACTTCTAAGGATTAGAACGAATAAGTCACTTGATTGTTCATGCGCAAGGTTGCTTTTGCCCTTGTTCATTATTTTCAGACATGCTTGAAATCACCTGCTTGTTGTTTTATGTGCTTGTTTATCTATCTGGTTATTGAAAATAGACAAATCTATTACAATCCTCAAATCTGGACATTGAAATTTGCAAACAATTCAAATCTGAAAACTCAAAATTTGCAAAATCTAAAGTAAAATCTTTTTCTGGAGTCAAAAGTCATTTCAGGAAGTCAAAAGTCATACGATTTTTTTTTAAGTGTCATCTCATTACAACCCATCTGTTGTATGATTGAGCACCTAGTATCATACGAGTTTTCATGCCAGCAAATTCTCAAAGTCAAAATCTTGCAACTGTCGTATGATATTGTCAACTTTCATTTCATTGCTACCCAACTGTCATATGATTTTTTCAACTATCATCTCATAGCATACCCACTGTCATACGAGTCTACAGAGTGTCGTTTGGGAAAATTTTGAAAATTTGTCAAAAAATTATCAGAATTGCTAGATACTTCAGCTTTTACAACCTATTTCCAGAATCTATCGAACAAATCACTATGTCAAGAATAGAGAAGTAGCCATTGAGAATCAGTACACATGTCTCAAAGAATCAGTACACATGAGGAAGAAATTATAATCACCATTATGATGAAACAGTTGCAAGCTATGCAAGTTGAACTTAACAATCTTGAGAAAGAAAAGGAACCTAAAGAGTTTTCCATGGAATCTCTATACTCTTTTCCATTTGATAAAGACTTGTACATGTCACCATGCTCCCGAAAAGAATTTGAGCAATGTGATAACCCTTATGATACCTCTTCCACGGAGAGTGACACATCCAACTTTGGAGACTATGATGACTATGACGACAGACAATGTAATGATACCTATGACACCTCTGTTCCTAAGAGTCCTCCTCGTCGTGTGTTCCTACTTACTAAAAATGGGCTGTCACATTGGATAGATCATGATGGTGATCCATATGATTCTGATTTTGAAAGACTTTGATGGCTTTTGTGGACAATACCTTGATTATGATCCATCTACTACTGCTGAGGACTATAAAATGCATCGTGCTAGCTTGAAGCATCAATATTAGAAGAATACTTCTCCTAAGGACTCTCTTGTTGAAAATAAAGATTATCTTCTCAAGCAAGATCATGTTAATGTTGAACCTTTGTCTGGTGATGGTTCCCTTCCATCCCCTACTTCCTCCAATACACATACATTTCTTAAAGCTTCTGAGTCTTTCAAATCTTTCATAGAACCTTCATCCGACACAAGCCCTGATACTTTTCATGTGGTTCCCTATAGTTATCCTCCAGGGATACCCCTTGAAGAAACTCAAGCTAACCTTCACTTGGCTGCAAATACTTTCAATAATGATAAACCTAAAGAGCCTAAGCCTTCATATGCTATAATCCCTACTTCAGCTATTCCTCCACCATCTCTTCCAAAGTCATCCATACAATCCCAACATGCTTCCTTGTCCTTAGAAGTGGCTCCATGTCAAGAGGACTCTAAAAATTATGAAGAAAAGAACATAAAGAAAGATCAAGATCAAGAACCCTCCATGTCATCCAATCCTTTTCATGATGTCTCTTATCTACTTCAAGGTTCTTTTGATCCTGTACACCCTTTTTCATGCATTCCACCATGTCTTAAGTCTTCTTCTAAGCAAGATCAAGCTACTACTTACACTGTTGAGCTTATTGACAATCAAAATAACCTTACTACACTTCCAATTTCCAAAGATGATACTTCCATTAAGGTTATTAAAAATAGTGTTGTTACTTCCAATGTTAAGCCTATTGAAAATCAAGAGAAAAATTATGCGCTTATGCTATCCAAAGATCTTTGTCAAGATCAAAGTCTTCCATCTTCTTATTCTAGCACTTCATGTTCATTTCCACTTTCTACTCTTCCTAAGTCTTTACAAGCTTTGAACAATCCTATCAAAGAAGGTACTCATATTCAAGATGTCCATGATTCTATTGAAAATCCTAATGCTCACTCTAAAGATGTTGATATCCTTGGTTGTCATATAGATGCTGATGAACTTATTGATTATCCTTTTGCATCTTCCACTTCCATCCTTGGACCTCTTCCACCACTACTAAGAGCTTCACATGTACCTTCCATCTTGGGTCTTTATGTCCCTTCACTTTCCCCTCCTAACTCTCCTTATTCACCATCCATCTTGGGTCCTTACATCCCTAGATCTCCCATCTTTCCTCAAGATCAACATAGATTCATACCCTTGAATCCATTTCATCCACCCACCTATTTAAACCAGTCATATCCTCCTTCTTCCACAAGTCCCAAGTCTTTTGGAAGTAACTTGAATGTTCAATACAAGAAAAAGAAGCAATACAAGAATCCATAAAAAAAATAAAAATCACCATGTCTCCTCTAAATGACATGGAGGCATAAAGTCAAAAGAGATATCTAAGAAAAAAACTACAAGACAAGTATGGGTTCCAAAATCTATCATTGAAGATATTATCTCTAGATCATCAAAAGGAAATAAAAAGCCTATAGCTATATGGATTCCAAAGTCTCTCTTGAAAGAGTCTGGTGTTGAGAAAAAAGTAAAGTTGACATTCAAGCTTCCAAAGGCTTCTACTTCATCTTCTTCCAAAAATATTCTTCCATTTCATGTGCCTAAACCACAACCTCTACTATCCATTCACCATATTCCTTCACATATTCCTTCATTCATGTTTTCTCCATCCTCTCACCACCCTTCAAGGTGTGTGTTGACATTGATCTTGCCTTCCTTTCCACCTACCCTTTCACAATCCTTCCATTCATTGTCCTTCTACCTTCTATCCTTTTTCCTCATTTTCCTATTCCTCCTATCTTCCAACCTCACTCGCTTTACATAAAACCGTATCCTCCATTTTTTTCCTCCATCTCCCTTTCACTATCAGCATCTTTGAGCGTATCATTTTGAATCCTTGGTATATCATGGTTTATCCTTTCAAGGAGCATTATCTAAAAATCTTGCCTTCCAAAAATTCAAAAAGAAATAAAAATGAAAAAAATTGAAAATGTGCCTTGATGAAAACCTAGAAATAGGCACCTTGGTAGCAAAAGAAAAGAGAAATAAATTCATCCTATGGTGAAAACCACTCCCTTGTGGCACCTTGGATAAGTACCATGATGAAAACCTGGCAATCAGGCATCATGCGTAGTTCTTCTACATATTTCATCCATTTCATCTTCTCTCTTTGATCTTGATAATGTTGATCTATACACAAACATTTGGCTATTTTGTGAGCTATCTTATGATGATCTTGCTTTCATTCCTTCCATGTTTAGCCTTCACATCCATCTTCCTCTATTCATTTTCACCTATCATTATCCTTTTCCCCTTTGGTCTTGATCTCAAAAATAAAAAAAGAAAAGAAAGAGTAGAACACGATGCTTTGAAACCTCTTGACATGTCTACTCCTTTGGACTGCATTTTCTTTGGCATTATGATTTTGTGACTTATCTTATGCTGGCCTTTTATTGCTTGTCCAAATGCACTTTACATGAAAATTTTTCTCTAGGTTGGGTATTCTTGAGGAGTTTTCCCTTGAGGATTTCTTCCCTTCATTCTCCTTCATTCTCTTGTCTTCCATCTCTTCCACCAGCTTGCCAATCTCTCTTGTTCTCCACCTTACTAGACATTGGGATGAAATGATATGATCTTGCTTAGGAGTTTGCAATGGAAAAAGATGCTATCAAGTATACCAAGTATCAGAACTAGTATTAGAATGAGTATCAGAACTAGTATCAGAACAAGTATCAGAACAAGTATCAAAATGCCTACAGGGGCTACACCCTTCGCTTTAATTTATGGGTCTGAAGTGGTACTACCTATTGAGGTTGAAATCCCATCACTCAGAATTAGAATGCATGGTTTAGTAACTGATGATGACTATAGAGTGTCTAGGTTACAATAACTAGAACTACTAGATGAGCACAGACAAGCAACATATGATCATCTCAGAGTATATCAGAAGAGAATGTCTAGAGGCTACAACAAGAAAGTCAAACACAGAGAATTTCCAGTTGGTGATCTAGTCTTGAGAGAAAGTCCTAAAAATCAATCCCATCGAGAATGCAAGGGGAAGTTCAAACCCAACTGGCTGGGTCCCTTTGTAATCACTGCTACTTTTGGCTCTGGTGCCTATCAACTCTCAACAAATGAAGGAGAACAGCTCTGAGAACCAATCAACGTTCTCCATCTAAAGAAAGTCTACACCTAAGGCATTCAATCTATGGTTAAATGTCCTGAAAAAATCTTAAAAATTTGAAAAAGTCCTGAAAAAATGAACATCTTGGTGAAAACCTAGCAATAGGTGCCTTGATGATTCACAAAAAAATCAAAAAATATAAAAAATTCAAAAAAATTGAAAAATCAAAAAAAAAAAAAAAGAAGGTGCCTTGGTGAAAACCTGGAAATAGGCGCCTTGGTAGAAAAAATAGAATCTCTGCCAAGATGGTTAAAACCCAGCAAATGGGTGCCACTTGTTCCAAATGCTCCATCTATCAGTACAGTCTTGGTCTTTCCTAACTTTTAGTCTTGCTTTAGTTTGTACATATCTCCTGGTTTGTTTCTGCATTTCCAATTTTCAATAAGTCAGTCTGTACACCAATCAGCTCAAGCATCTGTATCCTATCAATGTTTAACACTTGGGGGAAATCAATGTCATATCTTATGGTCTCCCATGTATCTTAGACAGATCATATCTAGTCAAAGTCCTTTGAAGTTTCATGTGAGTCAGTCAGTCTATCTTGTCTCTAGAAAGGATTTTGCATCTACAACAATGCAATCAAACATCAAACATCAAATTGAAAACAATCTATGTTTTTTACATGCTTTTATCTCCTTGTATGCTTACTGATTCGCATTGAGATTTTTGCATATTGTGTCCCTTCGAGCTCTTTGATGATGTCCTTTATAGGATTTAGAGAGTGATGACTAGGGGCATAATCTTTTCTTTATCTTCTGCTTGTATGTGAAAATCTAACAAATTTGGAAATTCCAGATTGAAATGGTGTCCAACTATAAGAGCCTCTATCTCGAATTGGATGGCCATGCATACCTCGACCATTGATACCTAGACAATTCAAGGAAGTTTGATGTAACTATTGTCTTTTTGAGTAAGTTCTTTCTCCTACTTTGGAATGCGATGTTGCCTAAGGATGTGAATGATAAAGGGTCACTACGAGTAATTCACATTGGATTTAGAATGATCTCTTGACTATTTGATGTGTATGTTAAACACAAATTGCTATATCAAAATAGACATGATATTCAGGTCATCCTAGCGTTTGTGCTTTGGTGCTTATATCTAATTTGACATTCTGAAAACAAAATCAATATTCATATGTCCATGGTTGTTTAACCAATGGGTGTTGTATTGGTTCTTGAGCGCATACAAATTGATATTCATATGTCTATGGTTTCATAGCTAGTGGGCATTGTATTGATTTATCCGGTTACCTAAAAGTTCAATGATGATAACAATTTGACATATGATCAGTGACTAGGTCCTAGGTCTTAGGTTGCATTTTATTTTGCATGTATCTTTGCATTTTGCATGTTTGCATGATCTCACAATGGCTAAATGAACTTCAATGCTTAAACAATTCTCCACTCGCATCTTCAAATCTAACAAGAGTTGAATCTCACATGAAGGTTCCTCTAATGAAACAACAAGTAGAATCCTTTTTCGGGATCAAAATCAAAATTTGAGATCATTTATATTATTAACTACTTGCATAATCAACCTTCTATCATCACAAAAATCTAGTATTCAACTTAATTGATTATCTTACATCAAACTATTGAAATTTCAACCTTGGTCAACTCATGTTCAAACCTAGTCAAATTTGGTCTCTGGGACCTTCCAATGATGCAGAATGCATTCTTGAATGTGTATAACCACTTTTCCAATCAATTAACATGCTTCTAAACTATCAACGCTAACTTTTCTTGTCATATTTCAATTTTAATCCCGAAGGGGGCATGGTATTGCATATCATTCAAAGTCTGTAATCAAATTTGAAATCATATCTTTATGGAAATCAATATATTTCCTCAGTAATCAAGACAACAACCACGTTTATCTATTGATTCATCAAAAAACCTCATCTCTTAGGGCAAATCTATCATCACTTGGGGCATATCAGATTCATCAAGATCCATATCAATCTGGTATTCTCCTAATCTTGTAAACTGTATCCGTTTTTGCAACCATTGGGTCATAGTGTTCTTTCCTTGGCTCTTCAGCAACTGAAGGATTCAGATGTGATACCTACTAGTTCTGCTAAGACAATCGAGTCTAGAACTGGTCACTCACTTCTTAGCAATCCTAAGGTTTGGAATCAGGCATTTTGACACTTTTTTGCAATCATAGGTTCATTTGCTGTTATAGTGAACATTATCTTTGGTCACTCAGGACCTATTATCTCCATATCAAATCAATATCAATTAGCTTCTCTCTCATATCAATTATCAATTTCAAACATCAGTTTCATATCTTTATCAAACACAAACTATCTTTGAACCACTGTGCTTCACATAGTAATTCAAAGAGGGGCAAAATGTAATACCCCAAAAATTCATTAACCTCCTACATCTACAATTCGAATGAAATCGACATCGAAGTCCTTATCTAAGGCACATCTAAACATCATCGAATCATAATTGATTATATTAAATTCTACATTGGGGAATATTCCTAGTAATATTCCTAATCATCATAATTATCTTTAATTTTATAATTATTTGGCAATAAATCACATTTATCCTAAAGTTTGATTAATTGAATATTTTCATATTTAATTAATTAGATTTAATATTTGCCACTTAATTGTGTAATTAAATTTAATTATATCTATTATTAATTATATTATTTAATTTTGACAATAAATCTAATATCATATGAATAATTGATTAAATTATTATTTAATTAATTAAAGCAAGTTGTCATTATTTAATAATATAGTTTTTAATAAAAGTTTGATTAAATAATTGATTAACTCATAAATCAATTATTTTATTTTTAAAAGCAGTTAAGTTAGAAATAAATCACTTTATTATTAAATTAATTCATAAATAAAACATGCACAATCATAAAAGCAGACAACTATCAATTATCAATTAAAGCTAAACTCTATTTTGAGTTAAAACTATGCTTTTGCATGATTTTTGACTTAATTATCTGTTATTTAAAAATAGCTCAAAAATCAACCTGAGTTATTTGAGTGATTTATGGCTTTGTCTCATGCACCTCCAAAGCCCTGGATTTCTATAAAACCAAGCCTCAACTCTTCATAAATCATCTCATAATTTTGCAAGCTTACTTTGCCAAAGTCATCTACGAATTGCACAACTATTTTGAAGAATTGGAATTTGGAGAATCAAAGCTTATTGCGAATCAAGGCTATTGTGAGATCAATTTGTTTTTTTTTTACATTCATTTAGATTCTTTTTCATATCATTGTTAGATCATTTTAGCATATCAATTTCCATATTAGCATAGATTCATATCAGTTTTTCTCATTCTTATTGCATAGAAATTATAAAAAAAATAGATTGATTGCATTCAATTCATATCTAGATCAATTGCATTCAAATCCTTCATTTAGGTGTCATCTAGGTCACTGATCTCGATAGCAATCTGAGAACATTAATCTCGCACCTATTAGAAGGCAGTAAATCACTTGGTTAGATTAGATTTCAATTTTGCACGATTTTGATTTTTGCTAACCTCTAATGTTTTACTGAAGTGTTGTGTCTATAGATTAGGTACAATTTTCACACACACAGGGCCCAGTCACTAGGAGAAAATCATTTGTTCGGGATATGTGAATCATGCCACCTTTTGTATTGTATCTAGATCATCTCCATGTGTTGTAAGGTGGCCTTTCTTATTTCATCTAGTTGGTTGAGCTGTAGGACCCTGTTGCGTTGTGCTACTGGAAGATCAATGTTTAACTGTAATGCTATTCTCAATGTTTTATGTTCAAATTTGATTGGCATTACAACATGTTTTCCATAAACCAGCTCAAATGGTGTAAAATCAGTTGTAGTTTTCCAGGTTGTCCTATATGCCCAAACTACTTCTTGTAACCTTGTGCTCTAGTACTTTTTATATAGCTAAACAGTTTTAGTCAAGATGGCCTCTATCTCCCTATTGGTAACCTCAACTTTCCCATTCACCTATGGATGGTATGGAATTGATATCCTAGGGTGAATGTTATATTCATTCATAAGTGTAGTAATTAATGTTGAGGTGAATTCAGCACCCTGGTCAGTAACCAATTCTCTTGGTACACCATATCTTGTGAAGATTTCTTCATACAAAAATTCAGCAACCTTGTTATCTCAATCATGTTTCATAGAACATACCTCCACCCATTTAGTTACATAGTTAGTACATACAAGAATGTAGGAGTTGTCATTTGAGGATGGAGTAATGGGTCCTACAAAATCTAATCCACATTTATCAAATGGAGTGACTACCAATTGTGGAAAAGAGGCATTTTATCAGATTTTGTTGGGCATCCCATCCTTTAGCATCGGTCGCATTTCCTTGTATAGTTGACTACATCTCTATGGAGGGTTGGCCAATAATATCTTGTGTTTAGTATCTTTGTGGCCATTCTCTTTGCTGCAAAATTCCCTCCACAAGGCTCATTATGACATGCATGGAGGATGTCATAAGTTTCATCCTCCCTTACACACTGTCTTAATATTTGGTCAGGCCCATTATAGAATAGACAATCAGCAATCCATGAAAAATTGAGAGTTTTTTCTATGAGGAGCCTCTTTTATTTTTGTGAGAAATAGGGAGGTACCTTTTGAGAGACTAATTAATTGGAAATATCTGCATACCAAGGATTTTTAGCTGAAATAGAGAACAGATGATCATCAGGGAATCTGTCATCAATAAGTTGTGGCTCATCCTTGTTCTGCAGTCCTAAGAGGAAGCTTGCGACCATGTTGGATTTGTCTATCTTTCCAAATATGGTGATACAAAATCCTGTAATAATAGAAGCCATCTAGCTAATCATCTTGTGATTGTAGGCTTATTAGCAAGGTTGGGTTGAAACCTTTATGGAAAAGGTGGTCCGATAGGGTGGATTTTATCAATTAGAGACTGTGTTGCTAGTAAAGGAGTAATGTTTTTAGTTGTGATAGGCTCCTCTTGTGGTACTTCATTTATGATTGGATGTTCAAGAGAAATAATAGTAGTTCCAGATCATAGGTTTATATCATCAAGGGTGATTGAATAGGTAGGATACTGCATGGGATACTTCAATTGATCAGTAGTCTACATGCTTTGCTAAGGTGTGGGAGGCATGTTGTTCGGGTTTGGCTATGGTTGTGTAGGAAATTGGGTTGGTTTTGGAGGTTTTGTATTAGCGATTGGTGGTGGTAAGAGCGCTTGCTATTGTGGTGCCTAAAGAGGCAAGTTCAAAAATCCTTGAGACTGATTTGGCCATTGCTGGCCTCCTTGCCACTAAGGATTCAATTTCCAATTACCCTATGGTGGTTTCCATGCCCCCTAAGGCTATTACCAATTTCCCTGAGGGTTTTGCAATTGTGGACTAGGGAAATTTTGCCACTGATTATGATAGTTCTTCCAGGGGGGATTGGAGTAATTCATAGAAGGTTTCCATTGATTGTTATAAAATGGATTACTGAATGTAAGTAGATCCTGAGGCATACCTTGTCTTTTCTCCCATGGTCACCACCAAGCAATGAAGAATAACTACTCATCTGCTAGTTCTACTAGCTTATAGTCAGTTGGCATCTAGGTAGTTTCCATATTTGCAACCATCTTACACCGAAAATCCCTCTTCTTTTGTCGATAGTGTGGATAGAATTCTACCAACATGGCCTTAGCTTTCTCATGCTTCTTTTTGGCTTGCAAGGTATCCATTTTCAAGGCCATATTATTGAAGATGTCATTATTAAAGTTGGATAAGAGATGTGTTATCTCTGATCTAGAGGCATCTGCACCATTTGTCCTTCCTATTGTGGCTTTGTATCCTCTTCCTCACTTTGCAATAGCTCTTGAGTACTTGAGGCATATCTTCTTTATGTCATCCCAACTAGATTGAGTTATGTCCCCTCCTGCCATCAAGTCTAAAGCTTCAGTGCATCCATCTTCTATACCTCTTGGAAATAGTAGCTTCTAAGATTCTTCATTAAGCTCATGCTCTATACTCCTTTGTAGGCTATACATGAACCATGAGATATAGTCTTCAAGTGACTCATCCTCTTTTTGAGTCATTTTAAAGATGTCTTCTCCTTGCATATTAGTTCCCCGAAAATACTCCTTGTACTTGGTCAAGAATGCTTCCTGCATTCCTACCCTATCGTGAACAAAATCCCATCCTAGGCCCATAAACCAATGCAAAGTAGACTCCTTAAGAGTCATAGGAAATATTTTGAGCTTTTGAGAGTCAGTGGTGTAGCCATAACTTCTACATAGAATATCAAACTTAAAGAGAAAGGTATCTAGGTCTTCTATTACTAGACCGTAGAATTTTGACAGGGCAAAAGAAGGTATATTTTTAAGGTTATTATTGTCTCCCTGGTTAGTAATAGGGAATATAAATGTGGGGAGATTAGCCATCTTGGTAGGATTTATAAGTCACAGAGGTGGTGGATGATGAGGAGGTTGGTATATGACCAGTTGTAAGGAGTTTTCTTATCTGACAAGATTTTCAAGAAAATGGGTTCTCAGATGAGAGAAGACTTCTGTAAATGTGTTAATTTAGGGTTGCGCTTCAAAAGGACCAAACTATTCTTCTTTAGAAGATGAGAAGGATGGCGTAGTTTCATCAAGGTCAATGGTGGAATCAACAAATAAACTTTCTTCCTCAAATGGATGATTGGATTGGTTTGGCAAGTACCTTCCTCTAGCATCTCTTCTTCAGTTATGCATATAGATAGTAGGGAGTGATGTGATTCATAGAGTTCATCTATAAGTAATGTATTCTAATGAAAGATGTGAATGAAACAAATTCTAGGAATGGCTTAGTCAGGACTTGGTTCAGCACCATCCCTGGCAACAGTGCCAAAAATGATCACTTCCTATAAAGGCTTAGAAACTAGGTATGATTTGGAACTCAGGGATTGGAAATCTAACTAACTAGTTTATCCTCTTTACAAAAATTCATTTAGTATGTCAGACCAGGACATATTACTTGAAATGGGCCAGCAAGGTATATGCACTAGGTATCACTCAACCATACATTTTATCGTTGCTCCAGGAAAGAAATGTTGAAAGGAAACTATGCTATGATTTCAAGAAATGAATGCTAAAGTAATGCTTAAGCTAAAGTTGCAGAAAAGTAAATGTTGGAATAGAAACTATAGAAATATAACTGCTCACAAAACATGGGGACTCTTACAAACTATTCCATAGTACTTCTACTATTCCATGACTTTGGATGCAGGAGGCATTAGCCGATCTGTAACTTTGGCTATAGGAGAAGTTCAGCACTTGGCATTGAAATAGCGAAAATGTAGGAAATGATTCTAACTAATATGAATCTATCTAACTATGGATTTCTCACCAAGTGGGCCCCCTTGGATGAGTATCTTGAATCACAATTATACTCAACTAAATATCAACACTTCATTTATTTATTGATTGAATGAAAAAGTACAAAAATTCCATGAAATAGTGAAAGAAAACTGTTTCTATAATAAACTTGACAATGCCCTCCTTTCTCATGCAGGAGCGGGGCTTTATTTAAAGGAAAAACTCCTAACTACTCTCCTAACAACACCACAAAAATAGGCAGATCTTTATTACAACACTACTGACTAGAAATGATGAAAGCTTTTAAGACTAAAATAGATTAAATCTAGAATAGAGGAAAGAGTTGGCATGACAAAAAATCTACCTTCCCACTCGTGCCTAGATCTTCTTAGAGAAATTAATATGCCACCTTTCTCTTCGTTGGAAACACAACAATATCTACTAGAACAAGAAATATAGTAATTTATGATAGTAATTATCAGAAAACACATAATCAATTTTATTCAGACATCTACTCTACTCATTGAAACACAATAATATCTTTTAGAACAATAAATATAGTAATTTATCCAATCATAGCATATTTAAGTACATTTAAACCATGTTAAATGTCTATTGGCAGCATGCCATATAGTAGCAGAAAAACATAAGAGTCTTGAGTTAAATGTATCAAAATGAAGTAAAAGGTCTAGTAATTATTATCCTAGGGTATCCTTGTTAGGAATGAATTCCAAATATATCCTATGGGAGTATTGGCATCCATTCTCTAGCAGTTGTTGTTGCATTCATTACTATGATTGTCATTGATGTCAACATAGTGATCTATTGGAGATTAGCAGAGGAGCAGACAGTGTTTTGATTAGTGCACATGAGATATTGTAGATCAAGCTATGTGATGTTGAGGATTTACTCTTTGATATGTTATATGTTCATGGTTAAGAGTACAGACAGTAATTCATTTATTCATGAAAGTTATGAGCATTTTGGTGGAAGCAGTATTCAAGCAGTGTTCCAGAGTAGCGGTTTGTGGAAATTAGATGATATCACCTAATCGGGATGGAATTTAGTTTTTTTTAGTTAAAGAGAAGTTGAAGAAATATTTTTAGTGATTTGGATGATAGCACAAACTTTGAGGTCACATGAATGAAGAATTATTCTAATTGGAAGCTGACATTTTTGTGTAATTTTTGTTGTAATATGTGGAAACTTTTATTTGGTAATTGGATGCCGATTCATTTGTAATTACTTGAGTGTAGTATAAAGGAAGGAATGTTTTTCCTTATTGTAAGTGTGATGTGTGGAGTTGATAAAGTGAATTTATGAAGGAAGACATGCGAGGTACAGAGATCTGAAATTGAAAACTGGTGTAGCAGTGAGTGTGGTTTGGCATAGTCAGAGAAGATGTAACATATTGTTGAGATTATTAATGATTTGATATTATTCTATTGAATAATCTAGAGATCAGTTGGATAGTGTGTTCAATGATCTTGCAATTGAAGCTATTTGGGTAGTGGGTCCTTCTATCTTCCATAACTCCTAACAGAGTTAGAATATTTTAACAGGGATTCAAAATCTCCTAACAGGGATTCATATGTAGTGAATGTATTTCATAAGACTCCTAACAAAGTCCATCCTTTCACAAGGAATATTCATATTAGTGCATCTTTTGTTGGCATCATTCGCACCGGGGTTTACTCTTTGATCAAGAGGTTCCCTAGTCAACATATCTTGTGTCATTGTGTATGAATATCTTTCTGTGATTGGTAATTATATTGCTTACATGGTTAAAATCTATTGAAGTTGATAAAAGTTATAATTATCAAATAACTGATTCACCCCCCCCCCCCCTCTTAGTTATCTTGGTGGAATTTACTTTCTAACAATTGGTATCAGAGCGGCAGGTCCTTGAAAGAAAATTTTAGCAGCTTAAGGAGATCCATGGAGAATTCCAGGAAAGAAAGCCCTAAGTTTGATGGAGTAAATTTTGACAGCTAGAAAGAAAATATGAAGACACATCTACTGTGTTTAGGACTAGGTTATTGGTTGAATACAAAGAATGAGAAGACTATCATTGATGAGGATAATCTTGAAACATGTTCTAATGATGAGAGAGATCTATTCATGTGTAACACACTTTCCAGAGAAGCACTTTTGATAGCCCTTCCAGAGAATGAATATAGTCAGGTAAAATATTTAAAAATATCTCATGAAATTTGGAAAGATTTACACCCTACTTGTGAAGGTAATGAAAATGCAAAGAAAGTTAGATTACATAATTGGATATGTGCATTTGAAGATATAAGAATGATGGAAGATGAATCTATTAGAATCTATATTGGTAGAATGTCAGAAATTGTTGTAGGCATAAAATCTTGTGGAGGAACAAAGACAAAAATTGAAGTTATATGGAAAATTTTGAGGACATTGACTCCTGCATTTAAGTAGACAACACAAATGATTGAACAAGTTATACCTTGTACTTCAAACTTTACAAGAGAGACTCTTCTTGGAAGATTCAAAGCAGTAGAAATGAACCTGAGGTTATCAGGAGATTTTCCTAGAATGGAGACAACATTCAATGCTCTTAGTGTTCACCCTACTTTGTCAAGAAGCATAAGTGTGAGCAGAGATTATGCCGGCAGTAGAAAATCTAAAAATGAATAAGACAAGAAGATTGAAGAAGGTATTGCCTTATTTGTGAAGAGAGAACCAGATGGTAAGGAAATTTTTAAATGTTGGACTTGTCAATAATATGGTCATTTTGCATCTAAATGTCCTAAGAGAGTTAAAAAGTACAAAAAAAATTTCAAGCCTAGAAGATCTAAGGAATGTTATTATGCTAATGATGAAGATCTTGAAGCTAGTATAGAGAGAACTTTAAGTGAAAGTGATACTGAGAATAATGACGACATAGGATTTGTAGCAATTAAAGAAGAAAATCCTGAAAGAGATGTTAAGGAATAAAAAGACCTAGTTTCTCAAGTTGAAAAGAAAGCTAATTGAATTATAGATAGTGGTTGTTCACATCATATGACTGGAGACATGAAAAAGTTCATAAATTTTAACAATTATGATGGAGGAGTTGTTAGAGTTGGAAACATCACACCTTATTTGATTAAAGGTATAAGATCTATTACTCTTGATGAGAAGACTAATACTGATGATGTTTACTTTGTGGATGGTTTGAAACATAATCTTTTGAGTGTTGGACAGTTAGTTGATAAGGGATATCAAGTTTGGTTTACTAAGAAAACTTGTGTGATAAAAGATAAAGATGGAAATTTGATTGGAACTAGATCTAGAACCAGAGGTAATGTATTTTCGTTGAATCCTACTGAGATGACATGTTTGATTACTAAGATTGATGATAGTTGGTTATGGCACAGAATATTTTGTCATATAAATTTTGATAACATTGTGAAAATAAGTACTACACTTGCAGTAAGAGATTTGCCTAAAATTATGAAGCCTACTAACATGATTTGCAAAGAATGTGTGATGGTGAAACATAAGAGAAGTTTATTTCCCAGTAGGAAATTTACATTTGAAGAGAAGTTGGAGATTGTTCATACAGATTTGAGTGGTCCTACAAGGACTAGAGGATTTTTTGGAGAAAGGTTATGATTCTTGTTGATGATTTTACAAGAATGATGTGGATTGCATTTCTTAAAGAAAAGTTTGAAGCATTTGATAAGTTTAAGATCATTAAGAATAAAGTTGAAAATGAATCCGGAATGAAAATTAAATGTTTGAGATTTGATAGAGGTGGAGAATTTACTTCTAGAGAGTTTAACACCTTTTGTGAAGTGAATAGTATTAAGAGACAATTTTCAGCCCCTAGAACACCTGAAGAAAATGGTATTGCAGAAAGAAGAAATAGATTAGTGACTAAAGAAGCAAGAGCTATGTTATTTGAGAATGATTTGGTGAAGATATTCTAGAGAGAAGCAGTGAAAACAATAGTGTATACAATGAATAAAGTAAAAATTAGAGAAGACACATACAAGACACCCCATCAATTATGGTTTGGACATGCACCCTCAGTTAAGTATTTTAGAATTTTTGGAAGCAAATGTTATATAAAGAGAGATGATGATATTGGAAAGTTTGATCCTAGAAGTGATGAAGGTATATTTCTTGGATATTCTTTGAAGAGAAAAGCTTATAGATGTTACAACAAGAGAACTAAGACTATTGTTGAGAGTGAAAATGTTAAAGTTGATGAAAAGTTCAAAATTCAGGAAAGAATGCTTGATTATGAATCTGATGAAAGAAATCATCCTAAACCTAACATTGAAACTACTAAATTATTCTATGAAACTGACAGTGACTTGTTGAATGAAAGCCATATTGAAATCATTGAAGAACCGACACTTGAAGTAAGATCTAAGATAGTGACACCTAAAAGGAACTTATCAAGTAATCATCATGTTGAGCAGATTATTGGAAGCATAGACATAGGAGTTCTAACTCAAAATAAGGTACAAGAATAGTTATGTTTGATTTCTCAAATTGAACCTAAATCTCCTAGTGAAGCTTGTGAAGATGAACATTGGATTAAAGCTATGAAAGAAGAACTAGATCAAATTGAAAAGAACAAGACATGGGAATTGGTCCCTAGACCTAAAGATAAGAATGTTATTGGAACTAAACAGGTATTCAAAAACAAGATGAATGAACAAGAAGTAGTAAGAAACAAAGAAAGATTGGTATGTAAGGGATACTCACAACAAGAAGGAATTGATTATGAAGAAACTTTTGCACCAGTAGCAAGAATTGAAGTAGTAAGAATGTTTTTGGCCTATGCATCTTTTAACAAATTCAAAGTATATCAGATGGATGTGAAGTCAACATTTTTGAATGGAGAATTGGAAGAAGAAGTCTACATTGAGCAGCCTGAAGGTTTTCCTTTGACTCAAGAAGGAGACATGGTATGTAAACTAAAGAAAGCCATATATGTGTATGTGACTGAATGTGACCTCTAAATCAGGCACAACACAACATGGTCATTATTCACTTGATAGAATTCGGGAGAGAGTATGAAGAACTCAATCCAATTCCATGGTGAGGTGACCTGTTGCCTCCTATGTGAATGGGGTGTTTGAAAAATCTTAGAAGGAGAGCCAACAGTTGGGAGACCAATTCAACAATGGAGGATTTGAAAGCAAATAAAGATGAGCAAGATGAAACTAAGCTAAGAATGAATGCAATTAATCTAGAAAACTTTGAAATAAATATGAAATGCAGATTTTTATTTGATTTTGAAATAAAGATGATATTAGACTAAGAACAAGTAAGCAAATTTAATCTAAATGTGAAATGCCATTACACTAATATGAGAAATTAAACTAGATAATGCAATAAAAGAGCTTTGAAAATAATGAGATATGAGACTAAAAAATGCTATAGTAAGGATGCTCTCAAAACTTTTCCCTTTCTTGAATAAGAAAAAGAGGTTCATTAAATAGACCAAGCTAGAAGAGGAATGAAGAGTTTCTTGATTCAAAACGGTGGACTCTTCATTCCTAATTGAGACAAAAAGACAATGAATTATTTAATTAAAAGAATGGAATTTGCCACATGTGGGAGGTGACCTTTTGAGTAATTTGAACTATTAAATTCAAATAAAGAGGTGTCCATTCAGTTAACTAAATATTTATTAATTCCTTTTTGATGTGTAATTAGCCAAAGGGGGTGGAGTTTAATTTAATTAAAAGTACTTAGGACTTCATAATTAAATTAACTTATCATAGAGATTATTTAGCCAAATAAAGTCTAGGACTTAGGAATTATTTTAGCATTTGATTATTGCAATTTATGGTCTTTGCAATTGACATCAAGTCAAATTAAGTCAAATATGAGAGAGAAAATTGCCTAGGGAACTAGGACTTTGGTGATGTAAAATCGAGATAATGCACCAAAATTGATAAAATTAAATAGGTGCCAATTTTGGGGTATTACATTTGCCCCTCTTTGAATTGATGTGCGAACAACGCGTTGATTCAAAGAATAGTCTGAAGTGACAGATCAAAGCAGATCAAAGCATGAATTTTTTTGAAGTCTAAGTTAGATTGTGAAGACAACGATCTTAAAAGAGAACCAGAATCAGGGTTAGATTGCCCTAATACCAATTGATGAAGATGCAGATTTAGGACTATCTCTGAGTCGGGGTTAGATTGCCCCAATACAAAGTTTAGTCCTCCGAGACCCAGGTTAGATTGCCCAGATAACGGTCTAAAAGAGATTTCGAGAGTCATCTCCAGAATGAAGCTTGACTCCCAGGAATCAGGGTTAGATTGCCCCAATACCCAAAAGATTTCAAGGACCATCTCCAGAATGAAGAGTGATCCTTGAGGATTTGAGTTAGATTGCTCAGATACCTAAAAGATAAATGATGAGATAAGAAGATGTGAGACACCGAGATGCCCCAAGCAATGAAAACTGATGATTCAAATCAGACTGATTCAAGAATAGATTCGACAAGATTCAAATGATGTAATCATCCTGCCCCCTCGGGAGTGAAATTGAAAGATGACATGTCAGAAAAATGATAAACAATAAGAGATTGCAGAGCAAAAGCAATTAGACTAGATTCGCGAAGCTATAAAAGTGAAACGGAGCAAAGCAGAGGTCCTGTTGACCAAGTTTGACCATAGTTGACTAAATTTTGACTAGGGTTGACTTGATGAAAAGAAGCAAAGATCTCAAGAACATGATGCAAAGATGAGGATCTGGCAGGAAAATGATGCCAGAAGGCTGACTACACAAGCATCCAATCCAGAAGGAGTCCAATATTTAAAACATGATTTTGAGCCACTTAGAGATGTCAGATTTTGATTTCGATCCCGAAAAAGGATGCAACCAAGATGAGACTAGGACAAAAGATGAGAACCTTTGATGAGCACATCCAAAAGAAAGCAATCAAGAGAGCAACAAGAAAGCGCTCCAAATGCAAGCCTAGAATGAAAGATGCAAGTCTAAATGTAGGCCTAGGATGAACAAATGTAATCCTCCGGACTCGACTGTTGGACTCATCGTATTTATCATCATAGAACCTTTCAAGTTCGGACAATCACAAGATGTCATACAATCCTTACTAATATCGCTATCATGAGAATATGAATATGACATGAGTCTTAAATTTGTTGGAATAAGGTGTAAGCATTAAGGCACAAGAAGCCAAAATGACCTGAACACCTATTCCTTTTAATCTAGCAAGTTAACATAAGCATTAGAGCATAAATGCTAGAATGACCTGAATGTCTCTTGCGAACAAACACACCAAGCATGCAGGAGTTCCTTCTTTTGCCAAAGATTTCTCGTAGTGACCCTTACATTCACTTAACAGGACAAGCGTTTACAATTTCATCAGTAGCAGAAAGAAGTCACTCAAAAGACAAGGAGAAGAACCAACCTCACCAAAGCATCCATATAAAAGGAGTCGAGGTACGCATGGCCATCCAATACGAGATAGAGGCTCTTACAGGTGGACACCCCTCTTAAATGAATTCTTTGGATCATTGGAACTAAACCAACAAGTAGAAAGCAAAGAAAGAAAACAAACAAACACTTAAAGAAAACAAAGCTTAGCAAGCCTCAAAGGAACACACATTTAGTTTGAGTTTCAGTTCACGTTTGTATTTAAGCGGATTGAAGTCGATTTGGAAAGATAATGTTCAAAGTCTCAATGAGATAATGATAGAAGGTAGACATAGTGGAAAACCACTAGTGATTGATATAAGGGAGAAATCTTGAAGAAGAGATATCGAACGAAAGCTAGGTATCCATAGGCAGGCATAGGGGAAACCACTGGCGACCAATTCTCCAAAAGAGTTTCTGAAAGTGATAGGACAATGCCCCCAAGTGTGAACCAGTTCCAATCCATGAAGAGTCGAGGAAAACTCAAAGACAAGCACATGAGCTAGCAAACCAAAGCAGGAAACAAACTAAAGCAGGAAAGCGGGAAAACAAACTAAAGCAGGAAAGGAAGGAAACTAAAGCAGGAAACTAAGAGCCAAGTGATGCTAAGATGAGATGTTACTTCAGGAAAACAAGAGGCACCTATTTACTAGGTTTTCACCATCTTGGCAGAGATTCTATTTTTGCTACCATGACGCCTGTTTACCAGGTTTTTATCAATGGCACATTTTTCTCTTTTTCAATTTTTTTGTACTTTTCTCTTTTTTTTCTTTTTTTTGTATTTTTTTGAATATCTCATTTTTTTTGTATTTTTGTATTTTTTCATTTTTTTGTATTATCAAGGCACCTGTTTACCAGGTTTTCACTAGGATAATAGATACATCAAAGCGCCTGTTTGCCAGGTTTTCACTAAGATGATCATTTTTTCAGGACATTTTGCAATTTTTAGGATTTTTTGCAATATATCAGTTTTTAGAATTTTTTCAGGATCAATAAGTATGTACATGAGCATACTGAGAATGTCAGCTGTAGAACTTCTTAGATGAAGAGCATTGATGGGCTCTTTGAGTTTCTCTCCTTTAGTAGGAATCTCTGAGAACACAGTCATTTGTAGCAGTAGCCAGCTAAGAAGTTGTAGAATCAGAACCAGATGTTGTAGCAGTAACAAGAGAACCAACCAGTAGTGTCCAATAGTCAAGAGATCCATAGTCAAGGAAAGACCACTTAAGTGAGACCCACAAATATCCTCATGGACACACCTTAACTCTTCGTCAGATTTCCCACGCTCTAAACGCTTAGGAAGAGTACATTCTGGATTTCTCTTAATCATGTCATTAGTAATAAGGAGATACTGATATGCACTTTGGGAAAAGGCAAGATGGAGTGAAGAGGGTAAAGTATGAGAGGCAAGGGCGATGGAATGGAGGGAAGCATGAGAATTTTGGAAGCTCGAATGGCAACTTTGATCTTTCCTTTCTTTGGAATCCACATAGCTTTTGAATTTTTTCTTCTTTACTTTGAGGTGCTTTTGATGACAATGCCTATAGAATGGATTTCAAGATCCATTTTTTATTTTATTTTCTAGCTTTTGATTGTCTTCTTCTTTTTGAGGACCTTTGCAGTCTTTTGAACACCTTTGTTTCTTTCCTTTCTTCGTAGTCACATGTCGATTAGATGGGACATGGTGACCTTGAGATATAAGTGGATTCTTGTTATTTTTGTTTTTATGTTGCACATCCAAGTTACTTCCAAAAGACTCAGGAATGGTGGATGAAAAAGGCTTATATGACTAGTTCAGGTGGAGAGATGGAGATGGAAGTGGACGAGCCACTTTTCTGGGAGATGAAGGGGGAAGATAAGTCGATGGGATGGCCTCAAGTGCAAATATATTAGTATCATCCTCATCATTCATGAATGCATCATATAGATCAAGAAAGTAATCTTCCATAGAGCGTTGTTGATTGCGAGTCATCTTAGAAGAGTCAGATAAGTTTGGAGGAATATTATGTGAGCCTAACCAAGATGGTCTATTCCAAGAGTTAGGTCCCCTTTCAGGTGGTAAGAGTGCATGAATAGGAACCATTTCAATTCTGGATCTTCCAATATTCCATGAAGCTGTAACAAAATTGGGTCTTACATACCCATGATTTGTTGGAGTAGTAGAAGTATAGCTTGGAGTAGATGGCCTAGGAGCCATAGGAATGATCTCCACAGGAGGGTGGAAAGGATCATCATCAATAGCTTGATCTGGAGGATCATAAGTTTCTCCTCTTTCTGAGTTTTTAAGACTAGCATATAGGTGCATAGCATCAACTGGTATTTCTATAGTAGCATCTGATATGGAGTCCCATTCAGCTAGAGACATAGTCAGAGGTAGATTTTCTTCATCACTATCATCTATCAAAGGAAATGTTTCTTCAACAGTAGGATCTTGTTCAGTAGTAGAAGCAGCAGAGTAATCTGGAATAGGCATACCTTGAGGCATACCCAAGAGAAGAGAAGCATCCAATAGTTTCTCCCAGTCAGTATGTGTGCCATTGGATTTGGAAATAGTAGGAGTCTGTTCAATAGCAGAAGTGGTGGAACAATCTAGAGTAGGCATACCCCAGGGCATACCCAAGATAAGGGAAGCATCCAGCAGTTGCTCCCAATCAGTATGTGTATCATTGGAATCGGCAGTAGTAGGATTTTGTTCAATAGTAGAAGTGGTAGAAAAATCTAGAATAGGCATACCTTGAGGCATACCAAAGATAAGGGAAGCATCCAACAGTTGCTCCCAATCAGTATGTGTATCATTGGAATTGGCAGTGACATATTCTGTAGTAGTAACAGTGGCTTAGCATCATAGAACTCAATGGACTCTCTATTGGTAGGAACAAAACTATCTGTCACTTGGGTAAGCATCTTAGCAGAGCAAGTATTTAGGCTAGCACTATTGTCAATGAGGATGTGAGGGATACTCTTGGGGCCTACCATAACTTCAGTGTGTAGGGGAGCATCATGCGGATGGCTTAAGGAATGATCATCTTCTTTGGAAAAACACAAATAGTGAGGTGAAGTTAAATGACCCACCATAGATTGGAACTGATTGAGATCGAGATCTTTGGGGACATTTTCCTCAGTGAGGGCTTTATCCATAGATAGTTTTGGTTTGGATGTCGAAGGTTCAGGACCTTTGAGCATGATCTTTGCATGAGATTGAGTGATAGTGTTCGCACAAGCTAGAGACTGTGTGGAGTTATACTAGGGAGACACAGGGCCTCGCAAGACAAAGGGAGTTTTGGGTTTAGGAGTATCCTTGCTCCCTGGAGCAATGATCATGTCACAGTGAGAGATCCAAGGTTTGTTTCTAGCAAATTGGGAAGGCGGTTGAGCTTTTGTTGCAGCCTTCTCAGTAGCATTGACTATTTGCATGCTAGAGCTAAGATTAAAGATAGGCTTTGAAAGTTTTGGCATGTTAGAGCTGAGATTGAAAACCAACTTTGAAGGTTTTGGCATGTTAGAGCTGAGATTGAAAACCAACTTTGAAGGTTTTGGATCTCCCATCTTGTTGGTAGTATTATGAGAGATCGTGAAAGAGTTGATAGGTTCAAAAGGATCAATAGGTTTAATTTTAGAAAGTGACCCTTCAAAGTCTTGCTGGTCTTGAAACATGGGTTATAATATTCTTGAAATAGTAAGTCAGACTGTATCTGAAACAATGGATTGTAATACTCTTGGAATGATGAAGAATGTGAGGATTCCTCACGAAGTTCAAATTTTGCAACAGATTCGAAATGATTTATGTCTTGATTATGAGGTTTACTTTGATCTTGATCAGCATTCTGAATGGGATAAGTCTTGCCACTTTGAGTCGTGATAGTCATAAATGAAGATGTAACGAGAAAAGATTCAGGATAAAGCTAGACTCTGTCTCAAAGATAACGAAAGGAGATAAATGGCTAGAACAACCAAGATGCAAGATGAACCTAGTATGAATTGTCAAAAAGAGATGGCTAGAACAGCCGAGATAAGACAATTGCAATGCAAGGTACAAGAGCACAATGAGATAACGTAGACTAATGAGAGACAATATGAGTCAAAGAAAAGATCGATCGATTCCTAACTCAAGACAACTAGTTTCTGACGGTGAACAACAGGAAAATAGAAAAACAAATCACAAACAAAAAGGTAGATTAGATTTATGTCATTAATCAAGCACATAAGATAGAAATCAAGGAGTTTAAGCAAACAGTCTTCAAGCAATGGGCAAGGGACAAAGCAACCTTGCGCACGAACAGGAATAGTGACTTAGTATTTCTACTCCCTAAGGACTCTACTTGTGTATGTTCTTGAGAATGTTTTAGTAGGCACTTAAAACACAACAACATCCTAGCAAGTTGTCTACAAGGATATACATGGCTTTTCTAAAGGGAGTCCTTGATATACGCAAGGTACGTGAGGCCCAAATCCGTAGATGAGAAGAATTTGAAATCACACAGCTGGGGGGAGACGGTAACCCAAATCTCCTCCTTCACTTCTCAAAGGTATAAAGTTCTTTGAGGCTTAGCCAAGAGTGAAATCTAACTCATTCTCAAGAGAGGTGTCTTTGGATTCACCTCTTGATATTTATACTCTACCAGAACACAGGAGTTAAGGTCGTCCCTTGAGGTGATGAAATCCCCAAGCAGGCCTTCTAAAAATAAAAAAGTAAGTAATTCTCTATCAAAAAGTATTGGGAAGCACTAAAGGTGGTGCATTTAACCCTTCAAGTAAATGTGAGGTGATTCCACAAAGTGGTGCATTTAACTCCTCACACAAACTCAAAGTGAGTCCACACCCTAGAAAACAAGTGAGTTCCAAAAAGCACAAAAGGGTTGCCAAGTGGAACAATTAACACTTCTTTCCTATAGACCCCTCCCCTTTAATGTGGCGCTGAAATTGCAACCACAGGGTGGAAATGAGGGGCCGGCAGATTAGCGAGTCCAATAACCCAAGATAGAAATCTAGATCAATCACAAGTAATCTAAGACTGCTAATCAATACTACTCATAAGTGCAAGAGGGTTTGAATCACGGAATATTTAACTTTCCAAGTAAACATGAAGTGAGTCCACAAAGTGGTGCATTTAACTCTTCATGTAAACAAGGAATGAATCCATGCCCTCAATTACTCAATGAGATATTTTGATATTTGAAACCAAGAATTACTTAAGGTGTAAAAGACAAGCATGCACTTAAACACAAACTTGTATGAAAGCAAATCTATGTTCCTTTATTTCTCATTAAGAGCATAAAAAATGTGTTCTATGAAAGTATGTAAACACTCAAGCCAAACACATGAGAGGTTCAATTTTAATCCCAAAGTCCAAATGTTTTAGAGATTTTAAGAACTCACCTTAGGTCCAAAAATCTGCAATCCAGCATTTAGCACACATTCGAAAGTATAGAATCAAGACAAATCAATGACAAACCGTAAGATATGTAACATTGCTGTCTTCAAGACAGTCTTTAAAGATTGATTTATTTGACCCATAAAATCACAATATTAAAATTTTTGGAAAGAATGAATTTTTTAGCTAACATCAAGAAATACCATTTCCAAAAATTACAAGGTCTTATGATTCCATTTGGTTCCTCAACCAATAACATTTTCAGACTACAATTTTTCTATCATAAATCAGATTTAAAACACCAAACTCTGCCTAGGGAATCACATATATTTCTCAAAAAGAATCCAAATGAAACCAAAACAATTTCAAAGTAACTATTAATGAATCTAGTTTCCAAATATGTAAGCCATTTATTTTTCTCATTCATAAATCATTTTCTAAGAGCAAATCATTGCCTGCAACTCCAATGCAGATTGTTAAAAACTAGTTTTCACTCAAATGCCCATAACTTTCACAAATATGAATAAAAATGACTCAAATAAAAATGAAATGAAATATAATTCATGTATCTTTCCATTAAATATTATTATAGATCTTTATTCTTCATAATTTGTCTGTACCAGATGTTTCAATCTGACAGTATTCAGAGAATCTCAAATCTGCAAATACCCACTTTCACCAAAATGATCATAACTTATTCATTTCTTTATAAAAATGAACCAACCCAAAAGCATGAGAAATAGGATTCATCATTATATCCATCCATTACTATATTAAAAAAATTTCAAGCTGTAAATGGCCGTACAAGGCATGAAACCAACACTAAAGCTGAAAAACCAATCAAGAATGAGGCCAAAAATTGATCTTTTCTGCCCCACGGTGGGTGCTAAAATATATGTGACTGAATGTGACCTCTAAATCAGGCACAACACAACATAGTCATTATTCACTTGATAGAATTTGGGAGAGAGTATGAAGAACTCAATCCAATTCCATGGTGAGGTGACCTGTTGCCTCCTATGTGAATGGGGTGTTTGAATACTCTCAGAATGAGAGCCAACAACTGGGAGACCAATTCAACAATGGAGGATTTGCAAGCAAATAAAGATGAGCAAGATGAAACTAAGCTAAGAATGAATGAAATTAATCTAGAAAACATTGAAATAAATATGAAATGCAGATTTTTATTTGATTTTGAGATAAAGATGATATTAGACTAAGAACAAGTAAGCAAATTTAATCTAAATGTGAAATGCCATTACAATAATATGAGAAATTAAACTAGATAATACAATAAAAGAGCTTTGAAAATAATGAGATATGAGACTAAAAAATGCTATAGTAAGGATGCTCTCAAAACTTTGCCCTTTCTTGAATGAGAAAAAGAGGTTCATTAAATAGACCAAGCCAGAAGAGGAATGAAGAGTTTCTTGATTCGAAACGGTGGACTCTTCATTCCTAATTGAGACAAAAAGACAATGAATTATTTAATTAAAAGAATGGAATTTGCCACATGTGGGAGGTGACCTTTTGAGTAATTTGAACTATTAAATTCAAATAAAGAGGTGTCCATTCAGTTAACTAAATATTTATTAATTCCTTTTTGATGTGTAATTAGCCAAAGGGGGTGGAGTTTAATTTAATTAAAAGTACTTAGGACTTCATAATTAAATTAACTTATCATAGAGATTATTTAGCCAAATAAAGTCTAGGACTTAGGAATTATTTTAGCGTTTGATTATTGCAATTTATGGTCTTTGCAATTGACATCAAGTCAAATTAAGTCAGATATGAGAGAGAAAATTGCCTAGGGAACTAGGACTTTGGTGATGTAAAATTGAGATAATGCACCAAAATTGATAAAATTAAATAGGTGCCAATTTTGGGGTATTACAATATGGACTAAAGCAAGCACCTACAACTTGGTATGAAAGATTGGATAAGTATTTGTTAAAATTGGGATTTACAAAAGGAACAGCTGATAGCAACCTGTACACAAAAGAAATTGAAAATGGTTTGTTAATTATAGTTATTTTTGTTGATGACATTATTTTTGGAGGAGAAGATGAAGCTAGTGATAAATTTTCTGATGAAATGAAAACTAAATTTGAAATGAGTATGATTGGTGAAATGAAATACTTTTTGGGATTATAGATAACATAGAACAATGATGGTATCTTTGTAAGCCAGAAAAAGTACTTGAATGATTTGTTAAAGAGATTTGGAATGGAGAACTGTAAACCAACTGGAACACCTATGGTAACTGGACATAAATTATCTAGCACAAATAAGAACCCTATAGTTGAATAGAAGAAGTACAGATCTGTGATTGGAGGATTGCAATACTTGACCCATACAAGACCTGATATAGCACATTCAGTTGGAATTGTAGAAAGATTTCAAGCTGAACCTAGAGAATCACATTATGCAACTGTAAAGAGGATACTAAGATATTTAAGAGGCACAATGGACTATGGATTATGGTATGAAAATTTTGATGATTTTACCCTATGCACATATATAGATGTTGATTGGGGAGGCAATGTTGATGATAAAAAGAGCACCAGTGGTGCAACATTTTTCCTTGGAGGAAGATTGGTTTCTTGGCTAAGAAAGAAGTAGAATTGTATTTCACAAAGCACAATAGAAGCAGAATATGTAGCAGTAGCAAACAATTACAACTAGATAATTTGGATGAAGCAGATGCTGAAGGATATTGGAATAAAGTTTGTTGAACCTATTGTTATACATTGTGATAACACCAGTATAGTTAGTATGTCTAAGAATCTTGTATTACATTCTAAGACAAAGCATATAGAGATTAAGTATCATGTAGTAAGAGATAAACTTGTTGAGAAAGAAGTTAGACTTGAGTACATAAGCACAAAGGAGCAGATTATTGACATATTTACAAAGCCTTTGCCTAAGGATACATTTGATTATCTGAGAGGTATGCTTGGGGTTATGCCCCAGCCTACTTTTGAGAAGTGATGTAGATTGTTGCATTCGTCCAGTGGTATATGAGCCCTATCTTTCTTCTAAATTAGATGTTGGTACTTCATCTATGGGGGACTATCTATATCTGAGCTGAGTCATGAGGACTCTAGTGAATGTATTTTCTGAACAATGTCTTTTGACATTAGAGTTGTTGTTGACATAATGATAAAATTTATGTCATTGATGTCAATGGGGGAGAATTGTACATGAAAAACCATTTGTACCATCTATTGGAGAGAACTGAATAGGAAAATGAAGCAAGATTTGACTGATGAAGAGGATTTGAAATTTTTTTTTTGAAGGGCAGTAGAATTGTAGTATTGGATTCATGGAACATTGGATATTTTTCATCTATGTTGCCATCACTGCCAGTGGGGGAGATAGTTAGGAATGAATGCTAAATATGTCCTATGGGAGTATTGGCATCCATTCTATAGCAGTTGTTGTTGCATTCATGACTATGATTATCATTGATGTGAACATAGTGATATACCGAAGATTAGCAGAAGAGAAGACAATGTTTTGATTAGTGCATGTGGGATATTGTAGATCAAGCTATGAAATATTGAGGATTTAATCTTTGATATGTTATATGTTCATGGTTAAGAGTGTAGATAGTAATTCATTTATTCATGAAAGTTATGAGCATTTTGGTGGAAGTAGTATTCAAGCAGTGTTCCTAAGTAGCGGTTTGTGGAAATCAGATGATATCACCTAGTTGGGATGGAATCTGGTTTTGTGCAGTTAAAGAGTAGTTGGATACATATTTTTAGTGATGTGGATGACAACACAAACTTTGAGGTCACATGAGTGAAGAATTATTCTAATTGGAACTCGACAATTTTGTGTAATTTTTGTTGTAACATGTAGAAACTTTTATTTGGTAATTGGATGTTGAATCATTTGTAATTACTTGAGTGTGTTATAAAGGAAGGAATGTTTTTCCTTGTTGTAAGTGTGATGTGTGGAATTGATAAAGTGAATGATTGTGAAAGTGAATTTATGAAGGAAGACATGTGAGGTACAAAGATCTAAAATTGTGATCTAGTGTAGAAGTGAGTGCAGTTTGGAACAATCAGAGAAGAGGTAACATATTGTTGAGATCAGTAATGATTTGATATTATTCTATTGAATAATCTAGAGATCAGTTGGACAGTGTGTTCAATGATCTTGCAATTGAAGCTGTTTGGGCAGTGGGTCCTTCTATCTTCCATAACTCCTAACAGAGTTAGAATCTTTTAATAGGGATTCAAAATATCCTAATAGGGATTCATATGTACTAAATGTATTTTATAAGACTCCTAATAGAGTCCATCATTTCACAAGGAATATTCATATTAGTGCATCTTTTGTTGGCATCATTCCCACTGAGGTTTACTCTTTGATCAAGAGGTTCCCTAGTCAACATATCTTGTGTCATTGTGTATGAATATCTTTCTATGGTTGGTAATTATATTTCTTACATGGTTAAAATGTATTAAAGTTGATAAAATTTATAATTATTAGATAACTAATTCACCCCCCCTCTCAGTTATCTTGGTGGACTTTACTTTTTAAAAATCCTAAAGTATGGCATTAATATGCCTCATCATTTTTCCCCCTACAAAGACTAGAGCCTGTCCTCAAGCACTGAAGAGTTTTTAATCTTTGAGTGTGTATCCTTCTTCATTGGTTGGTTGAATTTTTAGTTTGTTCTTCTTTGAGTTTTTAAACTTGGTATAATTCCAAACTCAAGGATTGGACATCCGACTGAGCAGCTTATCCTCTTTATAGAAATTCATTTAATATGTTAGACTAGGGATGTATTACTTGAAATGGGCCAGCAAGGTATTTGCACCAGGTATCACTTAGGGATACATTTTATCATTACTGTAGGAAATAAATGCTAAAAGGAAACTATGCTATGGTTGCAGGAAATGAATGCTAAAGTAATGCTTAAGCTAAAGTTGCAGAAAAGTAAATGCTGGAATAGAAACTACATAAATATAACTACTAACAAAACATGGGGACTCTTACAAACTATTCCATAGTACTTCTACTCTTCCACAACTTTGGCTTTAGGAGGCATTAGCCAATCTGTAACTTTGGCTATAGGAGCAGTTCAACACTTGGCACTGAAATAGCAGAAATGCAGGCAATGATTCTAACTAATATGAATCTATCTAACTATGGATTTCTCACCAAGTGGGCCCCCTTGGATGAGTATCCTAAATCACAATTATACTCAACTAAATATCAACACTTCATTTATTTATTCATTGAATGACAAAGTACAAAAATTCCATGAAATAGTGAAAGCAAACTATTGCTATAATAAACTTGACAATGCCCTTCTTTCTCATGCAGGAGTAGGGCTTTATTTAAAGGAAAAAATCCTAACTACTTTGCTAACTGTGCCATAGAAATAGGTGGATCTTTATTACAACACTACTGAGTAGAAAGGAGGCAAGCTTTTAAGACTAAAATAGATTAAATCCAGAATGGAGGAAAGATTTTTCGTGATAGAAAATTTAACTTCCCACTCATGCTTAGATCTTCTCAGAGAAATTAACATGTCACCTTTCTCTTCACTGGAACTACCACCTTATCCTTCAACTGGTGTTGTATTGAATTTTCTTCCACTGAAAGCTACAAGAAGACCGAGTGGAACACTCCATGAATGAATGCATCGTACCTAGTCAAAAGAACATTTTCTATTCCAATGCACTATTCCTTCAAGGGATAGGATAAGTCATTTATGATAATAATTATCAGAACACGCATAATCAATCATATCCAAACATCTATTCTTCTCATTGAAACACAACAATATCTTTCAAAACAAGAAATATAGTAATTTATCCAATCATAGCATATTTAAGTATGTTTCAACCATGTTAAATGTATGTTGGCAACATGCCATATAGTAATAGGAAAACATAAGAGTCTTGAGGTAAATGTATCAAAATTAAGTAAAAGGTTTATCAATTATCATCCTAGGGTATCCTAAAGTATGGCATTAATATGCCTCATCATCCTTCTTCTTCTTCTCTTTAGCCTTGTCCTTTTGTGCCTTCAAAATCATCTTTTCAAACAACTTAAGTAATTTCTTAGTGCACAATTTAGTGATATCAATAGGAGTTTTAATATCTTCAACTTCTCATTCTTCCTCTTCTTCTTCATTCACCTATTTGAGTTTCTTCTTTTCACTCGTTTCTCCTAAACTCAACCTCCTTTTCACTAGCAATATATCCTCTACCTCCTTAATATTTTCTACTTGTTTGTGTTATCATTGGTTCTTTAGACTGTACCTATACCTTTGGTTTAACTTCTTCCATAGGAATTTATTCAATTAGTACTTCATCTCCACCAGTTTGACCAACATCTTCTACTTCAATGTCATGCACTTGCTTTGAGATATCAGAAATAACATCACCTATTATCTCTTTAGGAGTAAATATGTCATCAACTTGTTCAGTATTTGGCTCATCAATATATTGTTTTTCACAAGTACCTTCTTGATCCTTTTTACTTGATCTTCTTCCTTTTGTGATTGTGACTTCTTCCATATCTCCATAGTTTCATCATGAACACTTTTTTCCTCTCCAGCAAGTATTCTTGTTTCTCTATTTCTGATCTTGAAATCCTAATGGTAGGCTTTAACCATTACCTTTGCATCCTCAAGGTTCAACACAATAGTTACTTGCATAAGTACTATCTCCATGATCTCTCTATTAGATTAAGTTAATCTTTCCATCTTCCATCAATTGATTTAAATAATTCTTTAGGTAGGATATGATACATTTCACTTGGAGTTATGCATAATTTGTGTAAGCTCCCTATCATTTCTTCTTCTAAATTTCTTTTCTCTTCATCACTATAGAATTCATATCTTCTTGCAACATTACCCATTCTACCACTCTCCATTATGTCCTTGACAATGAAAGAAATAGTAGGGGATTTCTTCATACTACTCTCCTTCAACTTCTTCACTTCCTTGTCTGAATCAATTTTGGCTTCTTCATCTTTTGCTATCTCTTTCTTCTTACTGACCTCACTAGTCTCACTAGATTTTCCTTTCTCCTTCTTATATTTTTCCTTCACTATTGGAGTCTCCTCTTCTTTTTTAGATGTAATGGGAGTAGCTTGTGTTTTTTCATTAACATTAATAGATTTAGTAGTAGAAGTACCATCTTTTATATTTTCAAAAATCTTTGTCAGCTTCTATGTCATTCTCCTTGTCTTCCTCTATATCACTAATTTCTTTAGTTCCATCTAAATCTTTGGAATAGCCTCTTCATAAGTTCCAAACCTAGGCGTGGTAACATTTATAGGTTTAGACATTAGTGCAACTGCATGAATTATTACTAGATTAGTGTCTACCTCATAACCCATGGCTAGAATCCAAGATGTTCTTGGTTGCACCGCTTGTAAAATATAGGTGTTGGTATCAACAAGAAAATAGATGTGTTGTTTATACTCCTCTATAATACCAGTTGGAATTCTTCCTCTTTTATGCATTCTAGTTTGAAAATCCTTAAAGTAACCCCACATAACATTATCAAAGTTATTTCCTAATTGTTTTAGGAATTCACTTACCTATACTACCACTTCTCTATCAATAGCCCATTGAACTACACCTCTACCAAGAAAATGATTTTGTAGATAAAAGATGATACATACCAACATAGCTCCATACTTGAATTATTATTTCTTATGTTTCTTCATCTTGTCCATATTTACCATAAATTGACTCTTCATCATCTCACATAGATCATATATCACATCCTCCTTCACCATTTGGTAGCAAGTATTAATTACTCCACCAGGCACACTATTCAGGTGACTTGATTGGTAAAGTTTATATCCAATGAGCATCACTGTGAATCTAGCCTCTTTATCTTCTATGTCATTTATTTTCATATCTCAATATTCAGGTTTAGATTTGGTTAACCAGGTAACCATATTAGCATAAATCATCCTTAGGATAGTTGGCTCACTGATAGCTCAAAATCTTGTTACTTTATGAATGATCTATTGGAAACTACAATTGAAGCAATTGTTGTATTGTCATTCATGTCAAACCTTAACTGGTAAGACTATTGCTATTTAAGAAAGTACTATATCTATTTGAGTGTTGCTAAGGGGATGGGAAAGGTTGAGTTATCTTGATACTTCAATGAGTACTTGATTATGTGGCACAATGATAAGACAATGTATTGTTTATCTAAGTAAGAATGAAGACTAAACTAATAGGCTTAACTGAGCGTAAGTGAAGAAATCTAGTTTAATCTATGTTGTTTGTGTTGACCTAGCTCATGATTGCCAAGTAAAAATAGTGTTGACTGAACACCAATTAATTGTCGAGGAAGACAGTGTTAGCCAAGGGAATAGTTTATGTGGTGACTGAGCTTTCTAGAGAAGATTGAGAAGTTGGACACAGTATTGACCGAGCGTCAGTATTTTGCATTTGTTAAAGAATTTAGATTTCCAGCTGACATTGTTGAATTCTTGAATTATGTAAAACATGTTGACTTTATTTATTGATTGTATGAAAGCATTTAATGCACTATAAAATGTTTTATTGTAAATCTTTAAGAGATTCAAGATATTTCAAAGATAAGACAAAGAACATAATGTAGGATGGATTCAATGAACCTGACCTAACCCTAAGATCTACGAAGGAGATTAAGCGGAAAAAGATGTATTGACCTAAAAGAGGTAGTATTAAGGAAACCTAAGCAAGAGGTTGAATGTGGGTAGAGAAAGAAGTGAATACTAGAAGTGTTGTTATTGACTGTCTAAGTAGAAAAGGCTGAAGGAGAAGTGTTGTGATCACTTGAAGGGTTCCGAGCAAAGCAGTGATGGAGATGGAAAAGGTTCACAGTCAGTAAGCTATCATATGTGTATGGAATTGGATCTGATATTTGCAAAGTGAGTTGTATGTTTCTGAGATCAATATTACTACTACTTTCTAACCATTGTAATAGTCAAAATCCTTTTAATAGAGGTTGACCTAACAGTCATAGGTATAAATCCTTTGAACAAGGTTACATTCTAATGGAGTGTATGTAAGTCCTATAACAAGGTGCACTTTTAATAGAGTGGTTGAAATCCTTTAACCGGGTCACATCTGACAGTGTGTTTGTAACCTTTGATAGGGTTGGATTTTCACCAAGCTCACTTCAGAAGAGTGAACATAATAGTAACATGTTACAAAGTGGTTTTTCCCAAATTGGGTTTCCACTATAAATCCTGGTGTTGATACTTGTGTGAATGTTTTGGTTTGAACATTTCTATGTTTTACAAGTTAGATGCTATTGGATAAGTGGACTGCACTGTTATATATTTTTGTTATGAAATCAGTAATGATCAAGTAGGTGTTAGTTATTAGATCTAATTTGTTGAGAAGTTTAAAAGTTTGTTTTATACATCTGGACCTGAGAACAACTAATTCACCCCCCCTCCTCTCTATTGTTCTAAATCACATTGACAATTGGTATCAGAGCTGTCAGTGCTTACAAAGAACAAGTTTGAAGGTACTTGGAGCAAATGATCAAGATGTATAAGAAGGAGGTACCTAAGCTAAATAAGGAAAACTTTCTTGCATGGAAAAGTTTGATGAAGTTGTATCTAGCCGGTATTGGTGATTCTACTAAGTATTACACTAAACATAACTATGTCACACCTGTTGCACCTCTAACTACTGAGGAAATGGAAGCTAAACAAGAACACAACCAAGCAATGTTGGAGATTGTGTCTACCCTAAGTTATCCAAAATTTGAAGACATTAAAGATTGAAGTACCACAAAGAAAATCGGGGACACGCTTGCAAGAATTTATGGTGTTGATGTGAATGTGTTGAGAGAAAAATCCAAGAACCTAAGAGGTAAATTTGATGAAATGAGAATGCAAGAAGGTGAGAATGTTGCACAATATTATGGTAGAATAAAAGAAGTTGTAAATTCTATTAGAGGAGCAAATGGAATTATTGGGGATGAAACTGTTATAGGAAAAGTATTGAGAAAGCTGCGTCCTATCTATGCAATCAAAATTTTTGCAATTCAGGAATCTAGATGTAACACTCCTAATGCCCTTACTTTAGAAAGTTTGGTCAGCAAGCTTACTACTTTTGAAGTTTCTAACTATGATAACTTCACTGTTGGTAGTATTGAATCTACTTTTAAGTCTCAGATGGTTTTGAATAAGTCAAACAAGGAAAAAGAAAGATGCATCAGTGAAAGTGAAAGTGAAAGTGATAGTGACAGTGGCTCATCTGATGAAGAACTTGAGGATCTAGAAACTCTTATGGCTAGAAGACTGAAAAGGGGAAAAGGAAGGTACAAAGGTAAACTCCCTATTATATGTTTTTCATGTAATAAAGTTGGTCATATAGCTGCTAGATGTCATGATAGGGATAATAAGGATGAAGAAAGAGATAGTAAGCATAAAGACAAAAGATAAGATAGAGGTTACCAAAGATACAAAGACTACAAAGGGAAAGGTAAGAAATCTTGCTACATTGTTGAAGAAGAGACTGACATTGATAGTGATGAGTTTGAAATTAAAGTTGTCTATGTTGTAATGAAAGATGAATCAATCTGATGAGGATGAGAAAAATACATTAATATCTTATGTGAACAAAAATGAAAAATGGATTATTCACAGTGGTTGTTCACATCATATGACTGGAGATAAGAGTAAGTTTGATACCTTAAACCATTATAAAGGTAGGAGTGTAAAGTTTGGAAATGATGCACCATGTCCTGTTAGAGGAAAATGATTGATTAAGCTGACTGATAAGATCTCTTGTGAAAATGCTTATTGGGTTGAGGGTTTTAACTATAATCTATTGAGTGTTGCATAGCTTAATAGCACTAGCTACCAAGTGGAATTTCATCACAAGAAGGCCAAAATATTTGATGCCATAGGTGAACTGATTGGAAGTGGAGAATAGACAAGAGGTAATTTGTTCTATCTAGACCTATCTAAAGAAACATGTATGATTGCACAACTTGATGATATTTGGTTATGACATAAGTGGCTATGTCATGTTAACTTTGATAATCTGGTAGAAATTCACAAGAAAAAGAAAGTGAGAGGTCTACCTAGATTGAAGAAACCTGAGAATGTGATGTGCAAAGAATGTTAGTTGGGTAAGATGACTAAGTCTAGTTTCAAGAGCAAAACCTTTACTTCTAAGAATATCTTAGATTTGGTTCATATTGACCTTTGTGGACTGATGGGTGTACAAAGCTATTATCGTGCTAGATATTTTATCCTGTTTATTGATGATTATACCATAATGATGCATGTAATGTTCTTAAAAGAGAAATCTGATGCTTTTCAATTTTTTAAGTGGTATGTGGCTAAGGTTGAAAAAGAGACAGGTAAAAACCTAAAGTGTCTAAGATTTGACCAAGGTGGAGAATTCACATCAAATGAGTTCAATCTATTTTGCAATGATAGAGGAATCAAAAGATAGATGTCTGCACCTCCACAGAATGATATAGCTAAGAGAAGGAATAGATCTATCTTAGACTGTGCATGGACATTAATGATTGAAAAGAATGTTGCACAGAAGTATTGGAAAGAAGTTGTAAGTACAACTGTTTATACTCTTAATCAAGTACAAATAAAAAAAGGTACAAATCTGACACCTTATGAATTATGACATGGGTATGCACCAAATGTAAAGTATTTTAGAATCTTTAGAAGTAAGTGCTACATATTGAAGGATAGTAGGAATGGAAAATTTGATGCTAAAAGTGATGAAGGTATATTCCTAGGCTATTGCACAAAAAGTAAAGCTTATAAGTGTCTGAATTCTAACATTAATAAAATTGTGGAAAGTGTAAATGTCAAAGTTGATGAGTATGTAGAGAAAAATGAAGTTGATAGTAACAGAGTACCAAAAGATTGCAGATCTTTTGTATATATAGAGGAAGAAGAGGAGGCAAGTGATAGACCTACACCTGATGCTAAGTCTCGAGTAAGAAATGCTGAGCATCAGGATAACAATGTCGAGAGAGAAGAAGAACATGTCGAGCGATAGGAAGAAGCTGCCGAGTATTAGGAAGAGGTTGCCAAGCATTCAAAAGATAAATCTAAAAATCTTGTTGGAGAACCTGATGAGCCTAATGAAAGAAGAGCAGAACCTGTTCTAGCAAAATATGTAAGGAGACATCACAAGCCTGAATAGATTATTGGAGATAAAGATAGCAGAATTCAAACAAGAAGAAAGATAAGAGATCCAACATGTTTACTATGTGAATATGAGCCTAAGACAACAAAAGATGCATTAGAAAATGAAGACTAGATAGAAGCAATGAATGAAGAAATTGACCAGATAGAGAAGAATGATACCTAGACTCTAGTGTCGAGACCAGAAGATAAGAATGTCATTGGGACAAAGTGGGTATTTCATAATAAGATGAATGAACATGGTCAAATCACAATAAATAAGGCTAGGCTAGTATGCAAAGGCTATGCACAAGAAGAAGGAATAGATTATGGGGAAACATTTTCCCCTGTAGCAAGATTGGAAGGAGTTAGAACTCCGCTTGCATATGTTGCCTATAAAAATTTCAATGTATACCAAATGGATGTCAAGTCTACATTTTTAAATGGTATATTGGAAGAAGAAGTATATATTGAATAGCCAGAAGGATTTGTTGACCCAAACATAAGACACATGGTTTAAAAACTAAATAAAGCACTATATGGATTAAAGCAAGCTCCCAGAGCATGGTATGAGAGATTGCACAACTACCTAATATAGATTAGATTCTCAAGGAAAAATGACACAAGAAATCTATACATGAAAGATGAAGAAGGTAAAGGAATCCTATTAGCCAAAATCTTTGTAGATGATATTATATTTGGTGGAAAAGATGCCTTGTGTAAGAAATTTTCAAATGAAATGCAAACTGAATTTGAAGTGAGTATGTTTGGGGAGATCAAATTTTTTGTTGGTTTGCAAGTATATCAAATGGAGAAGGGAATTTTCATCACCCAGTCTAAATATGTTCATGAGATATTGAAAACCTTTGGTATGGAAGACTCAAGGCCAATAAGTACTCCCATGGCTACTGGATAGAAGTTGTCTAAGAATGATGATGTTGTAGAAGTTAACTAGACTTTTTTTAGGTCTATGATCAGAAAGCTAAAGTATGTTATACATAGTAGACCAGATATTGCATTAGCTATTGGGATTGTGGCAAGATTCTCTGCCAATCCTAAGGAAACTCACATGATGGTGGTTAAAAGAATCATGAGACACTTGAAAGGAACTGCTGACTATGGATTGTACTACAAAAAGCATGACAAATTTGAACTAAGAGTGTATAGAGATGCTGATTGGGTAGGAAATGTAGATGACAGAAAGAGTACTAGTGGTGGAGCTTTCTTTCTTGGACATAGATTAGTTTCCTGGACAAGCAAGAAACAAAATTGCATTTCCCAATCTACTACTGAAGCTGATTATGTGGCTGTAGCTGTCAATTGTTCAAATTTGATATGGATAAAGAAATTGTTGGTAGGCATGAAAGAAGAAATTACTGAACTAGTTGTCATCTTCTGTGACAACACTAGTGCTATCAACATCTCTAAAAACCCAGTGATGCACACAAAGACCAAACACATTTCCATCAAGTATCACTACTTGAGAGAAATGGTACAAGATAAAGAGGTCTGCATGGAATATGTGAATACCAAGGAATAAATAGCAGATATATTCACTAAAGCTTTACCTAAAGAAGCTCATGAATACCCGAGAAGTCAATTAGGGGTCCTTCCCATAACTGAGGCTGCCTAGTCAAGCTAGGAGCACTACATCAAGTGTGTTGCAAAGAACATCTAACATATTGATGTAGAGAAAGGTCACACTTTAGGATCAGCCTAGAGTTGTGAAGAGCACAACAAAGTCAAAATAAGTCATAAGAAAGATGATAGAGGGAGAAATATTCTACTGAACTGAAAGGACGATATCTACATCTACAAGATGCATGTTTTTGTTGCTGCTTTGGCATTTTTGTCAAAGAGGGAGATAATGATAGATGAATACACAGAATGAGAAGAATAGATGAATGACAGAATGAGAAGATCAAGACAGTGTGAAATTTAGTGAATGGTCAAGCATGGATAATTGATTCTATATCAAAATGAAGCTAAGGATATTATATATTTCTCTGATAGATAGATAAGTTTTGGATTGGTTAGTAATTCATGTGATATTCATATGGTGTTACCATCAATGCCAAAGAGGGGGATTGTTGGAAACTGCAATTGAAGCAATTGTTGTATTGTCATTCATGTCAAACCTTAACTGGTAAGACTATTGCTATTTAAGAAAGTACTATATCTATTTGAGTGTTGCTAAGTGGATAGGCAAGGTTGGTAACAACAACACCTAAGGAAAAGTTGAGTTATCTTGATACTTCAATGAGTACTTGATTATGTGGCACAATGATAAGACAATGTATTGTTTATCTAAGTAAGAATGAAGACTAAAATGGTAGGCTTAACTAAGCATAAGTGAAGAAATCTAGTTTAAGATGAGTGTTGTTTGTGTCGACTGAGTTAGTGATTGCCGAGTAAAAATAGTGTTGACCAAACACCAGTTAATTGCCAAGGAAGACAATGTTAGTTGAGGGAACAATTTATGTGGTGACCGAGCTTTCCAGAGAAGACTGAGAAGCTGAACATAGTATTGACTGAGCGTCAGTACTTTGCATTTGTTGAAGAATTCAGATTTCTAGCCAACATCATTAAATTCTTGAATTATGTAAAACGTGTTGACTTTATTTATTGATTGTATGAAAGCATTTAATGCACTGTAAAATGTTTTATTGTAAATCTTTAAGAGATTCAAGATATTTCAAAGATAAGCTGAAGAACATAATGTAGGATGGATTCAATGAATCTAACCTAACCCTAAGATCTATGAAGGAGATTAAGCAGCAAAAGATGTATTGACCTAAAAGAGGTAGTATTAAGGAAACCTAAGCGAGAGGTTGAATGTGGGTAGAGAAAGAAGTGAATGCTAGAAGTGTTTTTATTGACTGTCTAAGTAGAAAAGGTTGAAGGAAAAGTGTTGTTATTGCTTGAAGGGTTCCGAGAAGATCAGTGATGGAGATGGAAAAGGTTCAAAGTCAGTAAGCTAGCATATGTTTATGGAATTAGATATGATATTTGCAAAGTGAGTTGTATGTTTCTGAGATCAATATTACTGCTACTTTCTAACCATTGTAATAGTCAAAATCCTTTTAACAGAGGTTGACCTAACAGTCATACGTATAAATCCTTTGAACAAGGTTGCATTCTAATGGAGTGTATGTAATTCCTATAACAAGGTGCACTTTTAACAGAGTGGTTGAAATCCTTTAACCGGGTCACATCTGATAGTTTTTATAACCTTTGACAAGGTTGGATTTTCACCGAGCTCACTTCAAAAGAGTGAACATAATAGTAACATCTTACAAAGTGGTTTTTCCCAAATTGGGTTTCCACTATAAATCCTAGTGTTGATACTTGTGTGAATGTTTTGGTTTGAACATTTCTATGTTTTACAAGTTAGATGCTATTGGATAAGTGGACTGCACCATTATATGTTTCTATTATGAAATTAGTAATGACCGAGTAGGTGTTGGTTATTAGATCTAATTTGTTGAGAAGTTTAAAAGTTTGTTTTATACATCTGGACCTAAGAACAACTGATTCAGCCCCCTCTTTGTTGTTCTAAATCATATTAACAATCTCCTTCATGATCTTATGTGGTGTATCCAACCAAAAAAATTGATCATGAACTTAGCTTAGATTATATCAAATCCATTCTTGATGAAAGACATTAGGTATATCAATTATATAGGAAAACCCCTTCTTCTTTAAGTGCTTGTGCTCTTCCTTCAACACATGATTATCACACAATCCTTCATATGAATTGTTGATAAAATCCACTCCTAGTTCATCAATTTTTCAATGTATGTATTAATGGATGTCCATGATCAATACAACTCTAGGTGCTATGGAAGATAATGCACCCATCTTATCATTCTCACTTGCCTTTATCTGATGTAGCTTGAATATGGTATGGTAATCTTTAGAAATATCAATTAGAATAAGAGTATACAAAACTCTTTCCATGATTCAATTTAGAAAATACACCAAAAATTTATCATGAAACAGAAAAATACTTCTTGCTTCACCAGTTAGAGTTTGTGAAAACTATCTCAATTCACCGCTCTCAATTTCATTGATCACTAGCAACGACCACTTTAGATTGCTTTTAGAAACTTCACAAGTTTGAATATGAAAGTAAAGTGATAGATGAACTCAATTTAACCTTAAGAAAATATTCATTACATTTTAATAGTAAAATAGTGTTATGTCACCGATTAAAGCATATCCATCAGTTGGTACTCATTCAACCGTTATAACTGATTTTTATTTTGCTAAATATTTTGATGTTGTTAGTGATTATGTGTTGATCACTAACAACATCAAAATATTTAGCAAAATAAAAATCATAGCAATTTACACCATAATGTGCATATAGATCTTACTGCTCTTGAATCAAGGGGATCGGTAAAATATTATTCATTTAAGTGTTCCCCCTAATTACAAAATAGACTTATTTTGAGGATGAATCTTATTCACAAGAGGATGGTGAATTCCCTTCATATGACTTGACCTCTTCTTATTTCTCTCCTATGTTCCTCCAAATATTCTTCATTTCATGACTGACCTCCTCAACATTGACAATTTTCTTACCCCTCATTTCTTCTCACTGATTGGGTGACCAATTCCTGAACCAAAAATATCTTTCAAGGTGATCAATCCTATAGAATAAAAAGCATGACATACCATTTAACCTCCAAGGTATATTATCTCCTCTTTGTGTTCTCAATCTACAATTCACAGCTAGATAACCATAGTTACCACATACTTAACATGTGACATTGAATTGCCTTTCCCTTCCATGAGGGCTTATTGATTTGAATGGAGATGTAGGAACATACACTCCATATCTACAATCCTCAGCTATATGTCCATATTTTTTACATACATAAAAATATCCATCAAATCTACCACCACTCGATCTAATAGTAGATCTAGATCTACAATCATAAGTAGTATGACCATACTTATTATAATTATAGCAATAACCATCAAAATAATATGGTTTATTCACTAGTTTGATCCTACACACATTTCTAGTATGACCATTCTTTCCACAGATATAACAAGTAGGTATATTAGGTCTCTTATCTATATTTATTTGATCTACTATCTAAACTTGGGGCTTCTCAGGTTCAGATTTAGATGAATCACCAATTTCAAATATTTCTTGACTTGTGTAACTAAGACTAGTTGCATCCTTGTGTCTTCTTTAGTGTTTGGATTATAGAAATGTGAGTTACTGAGAGGGGAGGGGTGAATTAGTAACCCTAAAAACTTTTTGATCAAGTAACCCTTAAGACAATGTATATTATTAACTGATTCTCATGTTAACATTTCCATCCATTCATAAAATAACTAAAAATAAGAAATGTTTTCTAATATAATAAGTAAACATTCATGAAACTTCATACACAATAAATAAGTATTTTGGTATCGTAGAAACCCTTGTAAGAAGGTAAAAAATATAGTGGGGATGAAACCTACAAAAATTCACTACTACAATAATAAAGTTTTCCAATTAAGGCTACAATGTTGATCACTTCTGATGATCTCACCCTATTAGGAGTAAAAATAAAGACCTATTAGGATCTACCTTGTTAGAGGATTTAAGAAACAGTGTCAAGTGTACACTCAGTTAAGAGATTTACAAAAGACTTGTTATGTCTACTTTGTTAGGAGATTTTGTCTACCATAATTATTAGAAAGTAATAGTAAATTGATCTATATTTATACACTTATTTTGCTAAATTTAAGATCTGATTAGTACTTAAATGATATCACCATGTTCTGATGGATATCTTCTATAAATACTACTCAGTAGCCTCTAGTCTAATATTGATTCAATTATGAATGCTTGTTCAATACTTAGCTTAACAACCCTGTCTGATCTTCAAATATCTCATGTAGGTGGATACTTCATGTGTGTTACACCTCAAACTGACATCTTGACAATTCTTATATCAAAAGATTTGACCTAATTAGGGCTATGGTATATCTAGAAAACATTAGATCTATGATCCAAATGACTGACCTAAATCAATATTACATAGGTCTCATCAAAATTTAATAATTACATCTATAATAATCTTCACCTTGATTTTTTTAAACCATTTTCTAGCTCAATATAAACTGTTTGCATCTTTTTATGTGCCATTTCATACTTCTATGTCATTCTTGTATTACTCAGTATATACTACATTCCTATCTTGGTAAAATATTGTTTCTTGGTAAATTTGAATGCTTAGTTATAACTATACTCAGTTCTCAGTATTCATCTGGTTTAGTGTATGTACTCAGTCAAGACTATGCTTGGTTACCTTATCATTTTGTTTGGTACTTTTCTCAGTTACTATACTTAGTGTGATGACCGACTAGCCTATATTCTTCCTTTACTGACTATATATGTGACACTAATGACAACTCATAATGTAGAATTATCCCCCTTTGGCATTAGTGAAAAAAACACATATGTATGCCATAATCAAAATTTTTGAAAAAAAATTATACTTCAAAAATTTATTATTGACTCCCCCTCTCTATGTACCTCGATAAATAAGAGATTATACATATTTTCCCCCTTTTTTTGGTAATAATGCCAAAAATGTATATACTTACAACTTATCAAACATGTTATGATGTTTTTTGTTTAGGTTGGCCAAGAGGTTTTCCCATTCCTCTTTTAGACTCTCTAGTGCAATCTGCTATAAATCGACCTAGGCATGCATGCCAAAAATGTGGTCTACCACTGATAGCTCAAGGGTGGCAAGTAAATCCTTTTCCTTCTTCACATGCAATTGTATTATCTCAATGTGGGGTAACAACTCAACCTTTAGCTTAGTTGTCTAATCTTTGATTTTATCTTCTTTCATTCTCAACTCATTTCTTAACCCATGTATATGTTTAACCTTGTCATAGTGTAGTTTAAATGCATGGGGTTCTGTGGTCAAGATTTCTACACTCTTCTATAGATCACCATCTATATTTTTCAATTTATTATGTATATCTATAGTGAATAAATCTATAGTGCAAATCTTCTTCAAAATAGTGAGTATCTGCTGAATAAATCCTTTAATTTCACTTACAATTTCAGATAGCTTCACCTTGTGAATAGCCATTGTTTGGCTAATCTTCTCGATTATCGTATATTGTATATTTATTTTTTCTCTCTCTTCTATCTTCTTTTTTGCATCTATGGTAGGAGAGTTGATGTTCTTAGTAAGTAGTGCAAGCTGGTCAATGATGGGAGTAGAATCATCAACATTAACATCAAGTACAACTTGCATCAATATTTCTCTAACATCTTCTACCACCTGTTTGCATTTTCTTTCTTGCCTCAGCTTCTCCTAAGATAATTTTTTGGTGCATAGTTCTCCATACCTTTTGAGAGCTTCAGGGTCCAAGGTTCTAGGGTCACATGAAGGTATTTCTATTACTTCATCAAGGGTGACCAGATATTTTCCATGTTTCTTCTTCTTTTTCTTTTCTTTTTTGTTGGAGGTCGATGATTGACCATAAGGAACTAGAGCCTTTTTCTCTAGATTTGAATTTTTTGGCTTGGTAGATACACTTTCTTCCTTTCCCTACCCTTTTATAATTCCCTCAGTGTGAGGTCCTAGGGCTTATGACCTTGTGTTGGTAGTAGAATCTTCTACTTTAGTTTCATCTTGTGTTTCTTTCACTTTTGCCTTGGTATTTACAATCTTGATGTTCTATTTTCCTCCTTCTTCACCATTGTCTTTGGTTGTATCAATAGGCTTCTCAGGTGGTATTTCCTTAGGTTTCTCCTATGTAGTAATATCAATAGCTTGTGCCAAAATTGGTAAATTACCTAGTATTTGTGCTCTGGCTTCCTCAATAGTCTATTTTTCCTCTTTGATCTTGGCAGTAGCAGTGATGTCTTCATCATCTTTAACTTAATCATCAGGGTCTCCTTCTGTGATATCTTCAATCAAAACATCTTTTGAATTGGTCATATGTAACTTCTTTGGAGTAACTTTTTGTTCGGTCTAGCGGGTAGGAAAAAAATATCCTACATAAATGTTGTCATCTACATGCTCAGTGTTTGATATGTGAATGGGATCTTCAATAAGCCTTTGTTTTGTTACATCAACATCATTAGTATGTACACCTTTACCTTTACTTATGACACCTTTCTCAATAATAAATGCAAGTGCAGTTTTCGTTGCTTCAACTTTGGACTTGAGAATTTTAGTCCATTTCTCCTTGCTCTCCTCATCAACTTCTTGAAGTTTACCTTGTAATATATTCATTTCTCACCCTTTAATCAAATTTTTTTTGGCATATTCTTTAATCATATGTTCAATCTCTTTAATAGATAAATTTGGCCTTGCCCAAATCAATGATCTCTCTCTTATTTTCTTCTCCGTGTGCAAAGCATATGTCTACCTTGTTGATACTTTATCATATAATTCCTTTGGAATATAATTCCCAAATTCAACTGGTAATATTTTAAATTTAATCATCATGCTGATGATAGCTTCTTCCAGTTTGTCTTAATCATCGGTAGTCATATTTACATATCTGTTTATTTTAGGGTGACCAATTCCTCCCTTTTCTTTTATCTTCTTTACAATCTCATCAATTGATTGTGATTTATTTATAACTACTTTAAATTTATTAGTGTCCTCATCATCAAAGTCTATATCATTTTACCTCTCATCAATTTCCTTCTCCTTTTGGGTACCTCAATAGATTCTTGAGTACCTCTCTTTTTTTGATATGTCTTGGTCAGTGTAGGCCTGGTTATCTTTGCAACTCCATGTTTCAAAGGTGGGGAAACACTTGTAAAGGACCTTGTCCTTTCCCATGTAGGATTTTCTACCTATTTTCTCTTTCCTTTTGTTTCCTTAACTAGTTATACTTGAACCTCCTTGTCTGACTCGGTCTCTTCCTCATTTTCACTATTACCGATTAGTAACTATTCCTCGGATTCCTCTTCAATCGACTTCTTTGCTTCTTATTCACCAATTTTTTTTTCAAGTGTGTCCATTATTTTATTTGACTTTCTTAACACTTTTAATCAAACCAAATCCATTTTGATTCTTTGTTTTGCCTCCTCATAGGTTCCAAATATTATTGCATTCTTATCCTTAGGCTTTACTAGAAGTTCCTTTATTGACCTAGTATCTTAGTCAATGTCAAGTTCATATCCCATTGGTGGAAACCATGAATTCCTCAGTTTATCTATCTTTATGAGAGTGGATTCAGTGTCCACTAGGAAACAAATTTCATCCTTATGCTTTTCCACCAACTATGCAAGTATCCTACTTCTTTTGTGCATTCTCTCCTTACATCTTCCAAAATAATCAGCCATGACTCATTCAAAGTTCTGACCTAAAATTTTTATGTATTCACTGATTTTCATGATAAGTGATTTATTTGTATCCCATTGTACATCACCAATTGATGGAAATAAATTTTACAAGTATAAAAATATACATACTAGTAGTGATCTAAACTTGCAAGTGTTGGATTTAGCAACTTGGATTGTCATCATATTTTCTACTAGTTTCCTCAACATCAACTCATCTAGGTCTATTTGTATTCCTTTCTTCACAATATTATATGCAATATCAATAATATCGTAAGGAATATTGTTCAGTCTGGTATATTGGAATACCTTGTAAGCAATCATGTATGCTCCAAATCTAGTCTTGGGATCATCAATGGTGTTGACCTGCATACCTCTTCCATCCCACTTAGCTCTAGTTAGCTTCTCCATTTCACTTTTTGGTAGGTGCCTTAGGGCTTTAGCTTTATCACTTATTCGGTAACCGATGACCATATGAATAACATCCTTGGTGATCTTTACAAGTTCATCCATCCAAATTTTTCCCTCATGTAATCAGCTGAGTACTATCTCGATCCACTTAGTTTTGAATACCTTTAGGAAGTGAAGGGCATTAGTTAAATCTTTAACTTCTAGATGTTTATGTTCATCCTTTAGTTTCTCATCTGTCCATAACTCTTGGTAAGTGGATTTCAACTCAAAATCACCAATTTCATTAATCTTGCGGTGAATGTAGGACCAGAATTCATTTATCAACAAAACCCTAGGTGGTATGCATGAGAATGCACCTTTCTCATCAACCTTTGATGTGACTGTTACCCAAAAATTCCCTATCATTCATTTTTGGGCACTGTCCTATTTTCCAAAGAAATGCTCAAGTGTCGAAAACCCAGTGTGTTTTCAACCTTCTCTCTGAAGGCTCAGGATGTTTCTGCCTTTTGGTCTAAAAGCTTGGTGTGTTTTTGACCTCCACTCTAAAAGCTTAGTGTGTTTTTGACCTTCACTTGAAAACCCTTTGTGTTTTCAACCCTAAGTGCACAACTCTGACAGGTGGGGCCCAGTTGGTTTTCGGCAAGCTGATTATGTGGGTTGTCACATGATCACATAAGTTCTTTTCCCCTTACGCAACCATGCGACTAACTATTGATAGTCCTATTGAGGAATGCTAGTGGTCTATCGCATGATCACATAGCCCCTTTTTAGGCTATGCGAACATGCAACAAACCATTAGCCATGTTGATAAAGGTTGTAGTTTGGTGGTGGGCCCAGTTCTAAGTTTGGTAGGGTAATCTCACAATGAAAAGAGGAATATCCTTTCTATCTGGTGATTATGAGACTTACTTTAGTCGGGTAATCTCCTAACAGAAAGGAATATGCCAAGGGTATTACGAGACTCAACGACTACCATCATATAAAGCAAGGATCAATGCTTGTTGCATGATCACTGGATAAACCTAGGGTTAGTAAAAAGTGAACATGACTTGGTGAATAAAGGGAAAGTGAACCCAAAGTGAACCCAGGGTTATTATTGCAGTCAACTCCAAGCTAGCGGGGGTAGCATCTTGCGGTTGGTCGCATGATCGCATGCGGTCTCGAAACTACATGTACCCATTCGACTAACCGTCAATGGTTGGCGGTCAGCATCTTGTGGTTAGCCAACAGTGGTCAGGGGTTAAAATCTTACGGTTGGTCACATGATCACATGGGCTCTTCCAAGCCCATGCGACCAACAAACCATCAATAGTTTTGATGGTGACGTGTCTTGTTTTGTAGTGGGCCGAAGGTATAACATGGGCCCTTGTAGATACAAGATCTATGGTGGTCACATGTTCACATGGGATCTTTTGATCCCATGCAATCATGTGACCACTGTTAGATCCTCCTAATGCTTCTAGGCAGTGTGGTCATGGGTCCAGCCGAGGTGTTCAATTCCTGTTCGGCCACGTGGTAAGGTTTGGCAAGTGTCATGTCTTGCAGGTCCAGATCTCTATGTGGTAGTGGAGGGTAGTCTCTAAGAAGCTTGTCGCATGATCACATGAAGTCTTTTGGGCTCATGTGATCATGTGACCAATGTTGTTTTAAAGCAAAGTGGGCCCGGGGTTGGTAAAGCAAGTTCACGGGTGTGCGGTTAAAGGTTTTTGCATGGTCGCTAGATGTGACCCGGGGTTAAGAAAAGATCAAAAGACTCTGTGACTAAGGAGAAGGTGAACCTAAGGTGAAGCTTAGGGTTAAGTTTGCAGTGCAATCTTGAGCCCGGGTGTCTATGCGGCAGCAGAGGCAAGTTTTTAAGGGGTTTCTTTATTTGCATGTTCATGGATATGTTTTAGCAAACCTCCAGACTTGGCAAGAGCATGGTTGCATGGTTAGCATGTTTTGTGTGGTCGTTGAGTGGAGCTCGAGGTTTAAAAAGGTTAAAGTGACTTGGTAACCAAAGGGAGAGTGAGCCCAAGGTGTCTTGCGTGACTGGGAGGCAGGTTTTCAAAGGCTTGTCACATGATTGCATGAGGCTTTTTTAGCTCATGTGATCATGCGACCAATGATTTTTTTAAGCAGTGCGGCCTATTTTCATGAGGCTTTCTTCTAATGGATGTTGTTTGCAAGTGCAGGTAGCTAAGAATTTATGACTTTGGAGGTTGTTGTAGTTAAAGAATGTATAAAGATATTTTAGGCTACCATTTTGGGCCCTTCCCAATATCTGATCGGTTGAGACATTTGCAGAATTGTATTTATGATCAGAAGCGACTGGTTTTAGGGTTGATTATTTTATGCATATATTTTTAACCCTGGTTAATTTTGACTCCCACCTGCGTGTAGTTGAGGGATGTATATAATATTTTTTTGGGGCCTGTAGTGCTCAGAATCCAACAATTGTAAAATGAAAGTTTCTTTCTCAAAGAGCAATTTGTGGCAATTTTCCTGCCCTTTTAGCTTTCTACAATTGTAATTTTTATTGATTATTCAGATACTAAAGCATTCTATGACATTTTTGTTAGGAATGAATGCAAAGTGTTTTGGCAGTCATTCTGTAGCAGTTGTTGTTGCATTCATGACTTGGATTGTCATTGATGTCAACACAGTGATATTTTGGATATTAGCAGGAAAATAGGTACAGTTTTGTTTTGCACACATGTTGTATTTTAGATTGGATTTTGTGCAATTGATGGTATGTTCTTTGATGTGTTATTAACCTATGGTTAATAGTGAAAAAATAAATTCATTCATTTGTAAGAGTTATGAGCATTTTGGTGAAAGTAGTGTCTAGACAGTGTTTCTATGTAGCGATGTTTGGAAATCGGAGGATATCTCTTAGCTAGGATGGAATATAATTTTGTGTATTTAAAGGGATGTTGGAGACTCATTAATGATGATGTAGTTCATAGTGAAAACTTTGAGAACATGTTTGGAGAAAGTTACAGTAACTAGAAGCCGACAGTTTTATGTGAATTCTGTGTGTAGCGTGTAGAATTTATTATTTTGTAATTGAGGACCGACTCATTTGTAATTATTTGAGTTTGGTATATAAGAGGAATTTTTTCCTTATTTTAGTGTGTACTATGAAGATTGAGATGTGAATATATGCATGAAGTGAAGAAAAGAGCTAATTCGGTGATGAAGGAAGACTTGTGAGTACAGAGATCTAGAATTGTGATCTTGTGTAGCACAGAGTGAAATTTTGGCACAGTGTGAAGGAGGTAATATATTTCATATTATTCTATTGAATAATTCTAAGATCTTTTGGATAGTGGGTTCAGAGATCTTTCCTTGAAGCTGTTTGGGCAGTGGGTCCTTCTGTCTTCCATAAACTCTTAACCAGGTTAGAATCTTTTAACAGGGATTCAAAATCTCCTAACAGGGATTTATATGTACTGAATGTATTTCATAATACTCCTAATAGGGTCCATCCTCTAGCAAGAAACTTTAATATTAGTGCATCATTTTTTGGGCATCATTCCCACTGGGGTTTACTCTTTTCAAGAGGTTCCCTAGTTAACATATCTTGTGTTATTGTGCAATTGTGTATGGTTATCTTTCTATGGTTGATCAGTACATTGATTATATTGTTTAAATCTATTGAATGGATAAATTATCTAATAATTGATTCACCCCCCCCTCTCAATTATCTTGGGGATCTTTACTTTCTAACAATTTTTCCTATCCTCATGCCTTCTTATGTGAATTATCTCTTATTGGATCAAAGTGTATGCATGTTTTCAATGATGTCTTAGTTTCCCTGATTCCTCTTATTTTCTATAACTACGTGTATTATTGTGTTTGATTTGATTTAGATGTTTTGTGGGTATATTTCAGGCCCTAATAGTCTTGTCTCAATCCTACACTGAGTTATAGGAGTGAATGTTTGTTTGCAGGTCATGGATTAATGTCTAATCCTGAGAGTCTTGTTGTTGTGAAAGAATCTTCCTCTTTCCCTAAACATCCTCTTTTGTTTGTAGACCCTTCCATGAAACACTTATGTAGGCCTATTCAATAAGCTATGATCTCCCAGACCTAAGCCTCTCACTAGTTTCATTCATCTATACTGAGATCCAAACCCTAGTTTCAGTGCATCACCTAGTAGGATAGATTTGCTTTCAGTCATTTCCCTTTCCAAGCACTCTTTCTATCCCTTTCCCTCAAAATTTTACTTTCCTATCTAAGAGAAAATCAGGGTGATTATCCAAGAGGAACCAGCCTAGAATCTAGAGGTTTCATCTCAGTTAGAAAAAGGTCCCACAACCTTGAGCTGATTCCCATGTTATACTAGATTATCAAGACTATGAGAGCTTGAGATCAAAGGTGCAAATTCAGTGTATAACATTTCTGGCACACCCGGTGGGACTGAAGTTCAGATTCATGTTCAAGGTATGCTATCTCTTATATGATGGTAGCATGCTACAGACCTAGAAGAGGTCATTTTTTTGCATATCTGGTGACTCCAGAAGGTCTATTGGTTTTAAAGATCAGGTGCTGGTATGTTTCAAATCTTTCATATTCAGATTCCAGCTAATTGTATGAGTAGACATGTTAAGTTTCTATGGACAGTCAGGTTACTCACCATCCTATTGTGAGAATAATGCTCAACCGGCTAGTTTTCAGCCTTACCAAAGTCACCCAAAGCCTCCTTTTACCCCAAGCTATTATACTTCTCAAGGGTATTAATATATCCAATATGCCCTAAATGAGTTTTCCCTTGTGCAAAGTTATGAATGGCCTCTCAGGAAAGATGGATCATGGGCACAAGAGGCATAACAGAAAATGCAAAGCTAGCTTCCCCATCATGCTTACCACCTACCCTCCCCTTCTTAGCCTATTCAGCAATAGATGCAGACTTTGAGCTCAGACTTTGAGAAGATGCAGGAGGCAAAGAGTCTATTGCTTGATTTAGTTAAGCAAGTGTATGAGCTCAGGGAGTAGAGAGAGCAAGAGGATCAGAGTTATTATGAAGAGTCAACTCCCTACCAGGAGATGGAGGCCCAAAGCTATGAGCAAGGGGCAGCTCCTTACCAAATGATAGAGGTTCTTGTTGATGAGCAGCAAGCAAGAGAGTTTCAAGAAGAGATTAGATGCCAAGCTGACATGGAGACAGCAAGGTTAAGATCACTGATTGCTCAACAAGAGGCTCCGAGGCCTAAAATTCCAAGCTGGAGGGCTCATCTATCTCAAGAGCCTACACATGAGGAGCTTGCTAAGCATTCATTTCTGAGATTTAAAGTAGCTATGCCTTCTTTGTCTCCTTTCTCTCCCCTTTAGTTTCACATCCCAAGTTTTAAGGCAAAAAATTCTTTTAAAAAGCCTATGCTTGAAATTCAGCCTACCACTTTGCAAGAGCAACCTGTTCAAGAAAAGATTTTATCCCAAGAGGCCCCTCTGGTCTCTTAGGATGATGAAGTAATATGGATACCCCAATGGACTCTACCTCCTGGTTGTCAGATGCCAAGTCTTTTCATGGATACTAGTCTAGTATCAGAGCAAGGACCTATGGTGAATGAGTTTTCATGTGATGAGGAGGAGAGGGCATCTGAGGTATCAGTGCATAGTGATGACTATGGTGAAATGGAGCAGTAGGATGGGGAGGTGGAGGTTGATGCTCAGCCTGAGCTCTTAGCTGATTTGTATGATGAGCTCCCTCTTTTTGTTGATGATGAAGAAGAGACCATTCCATTGCCTATGGCTGAGGGTCAATCAGAACAAAAGGTTCACCATCAACAGGAGGTTGCTATAAAAAAGGATGCCTTGTCCTTGTTGGATGAGCTACCTAGTTTTGTTGAGCAGGATGATAAGGCTATGATCATAGCCACCTCTATAAAGTTGCAGCAGCTAGAAGAGATTGATCCTGAGGATATGATGATTCATGAGCTTGATCTCATCTTTGAGGAGGAGACTTTCCAGTGTGCAGAAGATGACCAAAGCCTTGGGGATGATTATTTGGGAAGCATCATAGATGGATTGTATATAGAGTCTGATTGTAATGAGCTCTTGGCTAGTTTAAAAGATGAAGATGATAGTCCCCTATCCATGGATGATGAGTTGACATGCTTGTCTATGATGGAGGGCAACCATGAAGATAAAGAAGAAACCAGCAATGAAAGTCCTACCTTCAAAATTTCAAGAGGCTACCCCATTAGATACTTGGCTTAGAAGGAGTTCACTGAGACACCTCCATATGATCTACTTGAGGTGAGTGATCTTGATCTTGTTTTTGAAGAGGCAGTGCATCCTCATTTGCCAAATCTTTGTATGCCTCTTATCTTCGTAGCTATCCTCATGTGCCCAATGCAAAATGTCTTATTGAGGAAGGGTAGCTACTTCAGCCAACTAGTGAATGGTTTTGTTTAACCAGGTCTCTACACTAGTTAGTTTAGGATATGATAGGTTTCCTACTTTCTTCCAGTTTTCTAGTTTAGTCTTTTCTTGTTTTCCAAGAAGTGCCCATGCACAGTTTGTCTTGCTGGTTCAGTTTTGTCTTTGTCCAAGTTTTTGTGCTCTGTAGTGACTCCTATGCCCAATGGATTGTCAAGGCAACTAGTCCAATGTCTAGTAGGTTGACATCCTATAGAGGTCACCAAAATGTTACCCAAAAATTCCCTATAATTCATTTTTTTCCACAGTCCTATTTTCTAAAGAAATGCTCAAGTGTCGAAAACCCAGTGTGTTTTCGACCTTCTCTCTAAAGGCTTAGGATGTTTCTGCCTTTTGGTTTGAAAGATCAATATGTTTTCGACCTCCTCTCTAAAATCTTAGTGTGTTTTTGACCTTTTCTCAAAAACCCTTTGTGTTTTCGACCCTAAGTGTGCAACTCTAATAGGTGGGGCCCAGTTGGTTTTTGGCAAGCTGATTATGTAGGTTGTCGCATGATCGCATAAGTTCTTTTCCCCTTATGTGACCATGTGACTAAATGTTGATGGTCCTATTAAGGAATGCTAGTGGTCTATCGCATGATCACATAGCCCCTTTTTAGGCTATGCAAACATGCAACAAACCATTAGCCACGTTGATAAAGGTTGCAGTTTGGTGGTGGGCCCAGTTCTAAGTTCGGTTGGGTAATCTTGCAATGAAAAGAGGAATATCCTTTCTATTTGGTGATTATGAGACTTCCTTTAGTTGAGTAATCTCTTGATAGAAAGGAATATGCCAAGGGTATTATGAGACTCAGCGACTGCCATTAGATAAAGCAAGGATCAATGCTTGTTGCCTGATCACTGGATAAACCCAGGGTTAGTAAAAAGTGAACACAACTTGGTGACTAAATGGAAAGTGAACCCAAAGTAAACCTAGGGTTATTCTTGTAGTCAACTCCAAGCTGACAGGGGTATCATCTTGTAGTTGGTTGCATGATCGCATGCGGTCTCAAAATTGCATGCACCCATGCGACTAACCATCAATGGTTCATAGTTAGCATCTTGCGGTCAGCCGATAGTGGTCAGGGGTTAAAATCTTACAGTTGGTCACATGATCACATGGGCTCTTCTGAGCCCATGTGACCATGTGATAAACCATCAACAGTTTTGATGGTGACATCTCTGGTTTGTGGTGGGCTGAAGGTATAACATGGGCCCTCGTAGATGCAAGATCTATGGTGGTTGCATGTTTGCATGGGATCTTTCGATCCCATGCAATCATGTGACTACTGTTAGATCCTCCTGATGCTTCTGGGTGGTGTGGTTGTGGGTCTAGTTGAGGTGTTTGGTTCCTATTGGGCCATGTGGAAAGGTTTGGTAGGTGTCATGTCTTGCAGGTCCAGATGTCTATGTGGTGGCGGAGGGCAGTCTCTAAGAAGCTTATCGCATGATCGCATGAAGTCTTCTGGGCTCATGCGATCATGCGACCAATGTTGTTTTAAAGCAGAGTGGGCCTAGGGTTGGTAAAGCAAGTTCACAGGTGTGCGATTAAAGGTTTTCATGTGGTCGTTGGATGTGACCTGAGGTTAAAAAAAGATCAAAAGACTCTACGACTAAGGAGAAGGTGAACCTGGGGTGAAGCCAAGGGTGAAGTTTACAGTGCAATCTTGAGCCCGAGTGTCTATGCAGTAGTAGAGGCAAGTTTTTAAGGGGTTTCTTTGTTTTCATATTTGTGGATATGTTTTGGCAAGCCTCTAGACTTGGCAAGAGCGTGGTTGTGTGGTTAGCATGTTTCACGTGGTCACTGAGTGGAGCCCGCGGTTAAAAAAGGTTAAAGTAACTTGGTGACCAAAGGGAGAGTGAGCTCGAGGTGTCTTGCATGATCGGGAGGTAGGTTTTCAAAGGCTTGTTACATGATCACATGAGGCTTTTTTAGCTCATGTGATCATGCGACCAATGATTTTTTTAAGCGGTGTGACCTATTTTCACGAGCTTTCTTCTAATGGATGTTGTTTGCAAGTGTAGGTAGCTAAGAATTTATCACTTTGGAGGTGGTTGTAGTTAAAGAATGTGTAGAGATATTTTAGGCCACCATTTTGGGTCCTTCCCAGTATCTGATCAGTTGAGACATTTGCAAAATTGTATTTATGATCAGAAGTGACTAGTTTTAGGGTTGATTATTTTATGCATATATTTGTAACCCTAGTTAATTTTGACTCCTGCCTACGTGGAGTTGAGGGATGTATATAATGTTTTTTTGGGGCCTGTAGTGCTCAAAATCTAGTAGTTGTAAAAAGAAAGTTTCTTTCTCAAAGAGCAATTTGTGGCAATTTTCCTGCCCTTTTAGCTTTCTACAATTGTAATTTTCATTGATTGTTCAGATACTAAAGCATTCTGTGACATTTTTCCTATCCTCATGCCTTCTTATGTGAATTATCTCTTATTGGATCAAAGTGTATGCATGTTTTCAATGATGTCTTAGTTTTCTAAATTCCTCTCATTTTTTGTAACTGTGTGTGTTATTGTGTTTGATCTAATTTAGATGTTTTATGGGTATATTTCAGCCCCTAATAGTCTTGTCTCAATCCTACACTGAGTTATAGGAGTGAATGTTTGTTTGTGGGTCATGGATTGATGTCTAATCCTGAGAGTTTTGTTGTTGTGAAAGAATCTTCCTCTTTCCCTGAACATCCTCTTTTATTTGTAGACCCTTCCATGAAACACTTATGCAGGCCTATTCAGTAAGCTATGATCTCCTAGACCTAAGCCTCTCACTAGTTTCATTCCTCTATACTGAGATCCAAACCCTAGTTTTGGTGCATCACCTAGTAGGATAGATTTTCTTTCAATCATTTCCCTTTCCAAGCACTCCTTCTATCCCTTTCCCTCAAAAGTTTACTTTCCTATCTAAGAGGAAATTAGGGTGATTATCCAAGAGGAACTAGCCTAGAATTTGGAGGTTTCATCTCAATTAGCAAAAGGTCCCACAACCTTGAGATGATTCCCATGTTATACTGGATTATCAAGACTACGAGAGCTTGAGATCAGAGGCACAAATTTAGTGTATAATAGTGACCTCGAGGTTCATTTTATAGTTGGGTTCTTGATAATTTTCACTTTTGATCAGTGTAACCTTCTTCTCCTTATTTTCCTTTGAATGAGTACTCTTCAAGGTAGATGCCATCGCTTATAACAAATTAGGGTTTCATGAAAACTATGTTCAAATAGCTTGGTTTTCTTCAAACTTACTTTTATAGATTCCAAAACATCTATGAAATTCTTAAATAATAATAAATATCTAGGAATCTTGTTGATCAAATCTCACTCTTCTCGCTCTAGTTTCTCTCTAGTTTTTCAATGTGATAATGAGTTGGCTCGACATGCATTTTTACCCAAAAACCTTTCCCACAAAAAATATGTTACATTAAATGCTTCATAAACCACAACTTAGTTGAAGATAAAACATTTGGTTATCTCATTTTGATACATCAGCTCAGTTAACACTACCAATGCTTGGTTGACTACGCAACTTGATTAACCTTATCATTTTCACCCACTAAAAACTTCTTACTCGGTCAAGCTTTACTGACTATACTCATTTCAAGTTCAAAACATATGACAACTTAGTGCATCTTAATTCATGTTGATTTGGTATTCATGCAATAGATATAAGGAACTATTGTAAGATATAACTGATTAAAATTTAGTTCCCATACTTAGTTGATTCACTTAAGTAGAAGTGGTGAAATCGCCTAATCCAAAGGATGAGGTGCACTAACTATTGTGCTTGTTCCTACATTATCTTCAATTGATATTCTCCAAATTTGACTCATCTACCTTCAGATTCCATCAATAGTATTTTCATTCATAGCAACATTTAGTTCTAGTGCTCAGTCTCTGCAATCTTTACTTAAGTGACCGACCTTGTGATAGTGCAGACATGCCATTCTAGAATTTTTCTAGTTTCTAGATTTTCCTCTCTAGTGTAATCTCATACAATTTGCAACAATATGACCGTACCTACCATATGTTGTAAAATTAACCCAAGTGTTGTAATCCCAAGTGTAATAATTACCTTTCCTTTTTGGTTGATAAGTATTGTTTTGACTCTTTAGTTTCCAAACTTGTTTCATATTTTCCCTACATTCTTGTGATATATGAATTATAATTCCTTTTCCATATAGGGCATTTTTGATGACTTATTCAACTTTTATCTACACTCATATGCTTGATGTCCATACTTGTTGCAATTGTAGAAATTTTTGGAGATTTGCCAACAAGCCAGTGCTGACTATATGTTTGTCATTGATGACAACATATGGTAAGTAGCATGCATGGAAGACCTATGTAGTAAGCTTCTAGTATATACAACATAAACATGTTATCATCATGATATCATGGACGTAGAGGTTAACTATTAGTACAGATAGTTATATAGTAGCTTGTGTCAGTAGTGTTCCTGACAGAGTTACAGGTAGTGTTATGTGAATGATTGTTTGTATAGTTATCATGGAGTCTTGCATATTTTTATATGTGTTGGAGACATGTTAGTGATGTTACATTCATGGATGCAGAGTCTGATGATTAGTAGAAGTGAAGTTATGCAGTCGCTATTCATTAGTAGTAGTTTCCTGTGTTCATTCAAAAGAGCCGACATAGATTATATTGGTTCAGGAGTTGTGCCTATCATTTTGGTATGTGCCCTTCGATTAGTGCTTGGGGAAGAGTTAGTAATGTTTAGTTAAGAGTGCATGATGTAATTCAGTTTGAGGAGAAATTTTTAGTTACTTTGGTAGAGCCGACAATGTGTAGCGTGTGTCTACATTTATCAATATTGGAGAGGTCCCAGAATGTGTTGCATGCTTAGTAGAGCCAACATAATTATTATTGGAGTATGCTATGGTTTCTCTAATATGATTTCAAGGTGGTTCTAATAGGCTAACTTGATTATATCATTTAGTGGAAAGATATTTATAGGCAGAGTAGAGAAGAGTGTGCGAAGTGTTGAGCCATCAACAAAAGGTGTATGTGACTAAGTAAAGAGTTTGTGCTATACATTGGAACTGATCCAAATAGTAGGTCAAAGAATAGTTCACAAAGATCTAGATATAGTGTGTATCTATTATTTAGAAGGTTGTAGCCTTCACCTTTTTGAGCAATGTGCTCTCAGACAGTGCATCCTCACCCCTAACAGGGTTAATTGTAAAAGACTCCTAACAGAGTCCGACCCTTGACCAAGTCACTATACTAAATATATTGTAAAGAAACTCCTAATAGAGTTAAGAATCTTCTAACAAGGATCATAATACACTACTACATAATATTAGTGGGTGTTAATTCCCACCAGATTTTTAACCTATTTGGGTTTCCCCATAACCAAAATATTGGTGTTGTGTTCAAGTATTATTTCATTGTGTTTATGCTTTATATTTAAGTATACTTAATTGGATAAAGAATTGGAACTAGTAGATAACTGATTTAGCCCCCTCCCCCCCCTCTTAGTTATCTCTTGGGACTATTCCTAACAATTGGTATCAGATCCAAGTGCCTTGGAGAGAAAGTTTAATAGATTGAGGTTTATCAGATAGCATTCTTTAGAAAAGACAATCCTAAGTTTGATGGAGAGAATTATCTTGATTGGAAGAACAAGATGATGACACATTTGTAGTGCATTTCTTTTGAAGTTTTTGAAGTGGCTATCAAGAAAGTTGAGATCCCTTCTCTAGTAGATCTTGCAAAGGATGATGCTACTAGCAAGTAGAAGGATTTGTTCCATCAAAATTTAATAGAAAAAGAAGCCCTGATCAACACCCTATCTGATAGTGAGTTTTCAGAAATAAAGAAAGTAGATACAACCCATAAGATATGGAAGCACCTAGAAGACACATTTGAAGGAGACAAACAAGCAAAGGATGCATGTAGAAAAATTTGGAAGAAAAGATACAATGCATTAGAGATGCTACCTGAAGAAAACATCAAAGCTTACAACCAAAGGATTAATGAAGAAGTTGCAGGAATCAAGAACAATGGTGGAGAGATCTTGGAAGAAGACATTATGGATAAGTTGATGACCACTCTCATAGTAGAGTATGAAAACAAGATCAACATCCTTGATGAGATCATGCAGCTTACATCAAATTTCAAAAGAGAGACCTTGATCAACAAAATTTCAGCTTTTGATATTTCAAGATTGAAGACATAACCTAAAAGTGAAACAACCTTCAAAGCATCAGTCCAAGGTAAGAAATCTACAAGCACCTCTGGTAATTTTGATGATGATGATGATGAGAAAACACTAGATAATTTAATTTCTATGATTGCTAAAATAGAAAAGAAAGGAAAAGGGAAATATGAAGGTCAATTGCCATTTAAATGCTTTTCATGTAATAAAATTGGTCATTTTGCATCTAAGTGTCCTACAAGAGTTAAAAGGTACCAGAATAACTACAAGCCCAAGTATACAAAGGAATGCTATTATGTTGGAGATGGAGTATTAGATGAAGAATCAGTAGAAGAAGAAATTGGATTCGTTTCTCTTGAAGATGAAAAGGATTCACAAGAATTAGCTCTAATTTCACAAGCTGACATTAGGATAGATTGGATCATTGATAGTGGTTTCTCACATCACATGACAGAAGAAAAAGATAGATTTATTCATTTGGATAGATACATAGGAGGCAAGGTTAGATTTGGAGATAACACTCCCAAACCCATCATTGGTAGAGGAGCCATCACCTTGGATGGAAATAATAGCACTGACAATGTTATTTATGTTGATGGTTTGAAACATAACCTACTAAGTGTTGGGCAGCTACTTGAAAAAGGATATAGATTGGAATTCAATGGAAACAAGTGCATCATTAACAACAAAGAAGGAGAAATGATTGCATCAGGAAAAAAAAACTAAAGGTAATATTTTTCAGCTTAATCCAGAAGCAAGATGTTTTGTTGCTAAAGTAGATGATAGTTGGTTATGGTACAAAAGACTATGTCATATCAATTTTGATAACATAGTAAAGATTAGTAATGTTAAGGCAGTACGAGACCTACCTGTAATACCCCAAAAATGGGCTATAGGTTCATTAACCTCCTACATCCTCAAATCTAATGAAATTGATTGAAAAGTCCTAACCTAAGGCACATCTGCACATTATCGAATTTAATTGATTATCCTAAATTTTGCATCAGAGAATATTCCTATTTATTCTAATTATCTTGATTTAATAATTATTTGGCGATAAATTCTCTTTATCCTAAAGTTTGATTAATTGAATATTCTGAATATTTAATTAATCAGATTTAATACTGCCACTTAATTATTTAATTAAATTTAATTAAATTTATTCCTGATTATATTATTTAATTTTGACAATAAATCAAAAATCTTATGACTAATTGATTAAATTCCTATTTAATTAATTAAAGTCAATTGTCAATATTTAATAATATAGTTTTTGAATAAAAGTTTGATTTAATAATTGATTAACCCATAAATCAATTGTTTTAATTCAAAATCAATTAATTTGAGAATAAATCACTTTATTTTTAATTAATTTGTAATTAAATCATGCACAATCAGAAAAGTAGGCAACCAAAAATTAACAATCAATTTTAATATTGAAACTCAACATCTAATGATGAGTTGAAAAAGTGAACTAAAACTCTATTTTGAGATAAAAACTGCTTTTGCATGATTTGATGAGTTTATTTATTCTTAAGTTCTTGTTAACTCAAAAATCAACCTGAGTTTATCAAGAGTGATTTATGGCTTTTATCAACGCATCGTCAAGCCCTTGATTTCTATAAAAATAAGGCTCATCTCTTCATAATAAATCTCTCAAGCTTTCAATCTCTCTAAATCCCTCAAGCTTTCAATCTCACATCTCTCGAATTTGCACAATTACTCTGGCAAATTTACAACTAAAGAACAAAGATTTTGGGATAGCCAATTTTGTGAGATTAATTCATAGTTTTTCATAGCTTTACATATCAATTCATATAATTCTTAGATTAATTTGCATATCATTTCAATTTCATTCTAGATTAATTTCATATAGTTTTTCATCCTATTGCATAAAAAATCCAAAAAAAAAAAGATTAATTTGCATTCATATTTCATTACTTTCATCATTTTAAATCCTTCATTTAGGTGTTTCACTGTCACTGATCTTGATTTCAATCTGAGAACATGATACTCACACCTACTAGAAGGCAGTAAATTATCTGATTAGCGTAGTTTCAATTACTTGCAGATTTCAATTTTTGCTAAACTCTAATGTTTTACTAAAGTGTTGTGTTTACAGCTAGGTACAAAATTCACACACACATTTTTAGCACCCACCATGGGGCCCTGAAATGGGCTTCTATTCTATTCTATCATTTTTCTCAAACTCATGACCACAAGGTTAATTTTTGTGAGTTTTGTGATAAATTTTTGGGCTATTTTTCTAGAAATCTGACTAATGTTTGTATTGGTACATACACATATGACATAATAAAGATCCAAAATTTATATTTCTAGAAAGGTATTTGAGTTAGCTTTCATTTTCCATTGGTTTGGATTAATTTTATTTTTATTTACAAAAGTTATGATCATTTTAGTGAAGATTGGTCAGAACTTGATTTTATGAAACCCGACTGATGTGTTTATTGGTACATGCACGTATGACATGATATAGATCCAAAATTTATATTTCTGGAACTATATTTTAGTTATCTTTCATTTTCCATTTATTTGGATTAATTTAGCTTTGATTTGCAAAAGTTATGATCATTTTAGTGAAGACTGGTATGAACCTGATTTTATGAAATCCGATTGATGTTTTTATTGGTACATGCACATATGACATGATACAGATCCAAAATTTATATTTCTAGAAAGGTATTTGAGTTAGCTTTTATTTTATATTCATTTGGATTAATTTAGTTTTTATTTGAAAAAGTTATGATTGATTTAGTGTAGACTGGTCAAAATCTGATTTTTTATGACAATAGGTTTTTCGATTATCAAATGACATATTATCTTTGACTAACCTAATTTTCTACCATGTGGGTGTTAGTACCTGTAAATAATTTTCATGGCTGTATAGTTTTTTCCCTAGTCTCTACAATGGTTTTTCGTGCCCTGGCCCTCAAACCCTAGTTCATAAATTCAAAACATATAGTCGTTGGAAGGGTTAAACCCTAGACTGTCTTGGCCCTATTCTATTTCTGCATTACTTTTTTGGTCACTAAAGTCCCATTTACCCATGTGTTAAATTCATTATGACCACTTCACATGTTGTGTCACTAGGTTATTTTATCGGGGCCCCCTTTTAATTTTTCTATGAAAGCCTAAGTCTCCGACTAAATATTTCCTATGTATCACCCTTTTTAATTGTGGAGGTTGTTGTTTCACAAGATTGTTTGTTGTCAGGAGTTTTGACATGCGATTTAGTGACAAGGCACCATCTATCCTGGTGGGCCTAGTCCCCTAGCCTCTTTTAATCTTACGGTGGGCATATGATCTCATGGGATATTCTTCCCCCATGAGATCATGCGCCAGCCATCCGATCTTCTAGTGATGTGATGTTTCTCAGTGGGTCCAGTGCTAGGTCATGCCACAGTGTTTGTTTCTTATTGGTCAAGCTTAAGTATGAGGTGGAGGCTATCAGAATGACCTATGTGTAATAAAAAATTTTATGTTTTCTTGCCGAATATTCTGATGTGGCCTTCTCTAATTGGACAAAGGTATTGATGATGAGGATGTGTCAGTGGGGCCAGTACCAGAGGAATCTGAAGGGTTGCCAGGAGTGCAGATAGATCTACAGTGGTCGTATGATCGTGTGGAATCTTTTCATGCTATGCGATCATATGCTAACTGTCTGATTGAAGGGGCTTGTATGTAGTGCGTCTGATTTGCTATGTGGTGCTGCGATTCTCAATTTTCATTAGCTAAGAAATTGGTGATGTGGCAGAGACTTTTCAAATGACTTTGTGACTATTGTGAAGATTAATGAAAACCGCCCGATTTGCCGGGAGGAAATAAGATCAATGGCCATGTTTTAAATCTGGCTAATATAGCTGTGTCTCCCAAATTCAAATTTTAAAAGGGTTTCTCAATGACTAAGGACTAGTTTTTAATTCTTGGGTGGCTGGATCTAGATGATTTGATTTCATCAACTTTTGCAGAGTGGTCCAGGGAGTCTGATGATTGATTGCAGAGAGTTTGTACATTAAAAGGTGGGTTTGTACCATGAAGGAATTGCTAGAGGCATGTTGCAGGTGGATAATTAGATTGGATAGTTTGGTAAATTCATGATCTTTAGTACACAAGTTAGAGGAGTTATCATAAAGAAAGATTATTTTAGGATCTGTTTGCTCCAAGTTTCTTGGTTTTCCCTCCAATGAATTAAATTTTGATTGAATTTGATTGGTTTGATGGTTGAAACCTTTATCGTAGTCATCTGTAGCTTGTTACATCCTGATCTTGAGGATTCCAAGATGACTAGTGGTATATATTGTAGAAATTTTGATTTTTGTAGGTGATGGATGTTATGTTGAAAATCAATGTATAAGATTGAACAAGGAGAGCCTGGATTTTGGTGTCTGTTTCCTAGCATTTATGTTTTGGCAATGTTTTGATTCTACAAATTTTAATGAGAATACACTTGGATTCCAATCTCAGATTTATGTTTGTCTTCTTATTTTGATCTTGGGCTCATATATGTTAAAGTCACAAAGTGAGTTAGCATATGGTAAACAAAGAGTATTGTGGAGTTATCTTTGAGTTCCTAACAAAGTTAGGATTAAAGTCTTTAAGGTGATTTCAGTGAGTTCATGGTTGGGTAGGAATTTGATGATCAAGTTTGAGAGTGAGGGGGATAATAGGCAAAGCACTTATCCTAAATTCAGGAGTATTTGATTTAGGATTTTTAGTTGATATATGTTATTAGGTGACTCTATGCCCTAGGTTAAGGCATTGATCCATTCTCTGGAAGTAGTTCATCATCATCCACCATACATATAAATGATAAAATCTTTAAACTAGTTTGTAAATGATATAATTGCCTAGTATTTAGTGATTCCTTTCAAGAAGTGAATCAAAGGTACACCCGCTTGGGCACCTAGGCTCAAAGTGTAGGAGGATCTCTTTGATCCTTGTTAATTGGCCCTTTTCCTTGTAGACTTTGGAGTGGTAATAGATTCAGTGACATAAATTTGTCAATCATAGTGTAAACCTGCAAGTATAAAGAAAAGAAAACCAACAAAATGGTGACTCTATTGGGGAGAGTCTAGAGAATAAAATTATTAAGTGGACTCTTGTTTTTCCTATTGTATTCAATTGTTTCCTTTAAAGATATTTAGTTAAAGATTTCCCACTTTGTGGGTGGTGACTCAAAAGGATTAGAACCAGTGCTATAAACTATAAATCATGGACAAAAGAAGGAATACTAGGTCCTTTGTCAAGAAAAATCTGGAGGTTACTTTGGAACAGTTACCTAGATAGGAAAAGAAGAGTTGGATTAGAAGAAATGGTGAGTCTACTAGTGCTCCCATGAGAGAAAAAAGAAATACTAGAAATAGAGCACCACTTGCATCCTCTAATGAGGAAGATTCACTATACAAGGGTTCTAAATTAGATAGTGGTCACTCTGAAGACAAATTTTATGATACCCCAAAGGTATTATTTCAAGACAAAGGTTCATTACCTATAGGGTAGGATGAACAAGCCAGAGAAAGGGGTTTTGGACCAAATTTAGATCCTGATGAGGATATGTTTAGAAGGAAACCCATGAGACCAAAACGGGTCCATTTCCCATATCAAAATCTCACTAATATGGATGTGTCATCAAGTTCTGATGATATTATGATAGACCTAGATGATTTAAGTGCACTAAGGTTACAGTTGGCAGAGAAGGATGCCATACATAAGAGGTTACAAAAGGAGAGAGAAGCTAAAAAAGTGAATGCTCTGATAGAAAGAGAATCTCTTCTTAGAAAGATTAATGAGTTGAAGGAGAGAAATAAGATGCCTGGCTCTGCTCCTAAGACTTTGCAACATGATGTCTTTGGTGATCTTGATGCTTTGAGAAGTGAGGAGGAACGCTTATTGCAAGACCATGAGTTTGATAAAGAGGGCCTTGTGGTTAGACAGGTTCAAAGTTATGCTTCCCTCCCTAAAGATAAAGATGGGCATGAGATCACTAGGCCTACTATGGCTATTGGTGAGAAAGGAAAGCAAAAGATGGTGGGACACCAAACAAGCAAATCATTGACAATACTAGGGGTCCCAGCACCCATTTCAAATAAGAATACATAGATAGAAAGGAAAAGGAAATAAGATGAAGACCTAGCAAAAGAATTAGAGAAGGCTGAAATTGAAGCTTCCATTGTAGCAAAAAGAAGAAAGATCCAATTCTTGAGGGCTTCATCTGCAAGTACTTTTGTACCATCCACTACTAATGAACTAGGTATGTCTTCTGTAACTACTATTGTTCCTCTTAGTAATGCTACTACTAGTTCAATTCCTTCTTCATCTGCTAAGATAAATATTGATCCTAGGCAACAATCAAATGCACAAGTAGATGGGAACGTAAATGTAAATGTTGATCGTAGGGTTAACACTAGTTCAAGTTTTCAAAGAAGACCTATGCAATTAGAAGGCTATAGTAAAAATAGTTTTGATGGAATACCTGGCTACCCAAATGCTTTTCTAATTGATATAAGAGATAAGATACCTAAATTTGTTGGTAATAATGCTATTAGTTGTGAAGAACACCTTAGGTTATTTGTTGATGTATTAAATGATTATGAGGTAGAGCATGAGGATGTAGTCATGAAATTATTTGTTCAATCTCTAGTGGAAGATGCTAGAGATTGGTTCAAAAGACTCCCTAACAGATGTATTGATACATGAGATTCTTTTGAGAGATGTTTCAAAGAATAGTATGGTGATAGGCCTAATTATAGTTTCATGTTGAATGAGTTCGACACCATAAGAAAAAATCAGAATGATTCTGTAGTTGAATTCAATATGAGATTTCAGAAGGTTATGCATAAGTTGTTTCAAGTTATGAGGTTAGATGACAATGTTTGTTTGACCACATACTTCAATGCCTTTGATGGAAAGATGGGATATTTGTTGAGGGACAAAGAACCAAGAACTCTTAGAGATGCTTTTAGGATTGTTCTCAATATTGAAAACAATATGAAAATATCAAGAAAATTGGGTAGAAAAAGAGATGATCCAAAGCTATTTGGAGATAAAAAAAATATAAAAAGGATAATGAGAGAAATGTTGGAAACAAGAGACAAGAGGAAGATAAATTGGATAAGGTGCTGAATGCATTAAAGGATTTAAAAGCACCTATTAATAGGAACAATAGTGTTCCTGCCAATGAAAAGCCTCAATTCAACAATAATTTCAGTAGACAAAATAGATTGCAGAATTATCCCTACAACACCCAATGGAAGGATGGCAAGCCTATTGTCCCTGCTATAAGAGGAAATAATGATAAAGTTGTCCCTGATCCTTTACAAAGGTCCTCTATAAATGTCATAGAGGATACACCATGGTGTATAGCATGCCAATCCCCTCATTCTACAAAGCATTGTGTGGTTGCACAATCCATGTTAGCATATCAAGAAGATAACAATGAGGGGTTAGATCAAGAGGAAAATCATGATGACATTGGATGCAACATGGTAGCTTCATATTTAGGATATGAAGATGATTCTGATATTGATGAAGAAGCAGATGTGTGTTTGAAAAGACACAATATGACACTTTTCCATCAGGAGGTTTTTTCTAATAATGATGACATTGATGAAAAGATACGTAACATGAATTCCTCCTCAAAAATAGTAAATTTGAGAAGACCTTCAAAGGAAGAAATGGATAGAATTACTACAAAAATGATAGCCCAAGTGCAAACTAGAGGCATGGTGGCAAGGAATACAAATGATAAAGTTGCAGGAATGTTTATGAAGAACACCAACTCTGAGGAATTCAGTGGAAATAGATCAAAGGATGATCATATGGAAAGGTTAAAAAATGTAAAAGGTAAGAAGTGGGAACCTAAGGGGGTTGGAGTTGAAAAAAATTCTAATGAAATAGAAAAGCCAGTTGGCACAATGGCTAAAGTTGAAAAAGTAAAGGTCACCGGTACAACCAATATATCAGATAAACAAAAGGACACTAAAGCAATGCAGATTGAGATTCCTCCCTCTACTCCTGTTGACATGTTGGTTGTGTTGTCTCAGATAACTATTAAGGTTCCATTGTCAAAATTGTTGAAGATCCCTGAACATAAAGATAAGGCTATTGCATGGGTAGATAGTGTTCATAATAATGATGTTGCATGCAATGAACCTCAAGCTAAAGTTTCAGAGGAGATGGAGATCCAAGGATTGGTATCTCAAATACCACCTATATATTTGGACAATTCTATCAATGTCAGCCTTGAAAATATAGATCCATTCTTCTTGAGTATCCTTGTGAATGGAATGAAGTTAAGAAATTGTATGATTGATTTAGGTGCATCCAATACTATTATGCCTTTCAAAATTATGGAAAAGTTAGGCCTCAAAGTTGATACAAGTCAAGGAAAATGTTGTGCAATGGATCAAAGAGAAGTACCAGTCATTGGGACTATAAATGCAATGCCTTACAGATTGGCAGCTTATCCAAAGAAGGAACTGATTACGAGTGTTTTGGTGGTGGATATCCCTCCTCATTATGGGATGCTACTATCTAGAAAATGGAGTGCTGCCATGGGTTAAAGTTTACAATGTGATCTTTCTTTTGCAACTTTCAAGATTGATGATCAGTTTGTTAAGATTGAAAGAGAACCAAGGGTAACTTATATGATTGAAAAGAATGTTGATGATGATGTTACTTGCTTTGTAGGTACTGATGTCAATGCTTTCAAAGTTGAGGTCAATGTACTTGAGGAGTATATTTTTCCATGTATTACTAAGGAAATAGGTTCTAGGTCTGTGAAGGGTGATTTGTGGGTGATGTACTTTGATGGTGCTAGCTGCAAAGATGGAGCAGGAGTAGGTATTTTACTCATTTCTCCTAATGGGAGCACTTACAAGTTGTCTTTCACATTGAATTTATTTTTTACCAATAATATAGTGGAATATGAAGCATTGTTGCTAGGATTGAGATTGGCACACAAGCATGGAATTAAAAGTATAAAAGTTATTGAGGATTCTGAATTAGTGATGTCCCAAATAAGGTTAGTATATGCTTCCAAGAAAAAAGGTTGACACAGTACATAAATGTTGTATGGGATTTGATTGAGCATTTTGATGCCTTCAATGTTGTATGGAAGGATAGGAGTAATAATAAGATGGCTGATTCGTTAGCCAATATAGCAATCAATCCCAGTGACATTACTTTTGCTAGCCTCTCTAAAGTTGAAATTCAGACTAGTCCTAGTATACCAGACTATGTTGAGAATTTGTAAGTTTTTGAAGATGACCAAGATATCTTGAGATTTATGAATTGTGAAGATTAATATCATGGTCAGGAGTTAGATTGTTCAGCCTTGGTTGAGATTACAGAAGGAAAGGAGGTTTTCCTTGGTAATGAGGCCATTCAACTTAAAACTAACAAGGTTCCTAAGGGACTTGTTCTAGAAACTGTGTTTGATAATTAGGATAGAGTTCAGATAGATACCAAAAAGGAAGATCATATAAATTTGGAAGAAATAAATCTTGGAATAGAAGAGGCACCTAAGAAGGTCTACATTGGTAAGGATATGTCTCATAAAGTGAGGAAGTCACTGATTGAATTACTAAGAAAATTTAGGCATGTTTTTGCATGGTCATATGATGACCTAAAGGTTTATAGAGAAGACTTATTCCAAAACATTATTCCTTTGAAAGAAGATGCCAAACCCTTTAGGCAAAAATAGAGGCCTATAAATCCTACTTTGGCACCTAAGATGCAAGAAGAATTAATGAAGCTAAGAGATGCTGGAATTATCAAGCCTATTAGGCATTCTTCTTGGGTTTCAAATTTGGTTCATGTTAGGAAGAAGAATGGTGATATTAGACTTTGTGTGGATTTCAAAAATTTGAACATTAGCTTGTTGAAGGATAACTATTGTCTGCCTAACATGGAGGCTATGCTGCAAAGAGTGACTAGATCTGAATTAATGTCTATGATGGATGGTTTCTCTAGTTATAATCAAGTAATTGTGAAAGAATCAGAATAATTTAAGACAACTTTTACTACACCTTGGGGAACATATGTTTATGTGAGAATGCCTTTTGGTCTCACAAATGTTGGTGCAACTTTTCAGAGGGCAATGGATGTTTCCTTTTCAGATTTTATAAATGATTTCCTTGTTGTTTATCAAGATGATTTAACTACCTATTCCAAAAGGGAAGAAGAGCATTGTATTCATCTAGAAAAAATATTTGTGAGAGCTTTGGAATATGGCATTTCATTAAATCCAAGGAAATGTGCATTTGGTGTCACTGAGGGTAAGTTGCTTGGCCACTTGGTTGGAAAGCAAGGAGTTAGAATTGATCCTGAGAGGGTGGCAGCCATTGATAAAATCCCTAAGCCAAAAAATGTTAAAGAAATTCAGTCTTTCTTTGTTCAGGTGAATTTCTTGAGAAGATTTGTTACAAATTTTGCTGAAGTTACTAGGCCAATATCTAAGATTTTGAAGAAAGGATTTGAGATCAAATGGGAAGGTGAGCTTGATGAAGCTTTCAAGAATATCAAGCAGTCTATCAAAGATGCACCTATGCTTAAGGCACCTGATTACAGTATCCCAATGCATATCTTTTCCTTTGCATCTTTTCATACTGTTGCTGCAGTTTTGTTGCGGAAAAATAATGAAGGTTATGAGTAGCCTATTGCATTGTTTAGTAAATCTTTGTAGGCTGCTGAATTGAAATATGATATCAATGAGAAATAGGCTTATGCACTGGTAAAGGTTGTCAAGGCTTTTAGATGTTATCTAATGGGAGCAATTGTGATGGCTTTTGTACCTAGTGCTATAGTAAAAGATATTTTTTCATAGCAGGAGGTGTCTAGAAGGAGATGCAAATGGATAAATAGAATTCAAGAATTCAATATTGATATCCAGATTACCAAATTGGTCAGAGGAAAATGATTGGAAAAACTAATGGCTCAATCCAATCTTGATGCAAACCAGATAAACCAGACTGAGATTGATTATACTTGTGATATGGATGATTGCATTTGGTATCAGGATATTATCTTCTACCTAAGAAATATGAAATGTCTAGTAGGAATGGATGATAATAAGAAGAGGACATTGAAGTTACAGGCCATAAAGTATGTGATTGTAAAATGTAAATTATATAGGAAAAATTTAGATTGCATACTTTTGAAGTGTGTTGATGAGAATCAAGCTGACAAGTTGTTAAAAGGAATGCATGAGGGAGTTTGTGGGGGACATTATATGGGTAAAACTACTACTCAAAAGGTCTTGAGAGCCTGATTCTGGTGGCCTACAATCTTCAAGGATGCAACACTGTTGGTAAGGAGGTGTGAAGCTTGTCAAAGATTCTTTGGTAAACTTAAATTTTTAGGTAATGTACCTTTGAGGCCAGTCAAAGTGCAAGCTCCTTTCCAACAATGGGGAATAGATTTCATAGGAGAAATACCAAACAAGTCTAGTGGAGGAAATTCTTGGATCTTAGTTGCTACTAATTATTTCACTAAGTGGGTTGAGGCTATCCCCACAAGGAATTCAACTAGTAAGGTGGTGACTGATTTCTTATTGAATAATATTGTCACAAGGTTTGGTTGTCCTGAGAGGATTGTTAGTGATAATGCAATGTGTTTCAGGTCTATTGAGTACAAAGATTTATGCAAAGGTCTAGGAATTTAGATGTCATACTCCTCACCCTATCATCCACAAGGGAATGGATAGGAAGAATCAACAAATAAGAGCTTGATAAAAATCCTCAAGAGGATCCTTGATAAGAATAAAAGAGCATGGAATTCAAAATTGTTATTAGTTGTATGGGCTGATAGGGTAACTGTGAAGAAGGCAATTGGTTGTGCACCATTTGACTTAGTATATGGGATACATGAAAGGATGCCTTAGAAAAAATTATTGGAAATGTATAAGTTTGTTCAATTGTATGATGATGATATAGATGATGAAATACAGTTAAGAATTGAAGATCTCATCAGGTTGGATGAAACTAGGAGAGAATCAGCGTCAAGAAATGCCAAGTTGTAGTTACAAGTTAAGAATTTGTATGACAAAAGGACTGTTGATAGGAAGTTTGAATCAAATGACTTGGTATTGATCTGGAATGCTAGATTGGAAGATAAAGGGAAACATGGAAAATTTGATCCAATCTGGTTGGGGCCATATCTAATTTGAGAAATTGGGTCAGGATTCTTATATTGTCAAAGAACTAAACGGTGATATTCAGGAATTGCCAGTTACACTAATAAATTTGGCCCCAATTTGTGATAGCTATGTGTCACAATTGTGATAGATATGTGTTGCAATTGCGACAGTCATAGACGTCACATTTTTTTAGTTCCAAAATATGACATCTTTGCCTTGTCTTCACAATTGTGACTCCTTCCTGTCACAATGCGACCCCTTCATTGTGACAGCAACCCCATCACAAATCTTCTGGGAGCCATCGCAATTGTGACATATACCAAAGAGTTACGATGGCCATTGTGGTGGCAACCCCATCACAAATCTTTGGTGATCCATCGCAATTGCGACAGATTGCCAAAGATTTGTGACGGGGTTGTTGTATCGACGACGCCCCAATTGTGTCACAATTCTTGGTTGCCATCACAATTGCGATGGCTCCACAAAGAATTCCAATGGGGGTGTTCTACTAGGGATGCCACATTTCTATCATAGTTCTTTGGGGATCTGTCACAATTGCGATGTCCATTTGTAGGGTTTTGTCCTATTGCTCTCTATTGTCAAGCTTTATCCAGTAGGTGGTCCACTCAACCTATGATTCTAGATCCTTGCTATACCTACAAGAGGCATACATCCCTAGATAGAGCCATTGTTAGTACCTACAAATAATTTTCATGGCTATATAGTTTTTTCCCTGGTCTTTCCAATGGTTTTCTGTGCCCTAGCCCTCAAACCCTAGTTCATAAATTCAAAATTTATAGTCATTGGAAGGGTTAAACCCTAAACTATCTTGGCCCTATTCTATTTCTACATTACTTTTTTGGTCACTAAAGTCCCATTTACCCATGTGTTAAATTCACTGTGACCATTTCACATGTTGTGTCACTAGGTTATTTTATCAGGGGCCCCTTTTAATTTTTCTATCAAAGCCTAAGTCTCCGACTAAATATTTCCTATGTATCACCCTTTTTAATTGTGTGGCTATCATTTTTTTGCAAGACTATTTGCTGTCAGGAGTTCTGACATGTGATTTAGCGACAAGGCACCATCTGTCCCGGCAGGCCCAGTCTCTCAGCCTCTTTTAATCTTACGGTGGGCATATGATCTCATGGATTATTCTTCCCCTAGGGGATCATGCACCAGCCATCCGATCTTCCAATGATGTGATGTTTCTCAGTGGGTCCAGTGCCAGGTCATGCCACCATGTTCATTTCTTATTGGTCGAGCTTAAGTATGAGGTGGAGGTTTTCAGAATGACCTATGTGCGATAAAAATTTGTATGAGTGCTTGTCAAATATTTTTATGTGGCCTTCTCTGATTGGACAAAGGTATTGATGATGAGGATGTGTTAGTGGGGCTGGTGTCAGAGGAATCTATAGGGTTGCCAGCAGTGCAGATAGATCTACGGTGGTCATATGATCACATGGAATCTTTCCATGCTATGTGATCATACGCTGACCGTCCAATTAAAGTGGCTTGTATGCAGTGGGTCCAATTTTCTACATGGTGCTGAGGTGCTTGATTTTCATTGGCTAAGAAACTGGTGATGTGGCAGAGACTTTTCAAATGACTTTGTGACTGTTGCGGAGATTAATGAGAACCACATGATCTACCAGGAGGAAATAAGATCAATGACCATGTTTTAAATCTGGCTGATATAGCCGTGTCTCCCAAATTCAAATTTTAAAAGGGTTTCTTAGTGACTAAGGATTGGTTTTTAATGCTTGGGTGGCTAGATCTGGTTAATTTGATTTCATTGACTATTGCAGAGTGGTCTAGGGAGTCTAATGATCGATTGCAGAGAGTTTGTACATTAAAAGGTTGGTTTGTTGCTTGAGGTATGTTGTAGGTGGCCAATCAGATTGGATGGTTTGGTAAATTCATGATCTTCAGTACACAAGTCAGAGGAGTTATCATAAAGAAAGATAATTTTAGGATCTATTTGCTCCAGGTTGCTTGGTTTTTCCTCTAATGAATTAAATTTTGATTGAATATGATTGGTTTGGTGGTTGAAACCTTTACCCTAGTCATCTATAGGTTGTTACATCCTAATCTTGAGGATTCCAAGATGACTAGTCATATGTATTGTAGAAATTTTGATTTTTGTAGGTGATGGATGTTATGTTGAAAATCATTTTTAAAGACTGAACAAGGAGAGCCTGGATTTTGGCGTCTGTTTCCTAGCATTTGTTTTTTGGTAATGTTTTGATTTTGCAAATTTTAATGAGAATACACTTGGATTCCAATCTTAGATTTATGTTTGTCTTCTTATTTTGATCTTGGGCTCATATATGTTAAAGTCACAAAGTGAGTTAGCATATGGTAAACAAAGAGTATTGTGGAGTTATCTTTGAGTTCCTAACAAAGTTAGGAGTAAATTCTTTAAGGTGATTTCAGTGAGTTCATGGTTGGGTAGGAATTTGATGATGAGGTTTGAGAGTGAGGGGGATAATAGGCAAAGCACTTATCTTGAATTCAAGAGTATTTGATTTAGGATTTTTAGTTGATATATGTTATTAGGTGACTCTATGCCCTAGGTTAAGGCACTAATCCATTCTCAGGAAGTAGTTCATCATTATCCATCATACATATAAATGATAAAATCTTTAAACCAGTTTGTAAATGATATAATTGCCTAGTATTTAGTGATTCCTTTCAAGAAGTGAATCAAAGGTACACCTACCTGAGCACCTAGGTTCAAAGTGTAGGAGGATCTCTTTGATCCTTGTTAATTGGCCCTTTTCATTGTAGACTTTGGATTGGTAATAGAGTCAGTGACATAAATTTGTCAATCATAGTGTAAACCTACAAGTATAAAGAAAAGAAAACCAATAGTGGGGTTGACAAGTTGTGTTTCTTTTTTGATGGATTTTTATAATAGTTAGTTTCATGTACAAGAATAGCTAAGTTTTTCATAACAGTGGTTTTTAGGTGCAGGTGCAAGTGTAGGTACATCCTATGGGTACAAAAAGATAGAATACAAATGCTCAAAAATTGCTAAAATAGGTAAAATCTACTAAGTGCATTGCAAGGAACTCAGGTATTCTGTTACATCTTATAACACTTCTATTTTTTGCATATCTATTACACATAGTAGTTAGGCCCTATGAACACTATTTGTGGATGATCTTGAGAGAGTGGGATTATTTCACTTGTTTACATGTGAAGCTCTTCTTGAAAATGGGTCTCCTTGTAGGTAGGGAGGATACTAACATTGTCTTACGTTCCCTTGATTTGCATCCTCAGCTTTTGATTAATACATTCCCTCTCCAGAGAGATTGATAGACCATAAGTTGTTGACATCACAGATCTTGGTGAGATAATTTTAGTTTTAGCATGTTAGATTAATCTTTTTGCTTTGTTTTGGTGAAGTGAAGAGGCTAGGGGATTATGCTCTACTTCCTTTTTGGATAGTACCAAAAACCCAGATCCTTGAATCTGATCTAGTCCCCCTATGGTATCTTTTGTGAGTCACCTTTACAGAGGGTTAATCGTAGTGGACATTCTGTTAAATAGGTCAACCATGTGGATGGAACCTCAAGTGGTAATAGCCATTTTTGTCATGGTAGCAACAACCACTATATAAATGTCCTTATGGAGGAAATCTTCACAAGTGTGGTCTCTTGTTGGGCTATCAGATCTCCCTAGTAGCTTCTGATTGATTAAATTCTTGGACTATGTCAAAACCCTAGTGTGCTTGGATTGGAGTTTGCCCTTTTGAGATCACAAAAGTTGCAGAGTCAGACCATTACTACAAACCCTAGCAAGGCCAAATTTTTCATTTTCTAGGACTATGTGCGTTATTGAAAAACATTTTGGAACATACACAAGTAGCATTCCTAGGGATTAGCACATTAAGTCACTATTGCTTGTTCATGTGCAACGTTGCTTTTGCCATTGTTCATTGTTTTCAGACAATTGATTGCTTCCCTTTACTTGATGTTCTATGTGTTTGTTATCTACTTGGTTATTAAAAACAAATGATCCCAAATTGTTACATGAATCTGCAAACCTAAACAGAGAAGAACTTGCAAAAAAAATGGTTCTAAAAACCAAAAAATTGCAAATCTAAAGCAAAAATCCTTTCTGGTGTCAAAAGTCATCCTGAAATTTCAAAACTCATATCAAAGCTAAAGTCAAAGTTGTCAGAAAACTCCAAAATTTTTCAGAAATCTAGTTTTTACAACCTACTTCTAGATTCTATCAAACAAATCATTATGTTAGAAATAGAGAAAAACCTATAACAAATCCATCCATTTTCCTAAGGTGGTCTCTTGAGTCTGATTTAGCCTTCTGATTTATCAATTTGAGTCTTTTTCATCTTGTGTCAAAACCTTATCAAAATTATCTTCAAAATTTAGTCTTCTTACAAAATGTCTAAGTGTTGAGAGCTCATGCCCGCCATCTATTGGGAGTCTACCCATACTACTGTGGCATAGTATCCTTCATTTACATCTAATCTAATCTTCAATCAATTCAATATTGATAAGGTTGCGTCATTCAATCTTCTTGAATCAAGTCGTTCTTTAGTTGTCTTCATCTTGCTCTATTGCTTCACCCAAGGTTAATGGTGGAAACTTGAGCTTCATAACACAAGAAATCCAAAGAAGCATCTCATTCCTTATGTTTTTCTACTCATGTGAGTCCAACCTTTGATGAACTCTACAATTTAGGTCTTTACGAAGATGACGGTCTTGGCAATCTTTGATTAAAAACTAGTTACATACCCCCTCCTCCATCAATCCAAGGGGTCAATCAAAAATCTCTACATCAATCTATTCTAGGGAGTCCTAAAACTCCTAACATGTCTCATGGAGGGACACATCATGGGTCTTAAGGACATCACTCTCAACATGGTGTGGATCAAGAATCCACACCTTCTAAAATTGCTCGATATCAAAAATGATGATGACTTCAAGAAAATGATGAGGCATTTCTTGAAGGAAGACAGAGAAACATACTTTCTAGAACTAGCTCATCAAGGGGCTAAACTTCCTCCCAACTTTAATGTTGAAGATATCATTACACATGAGGAAGAAACTCCAATCACAACTATGATGAAATAGATGCATGCCATGCAAGTCAAACTTAACAAACTTGAAAAAGAAAAGGAACCTAAAGAGTTCTCCATGGAGGCTCTATGCCTTTTCCATTTGATAAAGACTTGTACATGCCACCATTCCCTAAAAGAGTGGAGATACCTAAGTATGATGGAAACTCTAATCCTCAAGATCATGTCAAAGAATTTTTTACTCAATCTATGGAGTTCATGCATGAACCAACTTACTTAATGCATCTTTTCCCTCAATCTTTGGGAGGGTTAGCCATTCATTGGTTCTCAAAAATGCCTCCAACTATCAAAATTTTTGAGGAGTTAATCAAACTATTCTATCAACAATACTCCTATAACATCCAACATCCAGTCACCATGATCGACATATGCAATCTAAAACACTACTTAGGAGAACCATTCCTGACTTTTCTCAAAAGATGGAGGAAGAAGTTTTCTCTATATGCTAGACCTTTCCAAAAATTGAGAAGCTAGAAATCTTCATCAACAATCTTGTTCCAAAACTCAACTACCACTTGCAAATGCAAAATCATACATCCTTTGATAAGATGGTAGAAAATGCAATCAAAATTGAGAAATTACTTGTGCAAAAAGGATACATATCACTTCAAAAGGACAAGTATGAATCTGGATCTAGTTCTAAAGATAGAGGCAAAAATTGGAACAAGAATAAAGGCATTGTCATAGATGACATTGTTGAATCTCACTATTGGCACCCAAGCCATCAAAGCTTCTAAAGTTAAAGAAATAGAATCTAACAAGAAACCATCTACTTACAAACCTTGGGATACAGATCCTAACCACAAATTCACTCCTCTTAGAGAGTCCTTGGAATTTTCCATGAAAACTCTGTTGGCTAACAACATCATTTACTTGCTTGAGATCCGACCATTTGATCCTAAACATAAACTAAAATGGTGGAAAGACACTGATTTTTGTGACTTCCATCATAATAAGGGTCATAAAACCAATAACTATGTACACTTGAAACATCTCATACAAGAAAAATTTAATAATGGAGAAATGGCGATTGACAATCATAAAAGAAATAATGATCATATAGCATTTGCAGAGCCATTTCCAAAACATGGTAAAGAAGATTCTTCTTCTCAACCTAATATGGGTGCTAAAGTCAATTATGCCTAATCTGGAAACAATTTTGTCATCAATATGGTTGAACCATGTCTATCTAAGGGTTGCAATTTCATCACAATTATATGAAGAGATAGAGAAAACCAATCAGCTAACACAGTTACTCGATCACAAGCTCAGGAACATCTACCAGGACAAATCCCAGATTCATCCAATGTCCCTAAGATGCCTTTCAATCTTTCATCTACTTCTAAATAGAGGGCTACATCTAAATCTTCAAATCCTAAAGACACAAGGCCTACATCATACAATATTGTCCAACAACTCCAGCATACAAATGCAAAAATCTCCATGTTTGAGTTGCTTCAGATATCTCTAGCTCATAGAGCCATTCTAGACAAAACTCTACTCAGATCCAATTTTCCTGACAACCTTGATTTAGATAGATTCCAGACTATGGTTGGTCATCTTATGTCTCCACAGTATATCTCCTTTTTAGAGGAAGATGATAACTCCTTGAGTCATCTGCATAATCAGCCCTTGCATATTAAAGTCTTGATCCAAAACTATCATGTCAAATGTGTGTTGATAGATGGGGGCACTAGCTTAAACATTTGTTCTTTCAGCTTGATCACACAATTGGGATTTTCAGAAATGGTTATTGATCCTAGAAAGAAGATAACTATCAAAGCATATGATGAGCAAGAAAGATCTTCCAAAGGCACCATTGTCTTACCTTTCAGAACAAGTCTAGTAATCAGAGATACTACATGTCAAGTTCTTGATCTACCTTTGGCTTACAACATCCTTCTAGGGAGACCCTAGATACATGAAATGAAAGCTATTCCTTCTACATACCATCAAAGTTTGAAATTTCCTTATGAAGGAGTAGAGGTAACCATTCTAGCAGACATATCTACAACTTGCAATGCATTGAAAGAAAGTGCAAATAAACTTGTTCCTAATAACATAGAATCTTCTACTAAGCAAACAGATGTAGCATCCACATCCAAGATGGAAGACATTGCAAAAGAAGTCAAAATAAAAGATAATGGTATGGGAGAATACACAATGGAACCTATTTTATCTCTCACATCTCTCCTGTTGTCCCCTAAGTCTTATGGGCAACCGTCAGACAAAGTGAAACCTAATGCTAAAAAATCCCAAGTCCTATTTAATGGAAGCTTTGTCCCAGAACAAGTATCTAAACAATATTTTGAGGAAGATGAAGTTGTGCTTGCATGGTTGTATAAAGAGGAATCTAACTCTCAGTCAGTCCAGAAATGTGACTCCACTTCAAGCAGAATTCCTCAGAAGTTATATGGACCAAGGGACAAATTGATCACAAAAATGGGATATACTAGAAAAGGACCTCTAGGACTACAAGGTAAGGGTCTTCTATCACCTCTTGACCACCATGGTCGAACCAACAAGGATACAATAGGTCTAGGATATAAGAAGAAGCCTTTCTATCTTAGCGAGAACTCCATGCATGTCTTAGAATAGATTGAACCAAAGGAGGAAACAATACAACAATCTGATAGTGATGAGTCAGACACCACTGAGGAGCTCATTCCTTATGAGAATTTTCCTAAAGAGATAAAAGGCCTCCTTGAAGCTGAAGATGATCTAGTAAAAAGAATCAATGTAGTAAACACACAAGAACCTACTTTAGAACAAGAGATAGATGCACCACAAGAACTAGCTAATCTCAGAGACAATCAAATAGACAAAGAAGAAGGTGGTAGTTATTATGGAATAGATTCCCATGAGTATAAATTCAAATCAAAATCTGAGGGTAACCCTTCTTAGGGCATTCAACCTGGCTTTACTCATGTTCTCAATTTTCCTAGAGGCATAGATGAGGAATCAAATGACTATGAATGGGGAGTCATTCCAGAGGAAGATGAACTTATTACAAAAAAAACATATTGATGTCATTCACCAATATGCACCTAAACCCAATGTAAGTCTAGAGTGAAATAATGAACTTAATGAGTTTGATCCACCGATGGCTGAATTGGACTCTTACAATGACATTGAGCCTATTCACGAATTGAACTTTTTGAGTTGTAATATCACCTTTGAACTCAAGCATTAGGTTAGGACCAATGATGAGAGATCCATATCTGTAAACACTATCTCCCAATCTTTTCCCACTTCGACTATCCAACATCCCGACCTTCTTGACCAAACTTCCACGAATTTGAACTATGGTATTTATACCTTCCCGAATGACTATTCCCTTGCTTACTACCTAAATGCAGTTGAGCCTATGAGGACTTCCATCAGTGAACCAAGCGTTAGCATGATGGAGTTAGACATCAAGTATCTTAGTCAAAAGAATAAGAATAAAAAGAAAAAGAAAAGGAGTTATGAGGGTGAAAACCACTTTGTGGTGTATATAGTCGAATGTGGACCTCTAATCCAACTACACACACAACATAGTCATTACTCACACAATCAAATTACAAGAATGAGTATGGATTACTCAATTCAAAATTCATGGTGAAGCAACCTGTTGCCTCCTATGTAGATGGGGTGTTTGATTTATTCTCAGAATGAGAGCCCAACAACCATTAGACCAGTACTACAATGGAGGATTTGAAAGCTTATGAAGATAATCAAATTGAAATTAATCTAGAATGAAGTGCAATTAATCTAAGAGCTTGAAAGAAATATGAAGATGCAAGTTTACTCTAAAGAACTTGAAATGAAGATGAGATTAAACTATGAGCAAGTAAGTAAACTAATTACAATGAGGATGCAATATTAAAATAAATGAAATCAATCTAAATATGCATTAAAATCTTGAAAGCATGAAATTGAGACTAAAAATTGCTATAGTTTAGTTACTCTTCAAATTTCTCTCTTTCGAATGAAGAATGAGGTTCAAGATATAGGCAAGCTTGGAAGAGGAAAAAAGAGTTTCTTGATTCAAAATGGTGGACTCTTCATTTCCAATGGAGGAGAAAGAGACAAATATTAGAGAATTACTTAATTAAAGAAATGGATTAGTGCCACATGGGTGATTCTTTGAATATTTGATTTATTAAATGCCAATATGATAATCCATTCAAATAACCAAGTAATTTATTAATTCCTTTTATGGGTATTTAGCTAAAGGGGTGAGTTTAATTTAATTTAAATCACTTAGGAATTTAGAATTAAATTAATTTATCATAGGGGTAATTTAGCTAATAAAATTCAAAGTTTTTAGGAATTAATTATAATATTTGATTAATACAATTTAGGGTTTTTGCAATTAACATCAAGTCGAATTAAGTCAGGTAGGAGAGAGAAAATTGCCTAGTAAACTAGGACTTTGAAGATGTAAAATTGACAAAAATGCACCAAAATTGATTGAATTTATTAGGTGCCAATTTTGGGGTATTACATTTTCCCCTCTTTGAATTGATGTGTGAGCAGCGTGTTGATTCAAAGAATAGTCTGAAGCGACAGATGAAAAGAATTTTTAGAGGTCTGGGTTAGGATGCCAAGACACCAAATAGATCAAAGCATGATTTTCTGAAGTCCAAGTTAGATTGCAAAGACAATGGTCTAAAAAGGGAGCCAAAATCAAGGTTAGATTGCCCCAATACAAATTGATGACAGATGCAGACCTAGGACTGTCTCCAGAATTAGGGTTAGATTGCCCTAATATGAAGCTTAGCCCTTGGAGACCTAGGTTAGATTACCCAGATAACGGTTTAAAAGAGATTTCAAGAGCCATCTCCAAAATGAAGCTTGACTCCTAGGAATTAGGGTTAGATTGCCCTAATACCTAAAAGATTTTGAGAACCATCTCCAGAATGAAGCTTGATCCTTGAGGATCCGAGTTACATTGCTTAGATACCTAAAAGATACATGATAAGATAACAAGATGCGAGGCACGAAGATGCCCCTAGCAATGAGAACCGATGATTCAGATCAGACTAATTGAAGAATTCATTCGACAAGATTAAAATGATGCAATCATCCTGGCCCCTCGGGAGTGAAATCGAGAGATGACATAAGAGGGATGATTGACAACAAGAGGTTGTAGAGTATAAATAATCAAACTAGATTTGAGAAGCTGCAAAAGCAATTTGAAGCAATGTAGAGGTCCTGTTGACCAAGTTTGACCATGGTTGACCAAATTTGACTAGAGTTGACTTTGATGAAAAGAGAAAAGATCTCAAGAACATGATGCAAAGATGAGGGTCTGGCAGGAAGATGACGCCAAAAGCCTGACTGCACAAGCATCGGATCCCAAAGGGTCCTTAGAATTTAAAACATGATTTTGAGCTATCTAGTAATGTCAGATTTTGATTTCAATCCTGAAAATGGATTTAGAGCAGTAGATTTAGCCAAGGGTGCAATTTTCATGCAAAACGGAGCACTTTTGAAAATTAGGTCAAAAGCTATATAAGGCCCAGAGGGGTCATTTTCAATTCATTATTCACTTTTGTCTTCTTGGTGATTTTGAGCTTTGAGAGAGAAATGGAGGGTCTTCCATTGCATATGCATCAATTTGAGCACTCTCAATGACACACCTAGCCACTGGAGTATGATGCACCTGTAAGTAGTTGATAAACCTCCTTGCATTTTGATTTGTACTACTTTCTAGGTCAATTTAGGGTAGATCTAGCATAGTTTAGGACATGTTCTTCCAATCTCACATGAGGAAGTAGTTTCCTCATGCCAGCCTAGATTGCCTTTTGCATGAGGAAGTGGTTTCCTCACATCAGTTAGGGTATCTTCACATGATGTTGTTTTCGAAGCTCATGCAAGTTGAAAGTTGGTCTCGTATGAAATTTCTCCTACTCTCGCAAGAACAAATCCTATCTCACGTGAGGAAATAGTTTCCTCGCATGAAAAGCTACTACAGTGTTTGTAAAATCTTTTCCAAAATTTGTTGAATTTGCATAAAATCAGCCAAGTAGAGCATCGTAGAGTCATGTCTAGGATAGATGTCTCGCTATATTTGCCATCATATTGAGATACTGATCAATGTTGTCACTTGCTTTGCAGGTTGACTTCCCTGGCATCACCTTCAAGTCACACCATCCAGTGATCACTACATTAGTTTAGAGACTAATGGATGCAGAGAGTGCTCACATTGAGGGACTTAGTCTAGGATACTTACATGATTTACCTAACATTAGGGTAAATCACAGTCTTCTTGGTGCACTTGTAGAGCATTTCCATTCGGAGGTGAACACTTTCCATTTTCTAATGGGGGAGATGACTATGACTCCTAAGGATATATACAGGATCCTACGGATACTCATCTATGGTACTCAAGTAGAGTATGATACATAGCTGAGGCAGGGTATAGTAGCATTGAGGACTATCTTCCAAGATGATCTAGTGATGGGTCGGGCCATCTCTTGGGATGATTTGATCAATAGGTACAGTGGTACTCATCCATTTATCAATGTTCTTGCTATGTTCCTAAGTTGCTACCTCAAGGTCAGCATGGTTTAGAGTGCAACTGGCAGATGATGTTACGGAGGATGCTAGAGAGTCTAGCCATCAGATTTGAATGGGGCAAGTGCATGTTATCCCACATGTACCATGAGATGCATGAGATAGTATATCATAGTGCGAGGACCATGGTGACAGGTGTCTTTGTCTTGAAGATCTGGACCTGGGAGCATCTCCCTATTTGCAGGCCTATATTCCATGATACACAAAAGGTGTTGGAGCCTTACATATATAGGTACACAGGTCTGATGACTTAGCCTCTACTGGGTAAGATGGAGTAGTGGCAAGGATAGCTAGATGACATGGTAGCTATTGTTTGGAGGCCTTGAGTTGCCACTTAGCCTTGGGATGATGCTCAACAAGAGCTTTCTCATATATTTGTTTCACATCCACTGATTGGGCATAGTGTTACTATTATTGAGCAATTCCTTGTCACATGTGTCTTGTGCTAGTTTGGTAGGAAATAGGATATTTCACATGAGTACTACTCCTATGCCCACTTCACCGATGAGGAGAAGAAGGGGTGGTAGGTGAGACTTGATCTAGGGTGATGTGTGATAGAGGCATGCATACCAGCTGTACAATGGGATTATATGGTGGATGTCACCAATATAGGGGTGACACCTGCATATAGAGACCATTTGTTAGCATGACCACATCCTAGGTTTATGGACCCTATCGGTATAGGAGCACAACAATAATAGGCACCAGCTTAGTAGGTTCCAATTCAGTAGGTACCAGTTTAGTAGCTTGCATAGCAGTAGGTTGCAAAGTAGTAGCAGGGACAACAAGGGCCATAGGGATAGCAACAAAGAGTGTTGAGGTCTAGATCTGGATAGACTGGCATTCTTGCCATGACCATGGGCTTAGATGCTGGAGCTGGGAGTAGTGGGGCCCAATAGAGGTCCACCAAGCAGCGGACAAGAGATACATTGTAGCAGACACCTCCAGCTGATGACACTAATATGCCAGATATTTTGATAGGCACAGAGGAACCATAGCTATAGGAGGGTCTTAGGAAGATCTATGAGAGAGTGAGGTAGGTCCAGTGGGAGAGAGATGACTACCATACTCGAGTCATCAGAGAGAAGACCTGTGTAGTTGATAGAGATGTTGAGATCAGGCAGCTATGGGAGGAGCTAGCACAATCGAGGATCGAGATGAGATATGAGGCTACTCAGGTAGCTTATTATTATGAAACTTATTGTGAAGTCATTTCAGATCTAGCAAAGCAGGTGCCACCATTTGCTAAGTACGTTGGAGCTCCACAGGCACCTCCACTAGCACCTCCATAGGCACCACCACCACCTCCTCTAGGTGGTGAGGGACATAGTTAGCCTGATATACTTATATATTGTATCCCATTTTGATATTGTGCTCGAGTAGCATCCTTCTCTTTTGTACATGACATTGGATCGATATATATATATATATATATATATATATATATATATATATATATATATATATATATATATATATATATATATATATATATATATATATATATATATATATATATATATATATATATATATATATATATATATATATATATATATATATATATATATACACGAGATCACCAATTTTTTATATCATTATACTTGTTGATATATTGCTTTGATATTGATGTTTATGAGATGTTTCCTAGATGCTTAGATGTATGGATAGATATAAAATGCACATGTTTTCTTTTACGAACATGCAATGTGAAATGCAGTGATAGATGGATAGAATGTATGCATATGTGTAATGTATGATTTGAGTTATGCTTATAGTGGATGCACATGTATATGTAGATGAAAATGTATGGCTGAAAATGAGTTTATGAATGTAAATGCAATGCAATGAAAATGCAATGGATATGTAATGTATATGGTACTAATCATCTCATGCACGATTGTCACAATATATGATAGGTACTAACCAAAAATGATGTTTCAAAGATCGAGAGCGAGGACCATACACTTGTGCAGCCAAGATGAACCCAAGCCAAAAAGATGAGAAACTTTAATGAAGAGAGCCAGAAGAAAGCAATCAAGAGAGCACCAAGATATCATCTCAAAAGAAAGCTTAGAATGAAAGATGCAAGTCTAAGATAAATTCAAGCCTAGAATGAGTGAATGCAATCCCTAGGACTTGGTTGTTGGACTCTCCATTTTATCATCATAGAGTTCATTTAGGCACGACACAATCACAAGATGCCATACAATCCTCACTGACATTGTAATCATGAGAATATGAATATGACATAAGTCTTAGATTTGTCAGAATGAGGTGTAAGCATTAAGGCACAAGAAGCTAGAATGACCTGAACACGTATTCCTTTTAATTTAGCAAGTTAACATAACCATCAAAGCATAGCTGCTAGAATGACTTGAATGTTTCTTGTGAACAAACACACCAGACACATGAGAGTTCCTTCTTTTGCCAAAGATTGCTTGTAGTGACCCTTACGTTCACTTAGTAGGATGAGCATTTGCAATTTTACTTGTAGCAGAAAGGAGTCACTCAAAACAGACAAGGAGAAGAACCAACCTCACCAAAGTGTCCATATAAAAGGATTCGAGGTATGCATGGCCATCCAATACGAGATGAAGGCTCTTACAAATGGACACCCCTCTTATGTAGATTCATTGGATCATTGGAACTAAACCAACAAACAAAAATCCAAGAAAAGATCATGCCCCAGTCTTCACATTTCTTAGTCAAGAAAGACATCGTAGATTTGCTCGAGGGGAAATGATAAAGAAAACAAACAAACAAGAAAAGGAAAAGATCTGCATGCTTCAAAGGAATAGAAATTCAGTTTTAGTTTCAATTTATGTTTATGTTCAAGTAGATTGAAGTCAAATCAGAAGTGCACAACATTCAAAGTCTCAATGGGATAGCGACAACAAGTAGACGTAGTGGGAACCACTAGTGACCATCGCAAGAGATGAAGTCTCAAGAAGGTATCAAAGCACGAACCAAGTATCAGCAGGCAGACGTAGTGAGAACCACTAGTGACTGATGTAAGGAAGAGATCCTGAAAGTGAGGGGTCAAATGAGAGCTAGGTATCAGTAAGTAGGCATAGTGGGAACCACTGGTGACCGATGCACAAGAGAGTCTCCAAAAGCGATAGGACAATGCCCCCTAGACAAGGAAGGTGCCCCCAAGTGTGAGAAAATTCCAATCCATGAAGAGTCAAGGAAAATCTCAAAGATAATTGAAAGCAAGTGCATGAGCTGGTGAACTAAAGCAGGAAACAAACTAAAGCAGGAAACAAATGAAAGTAGGAAAGTGGGAAAGCAAACTAAAGTAGGAATGCAAGGAAACAAAAGTAGGAAACTAAGAGCCAAGCAATGTTGAGATGAGATGTAACTTCAAGAAACAAGAGGCGCTTGTTTACCAAGTTTTCACCATCTTGGCAGAGATTCTATTTTTGCTACCATGATGCCTATTTACCAGGTTTTCATCAATGACACATTTTTCTCTTTTTCAATTTTTTTGTTCTTTTCTCTTTTTGTATTTTTTTGTATTTTTTGAATATTTCATTTCTTTGTATTTTTGATCTTTTGACTTTTTTTTGTATTTTTCAAATTTTCTATTTTTTATTATTATTATCAAGGCGCCTGTTTGCCAAGTTTTCACCAAGATAATAGACACATCAAAGTCCCTGTTTGCCATGTTTTCACTAAGATGATCATTTTTTTCATGACATTTTACAATTTTTAGGATTTTTTTGCCAATATACCATTTTTAGGATTTTTTCAAGACCAATAAGTATGTACATGTGCACAGAGAATGCCTCAATTGTAGAATTTCTTCAAGTGAAGAGCATTGATAGGCTCTTTGAGCTGTTCTCCTTCAGTGGTGGAGAGTTGATAAGTGCCATACCCAAATGCTGCAGTAATGACATACAGACCAAGCTAGTTTGGTTCAAATTTCCCTTTCTGGACTCACTATTGCTGATTCTTGGGGTTCTCTCTCTGGACAAGATCACCCACTTGGAATTCTCTTTGTTTGAATTTTATATTATAGGCTTTGGACATCCTCTTTTGGTATGCTCTTAGATGATCAAATGCCACCTTCTGATGTTCATCCAGTAACTCAAGCTCTTGAAGCTAGGATATTCTATTTTCTATATTAGTGATGAGGCCCCTTAAAGAGATTCACAATGTTAGAATCTTGACCTCAATAGGAAATACTGTATCTACTCCATAAACCAAGGAAAAGGGAGTGGCCCCCATTAGTGTTTGGATACTTTCCCTATAGGCCCATAAAGCTGAATTAATTTGGAGATGCCAATCCCTATCAGATTTATGAACTATTCGGTGCAATATTTTGAGAATTGTCTTATTAGAAGCTTCTACTTGTCCATTACCCTAAGGATAATAGATAGGTGACCAATGCTAAATAATCCTGAACTTGGTGCATAAGTCTGTCAGGTCCTTATTTTTGAATTGTCCCCCATTGTCAGTGATAATAGATGAGGGTACACCATATCTACAAATGATATAGTTCAATATAAACATCACCATAGACTTTCCATCAGCTACAGCTAGAGGCACTACCTCAACCCACATAGTAAAATAGTCAGTAGCTATGATGATAAACTTATGTCCTCTTAAAGAAGAAGGATGTATCTGACCTACCAAATCAAAGGCCCATTGCTGAAATGGCTAGAAATTGATGAAAGGGATCAACTCTTTAGTAGGAGCATAGATCAAATTCCCATGAAATTGGCATTGTCTGCAAGTCTTGGCATATTGAACAGCTTCTTTTTCCATGTTTGGCTAGTAGTAACTAGCTCTAATAAGTTTCTGGGCTAACATTAAACCACTTGAATGAGACCCATAGATACCTTTGTGTACCTCATCTAGTGCATGTTTGGACTCATCGGGTTCTAGACACCTAAGGAGGGTACCGTCTAGACCCAATCTATACAAGTCATTTTCTATGAGGACATACCGTGAAGCAGTACAAATTAGGTGATGCTTTCCATTCCAAGTATAGGTGCTTGGAATGATCTGGTCATGAAGGTAGGAATAGATATGGTGGTAGTGGGATGAATCATGTCCAATGACTAAATAGATCATCCTAGATTCAGGAATATCATAGACAGGGTAGTGTAATGCCTCCACCAAGAATTCATGTCTGAAGTCATTTTCTGGCATTTGTAACATTGAAGCAAGAGTGGCCATAGCATCAGTTGCTTTATTATATTCCCTTGGAATTTTCTAGAAAGAAATGTGTGCAAAATACTATTTGAGCTCATCCACCATTCTTTTGTAAGGAACTAGCTTGTCATCTTTTGTTTGGTAGACATCATTGACTTGATTGATGATTAACTGAGAATCTCCAAAGACCTTGAGCTCATCCACACACCATTCAATGGATATCTTCATACCATTAATGAAAGCTTCATATTCAGAAATGTTGTTTGTACAGGGAAACAACAATTTATAAGATTTTGGCAATGAGTATCTTTGAGGTGTTATAAACAGAATGCCTGCACTTGATCCTTGTTGAGTGAATGATCCATCAAAGAACATGCTCCAGGATTGATGTGTGAGAAGCATGATGGATTCATCTAGGAATTCAATATTCAAAGGTTAGTGATCTTTCAAAGGAGCTTCTGCCAACTAATCAGCAATTTCTTGTCCTTTAATAGCTTTTCTTTCCACATACTCAATGTCAAATTCACTAAGTATCATTACCCATTTTTCTAACCTACCCGTGAGGGTAGCCTTGCTCAGTAAATAATTTAGTGGATCAATTTTTGCAATAAGCCTTGTAGTCTGAGTGAGCATATAATGTCACAACTTCTGAGAAGCAAACACTACTACTAGACAAACTTTCTCAATGATAGAATAATTAATCTCATATGAAACCAATGTTTTGCTGATATAATATATGGCTCTCTCTTTGTTGTTTTGATCTTCTTAAGCTAGGAGAGAACCCAAAGATGTGTTCATGGTAGAGATGTATAGTATAAGCAACTTCCCATGAATAGGAGGCATCAATATAGGTGGATTAGCAAGATATTGTTTAATCTAAGTGAGTCCCCTATCACATTCTTCATTCCATTCATAGGTCACACCGTTATGCAAGGTTTTAGTGAACGGTTGTGACTTGTCGGCCAACTATGAAATGAAGCACTAGATAGATTGTAGTCTTCCCTATAATCCTCTCATTTGACTAATATTCTTGGGTGGAGACATGTCCATAATAGCTTTCACTTTTTCAAGATCCACTTCTATGCCTTTAGCTGAAATGATATAACCCAAGAGTTTCCCAGAAGTGACACCGAATACACACTTTTTTGGATTAAGTCTAAGACTAAATTGTTCCATGCAGTCAAGTATGGGACCCAAATCTATAAGATGAGTTCTTCTCTACATGCTTTTGGCTAGAGTATCATCCATATAATCCTCCATTGTTTTATGCATCATAACATGGAAAATAGTAGTGATAGCTCTCTGATATGTTGCTCCAGCATTCTTAAGCCCAAAAGGCATGACATTCCAGAAAAAGGTGCCCCAGGCACATGTGAAAGTGGTCTTTTCTTGATCTTCCAAAGAAATTTTTATTTTATTATAGCCAAAAAAGCCTTCCATCAAGGAATACATCTCATATCTTGCTATCATGTCTACTATCATATCAATAGTAGGCAGTGGGAAGTCATCTTTTGGACATGCCTTATTTATATCCCTAAAGTTTGTACACACACAAATGAATTTATCATGTTTGGTGACTAGTACAATATTTGAAATCCATTCTTCATAATAAATAGTTCTTATGAAACTAGCCTTAAGAATCTTTTCTAGCTCTCCTTTGACCAAAAGTGCTACGTGTCGATGAATCTTTCATAGCTTTTGTTTAATAGGTTTAATACCTAGTGCAATGGACAAATGGTGGATTATTAGATTGGGGTCTAATCCAGGCATGTCAAAGTAGGTCCATGCAAATTTTATTTTCTTTCTCTGAAAGAAGCTAGTGAACTCTTCTTTTTCTTGTGCAGACAATGATTGTGCTAGATGAATAATCTGTGGAGCAACCTATGTACCCAAATTTACTAGCTGTGTCAACTCAATCAATACTGATGACCTCTATTGAAAGTGGCTCAGAAGCGTATCAAGTATCTCATCCTTGGGTGCCTCAGAGAGGTTTTCACCCTCGGATATGTCTTTTATTTTTACTATTTTCAGCTTTGATACTGCCACAAAGTGGTTTTCACCATCAAAGAATCTATTTTTTCTTCTTTTAATTTTCTGACTAAGATACCTGATATCCTCCTCTATCATGTTGACACTACTTTCACTAGTAGAGGACATCACAGGTTCAATAGCATGGAGATGACATGCTAGATCATAATCATTCTAGAATGTTAGGACTTCATTAGATGCAGAAGGGGAGTTTCAGCTTATCAGATCGTGATGGTAGAGTGAAAGGGAAGTAGTGACTAGTTCAATTGCATTCATGGTATAACCATCAAAAGCGTGGATGAGCAAGTCAAGACCTAGAGTGATCTCATCCAAAGAAGCATTCAAATCCCCATAAGACCTTATGTCAGAAGTAGAGGAAAAGTTAACACCGATGGTGTCTAATTCATGCAGCCTAATGCTAGACCCTTCACCTACTTTGAGGAGTCTTTCATACACATGAACAATATCTATGTCTACATCATAAGTAGCATAAGACAAAGAGTCAAACTCATATTCATGTGAGTCAGTACTTGATGTGGGAATTTCATTAGTACTAGTTGTATCACCTGACTCATCTTCATCCCTTGTGGTATTAATGGTTTGCTGGAGTAGTTCTTGTTCAAGATACTTTTGAAAATGTGGCAGCCTGTATTGTTCACCTAGAAAATTGGGATCATCATTTAGTGTTTCTTTCCATTCCTCATATGTGAATTGATGCACTAAAGAGGTCTTATCATAATTAGTATCAGTATCAGTCTCTACCATATGGACAGGTATGATAGGCTCGTCAAGTTCTGCAAAGAGTGTAGAAAGTTCTAGAGGAATAGAATATGGAAATGTGTCTTCATTAGAGCTAGCCTCTGGATTTACGTCTGGAGTGGCATCTTCAATTTCTTGTTCAGGTTTAGGTTCAGGTTCAGGTTCCAGAACAAACTTGTTAATCCCTAAATGAAAGGGGATCTTCTTGAAGCCTAAGCTAGTAGTATCCTTTGTGCTAAGACCTATGGCTTCAATGGGCTTCAACAGACCATTGTCATTCTTTACTATAGGACCACTCCCCTTATAGCCAAAGCACTTCATGATCTTGAAGGCCTCACTGTATGGATCTTGCTCTAAATTTGGAGGTGGAGTAGTTGTTTTAGCTATCTCTTTTCCTCTATATATCCAAGCTCTAACAAGCCTATCTTCATCTTCATCTTCTAATGGCATAGAGGCTCACACAAAGGCACCATCATAAACTATTTGAGAAGAAGCATTAGAAGGTTTTTTATCCTTGGAAGGTCTCCCATAAGAGCATGGAGATGGAGGAAGAGAAGCTAACGATAACATAGGCTCAATTCGGTATTCTCCCATGCCTATATCTTTGAGTTCAAAGTTTGTTCCATCTCTTTTAGCTTAGCATCATAAAACTCAGTGTATTCTCTATTCGCTGGAACAAAGCTGTTGGTAGACTGATTGAGTATGTTACAGGAGAAATTGATATTAGTAGGTACAGTGACTTCCACCCCATGAAATGGAAACTTAATGCATTGATGGTACATGGATGGAACAACCTACATCTCATGAATCCAAGGCCGACCCAACAAGATGTTGTAGGCAAGAGGAATGTCAAGAACTTGAAAATTAACATCTCTCTCAATAGGTCCTATGTGGATAGGTAGCACAACTAAGCCTTGAGACTTGCGTTCTTCCTCATCATAAGCTTTAATGGTAATCTTTTTGTGGGAGTTTATACAATTCTCATCATAACCTAGCTGAGTAAGCAGCTTAGTGGAATAGCTATTAAGACCAACACCATTGTCTATGAGCACTCAGGGGATGTGCTTAGGACCTATCATGACCTCTATATGCAAGGGAGTGTTATGCGGATGACTCAAAGAGTGATCATCTTCTTCAAAGAAGGATAGATAGTGGGGTGAGCTCAAATAGTAGTCTTATCCATAGTTTTCTTTGGAGTGGGTGTAGAAGTATTGAGACTCTTATCCACAATTTTCTTCAGAGTGGATGTAGAAGTATCAGGACCTTTCAAAACAACTCTTCCTCATGATTGAGTAACCACATTAGCATAGTCTTGAGGTTGTTTAGATTTAGATGAATGAGATGCAGAACTACACAAGATGAAAGGAGTCTTAGGTTTGGGACAATCATTGCTTCCCTTAATAGTAATCACATCACAATACTCTATCTCAATAGAATCGATCATACCAATAACATTGTCATCATTAGTGTATGTGTAATTGACTTTAGCATTGGTATTCTTAGCATTTGAAGACTTGCCCTTCTCATGAGGAGGGAAGGGATCCTTAAATGCTTGATGGTCTGAATTCTTGTTATGGTCATCCACAACAATGTCACCACTATCAATCAAATCTTGGACCTTATGTTTCAGCTGAAGACAAGTAGAAGTCTTATGACCCTTATTATAGTTATAATCACAATAAGCATTGTCATTCCACCAATGAGGTTGTGGTTGTGGGTCATAAAGACACTTTTCCAAGGGAGTAAGAATCTGATTTTGCACAAGAGTTTTATAGACCACATCAAGTGGTTCTCCCAAGGAGGTGAATTTGCACTTGGGTTGAGATGCCCAAGGTTTGTTTCTAGAAATCCTCAAAGGTTGTTGATTTTCCACCACAAGCTTTTAAGCCGCTTTAACTACTTGTATGGTGGAAGAGAGGTTAAAAATAGACTTAGTAGGTTTTGGGGTCACATTGTTGACCACTCCATCATTCACAACATCTCTATTCTTGTTAACAAACTTCCCTTTATCCTTATTCAAGTTTGAAGATCCCTGCTTGTTGTCTTTACTCAAAGTCAATTCACCATTCTTGATCATAAAGGCCTCTATTCACACTGCTTGTTTGATCATGCTATCAAAAGTTAGAGGACCTTGTAACTGCACTTGGTATCCAAAGTATGGGACAAGATTGTCCAAGAAAATGTTGAGTCTTTCAAACTCTGGTAGCTTGTGAGTGTATGCACCTTAAAATGGTCACCTAGACTTTGGGCCCCATTTATTCAATTTGTCAAATATCAATTTTCTGAATCAATGCTTTACAATATATTCAAATCAATTTCCTTGATCAAATCATAACTATTTCAATCATTTCAATAATCTCCTAAGGTTTAATCATGTCATCAATAATTTTATTTAATTAAAAGAAATATTATCTCTTAAATAAATAAAATAACCTTATTTAATTGAAAGAAATATCTTTTAAATGAAATAAAATCTTTTTTAATTAAATGATTTTATCTTATTTAGAATAATATCTCTCTTTTAATTAAATAATGTTATCTTATTTAATTAATAGATAATCATTCTTTTAAATAAATAAAAAGTCCTCTTAAAGCTCTTTGTGATGAAAAAAGGGAAACAAATAATTAAAAATAAATAAAATCTCTTTTCTCTCCACACTCTCTAAAAAATGAGCTTTATTTCCTCTTTTTAGATTTATCCCAAATTGCTCTTGAGGATGCATTCTCTTCCACATTTTCCTATATAAGGAGCCCTCTCCTTCTCATTTTGAGAATCCAAAAATTTTCATGTTATTGTTATACTGCAGGTTTGGAGAGCAATCTTGGAAGAAGCTTGTTGAGCACATTTGGAGCTTTGGATATTTGAGACTTCTTTCTTCTTGTCTTTTTCTCTCATGCCTTATGGCAATCCATACTTTAGATTAATATTGCATTCACATAATAGTTTAAATTCATGTTTCCTTTCATAGATTAACATTGTATAAGCATGCATTTCAATAGAATAGTTTATTTCTTGCATTGTTATCATCTAGACTAGTTTCATTTGCATGCAATAACTTAATGATCATGGAGATTAGCATGCTTTCTATTCATCTTTGAATCTCTCATTTCTTGGTGTACTTGCATGGGCATAACTAGGTCAATCTGAGGGCCTCATATACAAACCCCTACACTCCACAAATAGAGAGTTGTGAATCACTATTTGAGACCTCATTCTTGAGTGTTCTTGAATGTAATGATTCAAAGAAGTGTGACTACTTTCTAGCACACATTTTTGGCACCCACCGTGGGGCAGAAAAGATCAATTTCTAGCCTCATTCTTGATTAGTTTTTCAGTTTTAGTGTGGGTTCTAGGCCTTGTACAGCCATGTACAGCCTGGAAACCTTATAATATAATAATGGATGGATAGAATGATAAATATTATTTCTCATGCTTTTTTTTTGGTTCATTTTTATAAAGAAATGAATAAGTTATGATCATTTTAGTGAAAGTGGGTATTTGCAGATTTGAGATTCTCTGAATATAGTCAGATTGAAATGTCTGGTACGGACAAATTGTGAAGAATCGGTATCTTTAATAATATTCATTGAAAAGATACATGAATTATATTTTATTTCCTTTTGGTTTGAGTCATTTTTATGCAGATTTGTGAAAGTTATGGGCATTTGAGTGAAAACTAGTTTTTAACAATCTGTATTAGAGTTGCAGGCAATGATTTATTCTGAGAAAATGATTTATGAATGGGAAAAATAAATGGCTTACATATTTGGAAACTAGATTCATTAATGGTTATTTTGAAATTGGTTTAGTTTTATTTGGATTTTTTTTGAGAAAGATATGTGATTCCCTAGGCAGGGCCTGGTGTTTTAAATCTGGTTTATGATAGAAAAATGGCAGTCTGAAAAGGTTATTGGTTGAGGAACCAAATTGAATCATAAGACCTTGTAATTTTGGGAAATGATAGTTCTTTATGTTGGCTAAAAAATTCATTCTTTCCATAAATTTTAATATTGTGATTTTATGGGTCAAATAAATCAATCTTTAAAGACTGTCTTGAAAACAGCAATGTTACATATCTTACAGTTTGCCATTGATTTGTCTTGATTCTGTACTTTCAGATGTGTGCTAAATGCTGGATTGTAGATCTTTGGACCTAAGGTGAGTTCTTAAAATATCTATAACACTTGGTTTTGGCATAAAATTAATCTCTCATGTGTTTGGCTTGAGTGTTACACGCTTTCATAGAACACATTTTTTATGCTCTTAATGGGAAATAAACAAACATATATTTCCTTTCATAGAAGTTTGTGTTTAAGTGCATGCTTGTCTTTTAAAAATTAAGTAATTATTGGTTCCAATATCAAAAAAAATCTCATTGAGTAATCTAGGGCATGGATTCATTCCTTTTTTACATGAAGAGTTAAATGCGCCACTTTGTGGACTCACTTCATGTTTACTTGGAAAGTTAAATATTCCATGATTCAAACCCTCTTGCACTTATGAGTAGTATTGATTAGCAATCTTAGATTACTTGTGATTGATCTAGATTGCTATCTTGGGTTATTGGACTTGCTAATCTTTCGACCCCTCATTTCTGCCCTGTGGTTGCAATCTCAGTGCCACATTAAAGGGGAGGGGTCTATAGGAAAGAAGTGTTAATTGTTCCACTAGGAAACCCTTTTGTGCTTTTTGAAACTCACTTGTTGTCTAGGTTGTGGACTCATTTGTAGCTTATGTGGGGTGTTAAGTGTTCCACCTTGTGGACTCACCTCATATTTGCTTTAAGCGTTAAGTGTTCCACCTTTAGTGCTTTCCAATACTTTTGATAGAGAATTACTTACTTTTTCATTTCTAGAAGGCCTGCTTGGGGATTTCATCACCTCAAGGGATGACCTTAACTCCTATGCTCTGGTGGAGTATAAATATCAAGAGGTGAATCCAAAGACACCTCTCTTGGGAATGAGTTAGATTTCACTCTTGGCTAAGCCTCAAAGAACTTTATACCATTGAGAAGTGAAGGAGGAGATTTGGGTTACCGTCTCCCCCCAGCTATGTGATTTTTGATTCTTCTCATCTACAGATTTGGGTCTCACGTACCTTGTGTATATTGAGGAAACCCTTTAGAAAAGCCATGTATATCCTTGTAGATAGCTTGCTAGGATGTTGTTGTGTTCTGAGTACTTGCTAAAACATATCCAAGAACATACACAAGTAGAATCTTTAAGGAGTAGCATACTAAGTCACTATTCTTGTTCATGTGCAAGGTTGCTTTGCCTCTTGCTCATTGTTTGAAGAAAATTACTTACTTGAACTCCCTGATTTTTGTCTTATGTGCTTGATACAAATCCATTGATATGCTTGCTTGGTCTTTGAAAATAAACAACAAACTAAAATACTGAGTTCTTCGATTAGGTGACTTGTCCTAGTTCTAGAGACCTATTTTGTATTTAGGGTTCTTGTGTCCTTGACCTTTTGAGTTAGTGATCCTTGATCTCATGAGTGATTTTTCTTGAGATTGGAAAATTAGGAACTATTCCTGTCAAATAGATAAATTTTTAGACTCTTTGATAACACACTTGGAGAGTGCTAGTAATCTCTTCGTCCACCCATTTTCATACAATTCAAACTCAATATACTTTGTGTAAGTCATCCTCCTGATCCATACGTGCTTGGGTATTCACCCAAGAATTGAGCACATTTGTGGTAGTGTTGGTTTGCACCTATTTGCAATAGTTCTATTTCACCATTTCTCTCGGGCAAGAGGAAACTTTTACTATCCTAGTCTAGTATTGACATTTCCTAGAATTGTCTGTTTGCCTGAACTCTCCCTTTCATGTCAGTAACAACAAGATATCAAGTGAGCCAAGGAAAGTGACCTTAGATAGTCTTCAACCAACTACCCCTAATTCAGACTCATTGAAAGAGAAAGGAAAAGGAACCAATATTTGACCAGTCGCCTAGGAGTAAGTCTGAAACCCGGTTCGACCTAAAGAGCCATTTTAGCGATTTGAGTACTCCCTCAACACCTTCCCACTCAAGTATGGATATGAGTTATACTATCACCAGGTGGGAGAGGGAAGCCATGGATCAAACTCTTGATGACATCTATGAAAGACATAGTGACAAGGTTTTGTTTGGTAATTCCTCTCATGATGCTCAACCTAGTTCACCCCCCATCAGCACTAGGTACCTAGATGCACATCAAAGAGCTAAAAGGCATGAGATATGAGATCACCCAGAACAATGGTCACAACATGAAGACTAAGATAATGAACCTGGTGATGCTCATGTCAATGCAATGTATAATAATGATTTGTACAAACATTCAAGACCAAAATCTCCACTTCAAACAACCTCAAGGCATACAAGTGAAAGGCTTAAAAGGATTGAGCATGAGAAGAAAGCCTTTTTAGATGAGCAAGCTGCACAACAAGAAAAATTTAGATAGCTTGAGGCAGAGAGCCAAGCTTTATTGGAATTACAAAGGAAACTTGCTCAAGAAGAGAAAGATAGGCTTTTAGCCCAACAAATTAATACCCAATTGAACAATAGGGGTGCCAATAGTGGAAATAATTCTTCTCCCTCCACCCCTTCCAGAACACCAAGAAGTAGAAGGTGGTCAAGAACCCCTTCTAGATCTCCTAGTCCTAGAGGAAGAAGGGCCTCTCAGTATGCTCACTATAGGCAGCAGACCCCTCCCAGAAATTCAAGACCACACTCCCAACATGTACATCATGGTTCCCAGCATGGAGGTGGTAACTCACATTACGACCTTGATACTCAAGACTTGATGTGAATGCAACAAGAGCCTATCTTCTAACAGTATGTGGAGAGGTATTTGGAACAAAACAAAGATAAATTCTTGGAAATTCTAATCAACAAGGGTGCCATAGTCCCTTATAATTTTGATGTGGAAAATAAAATACAAAAGAAAAATCCCTCTCAAGAGGAAGAAATCCACCAAATGAAGCAAATGATGGAGAAAATGATGCAACCGAAGAGCTCATTCTCACTAGACACAATTTGTCCTAATCCATTCGACAAGAGTGTGAGTATGAAGGATTTTCCAAAGAGGGTGGAATTCCCTCAATACAATAAATATGATGGCAGTGGTGATCCACATGACCATGTGTGCTAGTTCTATACTATGAGCTTTGAATTCCATCAGGATGACTCCTATTTGATGAGGTTATTCCCTAGAAGTCTTAAAGGACAAGAAATGGAATGGTTTACCAATATCACTCCCCTTGTCAAGACTTTTAGAGAGCTTGTTCATCGATTCGTTCAACACTTCGCATATAATCTATCAAGATCTATTACTATGTTGGACCTATGCAACTTGAAACAAAATCAGGGGGAACCCTTTGTTACCTTCTTGCAAAGGTGGAGGAGACAGTGCTCTCGGTATCCTAAGATGATCCATGAGGATGAAAAGATTGACATACTTGTCAGTAACTTGGTGCCTCAAATGAGATATGAGATCAAAAAGATAGTCTTCAATTCCTTTGATACCATGATTGAAACTGCATGCCGCATTGAGGATGTTCTAAAAGAACAAGGCATTTTGACCAAACATAGCAACAATGGCAACAATAGTCAACAAAACAACAAGGATAAAGGGAAGAACAACAATTGGAACAAGAACAAACAAGTTGTCAATGATGGAGTTGTAGACTCTCCCCAACCTAAAGATCAAGGTGTCCTTCACTTGTCCAGTGCAGTTCAAGCTATGAAGCTCAATGCACCTCCTCAGCAAGAAAGTAAACCAAGATATCAGGAGAGGCCCAAAAAGGAGAAGTGGCAATTTACCAAATTGGGTAACTCATATGAGGATGTTCTCAAAACTCTCATTGCTAACAACTTGACACATCCTTAGGATCCTACAAAACATTACATCCCTAACATTAAGCCACATTGGTGGGATGAGAAGGCTTTTTGTATGTTTCATAATGGCATTGGGCATACCATTGAGAATTGCTGGAAACTCAAGCACATTATCCAAGATATCATTGAGAATGGAAAGCTTAAGGTGGATGGGCTGAACACCAATGCTGATCAAAAAGCATTTAAAGAGCCGTTGCCTAAGTATGACAAGGGGGAAACCTCTAAACCAAAGGATGGCAAGGTTGCAATCAACTACACTTACATAGTGGCAGAAAATGTGGTAAACATGCTTGAAGTTGTGGAGCCAAGTGTTAATATGATGAGGAGTAAGGACCTACATGGTTATGACTCTCCCCCTATCTTTGAAAAAGAACCTATTGTGGTGCTGAGAGGTCCTCATTCTAGGTTGTCTTCTCAAGCCCTTAATGCTGTTACCAAGAGTCAAAGCCCTATTGTTCTTAGAGGTCCTAGTTCAGGTTGATCCAACAAACCCAAGCAAGTGGCATCCAAGAATGTCACCAAGTTCACCACTGCTCCCAAACCAAACTACAATCTTGTAGATCAGTTACAGAAAACTCCAGCACAAATATCAATCTTGGAGCTTCTAGAGTTGTCCCCTAGACATAAACAGATCCTTGAGGATGCTTTGCACATAGCAAATGTCCCCAACAACATTGATATAGACCAATTCCAAGGCATGGTGAATCACATTACTAGCCCACATTACCTCTCTTTCTCAGAAGATGATGACAAATCCCTAATCCATCCACACAATCTTGCCCTTCACATTGAAGTAATGATTCATAAAACCCATGTCAGGCGCGTGTTGATAGATGGGGGTGCTGGGCTAAATATTTGTACTTTAAGTTTGTTAAAAACTTTGGGCTATTTAGAGGAAGTGACCGACACTAAAAAGAAAATCACTATAAAAGCCTATGACGAGGCAGAACGAAGTTCTAAGGGGTTGGCTATCCTTCTTGTTAGGATTGGCCCAGTTGAAAAAATATTGTTCCAAATTATTGATACTGGACCCCTTGCATACAACATCTTATTGGGTAGACCATGGATTCATGACATGCAGGTAGTGCCATCTACCTACCACCAGTGTGTTAAGTTCCCCTACAATGGAGTAGAAATTTGCATACCAGGGGATAGCACTTTATCAGTTAATTCAATCTTAGCTAATATTCATGTCCCTCTTAATCGAGAAGCAGAGGATTATCAAGCAACTTTAGCAGACTGTCAAGACAAGTTTAAATCAATAGACCTTGGCATGGGGGGGTATCAAATTGACTCTTTTGCAAAGATGCTTGTTTCCCCTAGTTCCTATGGAAAACCTTCACAAGAGATGAAACCATCTTCTTCGAAAATGACACTATTTGACAAGTTTATGGAATCCTCAATACCAATACAAGATGAAAAAGAGGAAGTAGCTATTTGAGATTGGATATACAAAGAGGAGAAGTACCAGCACAATGAAAATTTCTCCCCCTCTCCTAAGTCCTATGGGAGAGGATATACTTTTGTCAAGAAGATGGGTTATCCAAGATATGGCCCTCATAGTCACAGGTTAGATGCTAGAGCCAAACCACTTAATCATGATCTTTTTGGATGTAAATCTAAGAAACTAGTTGGCCTAGGTTTTATGAAGAATAACAAGTGCACTGTCCCCATTCCTGATAGGTGGGATAGTGAAGATGACACAAAATATGTACTAGATTTGACAAATCAACAAGACATGATAGATGATTGGGTACCTTCAACAAATCTCCTTTGGGGAGATTCCAAAGATTTAACAATTGACAATCCTCCTATCCTAGCTACGATAGATAGTGACTATATGAATGGAAGATTGACTATGGATAGTGTCTCCATCCTAGCTACAATGGATGGTGATAATTCAAATAATTTTGTGACTGAGAAAATTGCTAGAGGAGAAGAAACTCTTCCAAATCTTGACACTTCTACATCACGAGGCCCCAACAATAATTCAGAAATAGACTCTCATGAGTTTGAATGGGATTCACTCTTAGACACAATAGTTAACTTGGATATGGATTTTGTCCATGCTTATAGTTCTCAACCATATGTAGCTAATGAGTCATGTGTCAGATTAGAAGATTGGAACCCACATGTCACATTAGTAGATGATTCTTCGCTCGATAGGGTAAATTTTGATTTAGAAACCTTAGAGGGATGCTTGACAGACTCCAATTCTATAGTCACCAGAGATGACATCACCTATATCCTTAATCTTGAACCATTCATTAACCTACCACTTATTGACCCCAACCTTATCGATTGGTCTTAATGTTATCAAGAGCCTCAACTCTTGACATTTCACACTGACTATGAGATCACTTGCTATCTAAATGCCATTGAACCTGTAGTCTCTTCCACCAGTGAACTAGCTACCAGTATGATAGAACCTGACATCAAGTACCTTAGTCACAAGATAAAAAGAAAAGAAAAAAATAATAAGAGTTTTGATGGCGAAAACCACTGTGTGGCAGTGTCAGAACCAAAAAAAGTAAAAATAAAAGATGTATCCAAGGGTGAAAACCTCTCTGAGGCACCTATGGATGAGGTACTTGATAGTCTCCCAAGATATTTTTAGGATAGATCATTAGTATTGGTTGAACCTATAGAAGATGTTAATTTGGGCATAGAAGAGGCTCCAAAAATTGTACACTTGGCTAAATCTTTATCACCTCAAGAAAAGAAAGCCTACACTGAGTTCCTCCGAAAGAAGAAAATTAATTTTGCATGGACATATTCAGACATGCCAAGGTTGGACACTAATCTCATTATGCATCATTTGTCCATAGCTCCAAGTGTCAAACCAGTCAAACAAAAGTTGAGAAAAATGCACCCTCATATAGCTCTTCTAGTGAAAGCTGAATTAGAAAATCTCCTTGGTGCAGGATTCCTTAGAGCTATAGACTATGCCAACTAGATTTTTAACATTGTACCTATTTCCAAACATGATAAATCCATCCGAATCTACATAGATTTTAGAGATCTTAATAGAGCATGCCCAAAGGATGATTTTCCACTTCCTAACATAGACATGATAGTGGACATGATGGCAAGCTATGAGATCTATTCCTTAATGGCTAGTTTTTCTGGATATAATCAGACCAAGATTGCTCTTGAGGATTAGGAAAAGACTACATTCACATGCGCATGGGGTACTTATTGTTGGAACATCATGCCCTTTGGATTGAAAAATGCAAGCGCTACTTATCAAAGAGCTATGACAACCATCTTCCATGTCATGATGCATAAGAATATGGAAGATTATGTGGATGACACCCTCGCTAAGTCTAAGAAAAGAGGAACACATCTGGCTGATTTAGAAGTAATTCTAGATCACATGGAACAATTTCAACTAAGATTAAACCCAAAAAAGTGTGCATTCGGTGTTACTTCTAGAAAATTATTGGGATTCATCATTTCAGCCAAAGGGATAGAAGTGGACCCTGAAAAGGTCCAAGCCATTATAGACATGCCACCTCCCAAAAATATCAGTCAAATGAGGAGTCTTCAAGGATGCCTTCAATCCATAAGGAGGTTTATTTCACAATTGGTAGATAGAGCACAACCCTTTAACAAAAACTTGCATAAAGGTGTTTCGTGTGTCTGGAATGAGGATTGCTAGAAGAGCATGGATCAAATTAAGGAATACTTGGCAAGTCCTCCCATTTTAATGCCTCCCATTCTAGGAAAACCCCTCATTTTGTATGTCTTAGCTACTGAATCTTCACTGGGGGATTTTTTGGCTCAATTAGATGAACAAGGGATAGAAAGGGCCATATATTATATTAGCCACACTCTTGTTGCTTATGAGGTCAATTATACTAGTATTGAAAAAGCTTGCCTTGCAGTAGTGTTTGCTTCTCAAAAATTGTGACACTATATGCTTGCGCACACCATACACCTCATAGAAAAAATTGATCCTCTCAAATACTTACTCGGTAAAGCTTCTCTCATGGGTAGACTTGCTAAATGGATGATGATTCTTTTTGAATTTGACATAGAGTATATTGAGCGCAAGGCAATCAAAGGCCAGGCTATTGCAGATCAACTGGCTAATTTCCCAATTCAAGATAATATTCCCATTCAAGTCAATTTCCCAGATGAACATCTTATGTACATGACTGAGAGATCCTGGACACTGTTCTTTGATAGTTCCTACATGAAAAATGGTTCTGGAGCTGGTGTGTTGTTTGTCTCTCCACATGGGTACACTATTCCCAAATCTTACAAGTTACTCTTCCCATGCACAAACAACATAGTTGAATATGAGGCTTTAACAAATGGATTAAAAATGGCTATAGAGTGGAATATCATAGAACTACATATCTATGGGGATTCTCAATTGATCATTAATCAAGTCAATAAGCAATACCAAACAAAAGATGATAAGTTGATACCTTACAAAAAAATGGTTGATTCATTAAGACAGTATTTTACTTTTGTCACTTTTCAGCAAATCCCTAGGGTTGAGAACAAAGTAGTTGATGCTATGGCCACCCTTGATTCACTTCTTCAGTTAGAGGAACATGAGACTAGATATGAATTTCTGGTGGAAGAGCTACGTTATCCCATTTATGACTCTCAAGAAAGCCACGTCATTTGTACCCTTGTCAATCATGAATCCTCTCACTATGGTGCTATTTACTCATATCTCCATGATGGCCTCATCCCTGACACATTTAACTGATCTGAATGAAGAAACCTTATCTATAACACCTCTCACCATTCCCTCATCTCTGGTGATTTGTATAGGAGGGGTCTAGATGGGACACTTCTTAGGTGCTTAGAAAAGGAGGAATTCGATCAAGCGCTAGTTGACATCCACAAGGGCATATGTGGGAGACATTCTAATGGTCTTTCCATGGCTCAAAGGTTGCTTAGGGTGGGGTACTATTGGCCTACAATGCAGATAGATGTGGTAGCTTTTGCCAAGTCTTGTGAAAAATGTCAGAAACATGGACACCTGATACATGCTCCAGGTAGGGAGCTAGTTCCTTCTATATCTCACTGGCCATTTCAGCGATGGGCCTTTGACCTTATTGGGAAGATTCATCCCAACTCATTAGGTGGACATAAGTTCATTATCACTGCTACTGACTACTTCACAAAATGGGTAGAGGTTGTTCTACTTTCTGTTGCCTCCGGCAAGACTGTGTCTTTATTCATTTTAAACCATATCATTTGTCAATATGGAGTACCATCTAAGATCATCACTGATAATGGGGGTCAGTTCAAAAACAAGGACCTTACACAACTCTACCAAAGATTTAAGATAAAGCAACATTGGTCCTCCATTTACTTCCTGCAAGGAAATGGTCAAGTAGAGGCTTTAAATAAAACCATTCTCAAGATTTTACACAGAATAGTTCATAAGAATGGTAGAGACTGGCACCTATAGATAAACCTAGCCTTGTGGGCCTATAGAATGAGTATTTGTACTCCAACTGGGGCTACTCCTTTTTCCCTCACATACGGTGCTGAAGTAGTGTTACCTTTAGAGGTTGAGATTCCGTCACTTAGAGTCTCTCTCAAAGGTCTAGTTATAGATGAAGACTATTGTGCCATGAGATTGCAAGAATTGGAACTTCTGGATGAAAAGTGTAAAGCATCATTTGACCATATGAGGGTCTACCAAAAGTGGATGTCCAAGGCATTCAACAAAAAGGTTCACCCTAGAGAATTCCAAGTAGGAGATCTTGTCCTGCGAGAGAATCCTAAAAACCAACAAAATAGAGAACAAAAGGGAAAATTCGAACCTAATTGGCTTGGACCTACATTATCACAGCAGCTTTTGGTACAGGTGCTTATTTACTATCTACCAAAGAGGGGGAGCAGCTCCCTGAGCCTATCAATGTTTTGCACCTGAAGAAGTTCTATCCTTGATGCCCGTTCTATCTGGGGGCATCTTTTGTACATACTTATTGATCTTGAAAAAATTCTTAAAAAATTCATATATGATGCTGAAAAAATTCTAAAAATCAGAAAATGTCCTGAAAAAAATATCATCTTAGTGAAAACCTAGCAATAGGTGCTTTGATGTATCTGAAAAAAATTATATATTCCAAAAATACCAAAAAAATCAAAAATTCAAAAAATTCAAAAAAAAAAATAGAAAAAGTGCCTTGGTGAAAACCTAGAAATAGGCACCTTGGTAGCAAAAATACAAAAAAATTGTAAAAAGTCTTGAAAAAATTCTTCCAAGTGGTGAAAACCTAGAAACCGGTGCTACTTAAGGCCTTTGCACCCCTATTTCGTAGCATGCGTCCTCGACACTTAGCCTTTCTCCATCATACCTTGTCCTTGTTGCCTTGGTTTGGAATTGGTCTTTGTCTTTGTCCAGGGGGCATCACTATGTTAGCTTTGGTCTCTTGGATATGCTTTTCTTTAGGACACCTTGCAAATAGTGTTTTCCAACACCAACCTAACTGTGTTTTCCAACACAACCCCTGACATTGAGTGTTTTTCAACACTTATCAGTTTGGTCTTATCTAGTTTGGTCATGTGATCTTACCTACTAGCAAGCATTAGATCCTTATCCTTGGAACTCAGTATCAGTTTACACACTTAAAATTTTTAAATGCAACACTTAATGCTTGAGATATGTCATGATCTTTTCTTTGTGAGCTGACTGATATTGATTTTCATTGAGTGTCCTTGTCTAATAAGTCTCTCCATGATGCATCACTAGAAGACTTGGGGCATGGGGCATGTTTTGATTTGCTTTCTACTTGTGGGTGTTGTCTTGAACCTCTTCTATGTCTCTTGTTGTCTCCTTGACACACTTAGGATATTTAAGGCATCATCCTTGACTATTTTTTGCACAACCATTCTCATGGTCATCCCGGTGTTTATGGCTTGATGTGAGTATGGTTTTGCTACATTAAATTGGGTAAGCTAACATTGTAGTCATCTTGACCTTTATGTCTTTGATGTTCATGTTAGAATCTTTCCACATTCCAATCCGATATAAATCACATTCATATCTTCATAGTTGCATTTTTTACTAGTGTTGATTGTGTGATTGTCTGATGTCCGGTAATAACAGCCCTATGATGAAAATAAGTTCTTTTACATTTTCTAATGAATGATGAACACAAAAATCCTATGTTACCCTATTGCAAGTACACCTTTGCATTTTCATGTTAAATTTTCTTTTAGGCTGCATTATGAGTTTGAGAGGGTTTCCTTCATCTTTCTTGTGGACTTTTAGTCAACTGTGGTCACATTTTGATCTTCATTTCCTTACCTCCTTTTGTGATCTCAATCAAAATTCCCTATCTTAAACAGTTGATTGATTTTGATGCATCCTCTTTCTTGAGGCGTATTCTCTTTCTTCTCTCCATTTCTTTCCATTTCTTCCAAACTTCTATCTTCCATTCACTTTCACCCCACTTCTTTTCTTCTAATTCAACCTTGGGGCATAATCTCTCTTGCTGATCTACCTTGGTTCTGTGATTTTTTTTATCTTTCATCTTATGTCAAGAACCTTATGTTTAGTTTGATTTGATCAAATTTATCAATTTACTATTTCTCCTCTATCTCATTTCAATTTCGATCATGAGGGGGTAGTACCTACCAAACTTCATTGCTTGATTCAGCTTTATCAAATTTATCGATTGCTTCTCTTGGGGCAACCTTGCTTGAGATTCTTATCTCTTGTTTGAGACTTGACAATTACCTATTCACAGGTGTTGGCCTTGTCTTTTTCAGTCTACTTATCTATGTCCTGATGTGTTCCCATCCATCGAACACACATCTGGGTTGTTTTGTGATCCCAAATCGATCTCACGCTTCAATTCCATTCTTTGACTGCATGTGATCCTAAGTCGACCTCACATTAGTCAAAGAGGGGGGAAATGTATGCACCTTAAAATGGTTTCCTAGACTTTGGGCCCCATTTATTCAATTTGTCAAATATCAATTTTTTGAATCAATGCTTTACAATATATTCAAATCAATTTCCTTGATCAAATCATAACTATTTCAATCATTTCAATAATCTCCTAACGTTTAATCATGTCATCAATAATTTTATTTAATTAAAAGAAATATTCTCTCTTAAATAAATAAAATAACCTTATTTAATTGAAAGAAATATCTTTTAAATGAAATAAAATCTTTTTTAATTAAATGATTTTATCTTATTTAGAATAATATCTCTCTTTTAATTAAATAATGTTATCTTATTTAATTAATAGATAATCATTCTTTTAAATAAATAAAAAGTCCTCTTAAAGCTCTTTGTGATGAAAAAAGGGAAACAAATAATTAAAAATAAATAAAATCCCTTTTCTCTCCACACTCTCTAAAAAATGAGCTTTATTTCCTCTTTTTGGATTTATCCCACATTGCTCTTGAGGATGCATTCTCTTCCACATTTTCCTATATAAGGAGCCCTCTCCTTCTCATTTTGAGGATCCAAGAATTTTCATGTTATTGTTATACTGCAGGTTTGGAGAGCAATCTTGGAAGAAGCTTGTTGAGCACATTTGGAGCTTTGGATATTTGAGACTTCTTTCTTCTTGTCTTTTTCTCTCATGCCTTATGGCAATCCATACTTTAGATTAATATTGCATTCACATAATAGTTTAAATTCATGTTTCCTTTCATAGATTAACATTGTAGAAGCACTCATTTCAATAGAATAGTTTATTTCTTGCATTGTTATCATCTAGACTAGTTTCATTTGCATGCAATAACTTGATGATCATGGAGATTAGCATGCTATCTATTCATCTTTGAATCTCTCATTTCTTGGTGTACTTGCATGGGCATAACTAGGTCAATCTGAGGGCCTCATATACAAACCCTTGCACTCCATGAATAGAGATTTGTGAATCACTCTTTGAGACCTCATTCTTAAGTGTTCTTGAATGTAATGATTCACAGAAGTGTGACTACTTTCTAGCATAGAGTGAGGACACCTTGTACATAATTGTCTCCACCTTTGGAGGAATGTTAGAAAAGATTCTCCTTGTCACTGTTTTAAATTGAAAAGATCCCAAATGTTGACCAGATGCTAAATATTATGTGAGTAATGTCAGAGAAATAGATTAGCCATTTCATCAAAAGTCTTAATGCCAGTGGGTAATCTAGAAAACCATTCCATAGCTGGTCCACCCAAACTATGAGGAAATAAGTGCATAAGATATGTTTGATCATGCATAAATTCCATAGATAATGCACCAAACTCCCTCAAGTGATCTTGGGGATTGGTTGCACCTAAGTATTTGTCATATTTAGGGAGTTCTACACCTCTAGGAAAAGGTGGCATATGAAGACTTCTATCAAAAGGGAAAGGACAAATACTTTCCATTGTAAATTGTTGAGCAGGTTTGTCCTTATTCTTCGCAAGTTGAATAATCTGATTTTGCATGTCTCGAACCATTTTTTGCAACTTTGCAGTCTTAGTTTGTTCTTCCTTGGCTATGAGTCTTTCAACTTGATAGTCTGGGGGTAACTTGGCCCCTTGTTTAGCTAACTCAAGGAAGTATTTTTCCTTCTCCTCTAGAAGGAAGATATCCATCATTTTAATAAGACTCTTATTAGCTTTGGTAGCATCTATATCATGTTGAGTTATCACATCATTTTCATTCCCAAGAATCTCATAAATGCTTAGGGGTAAAAGCACAATAAGCTGTCACCCTTTTACAAAGGAAGAGGCTAACAAAATCAAAGTTGTTCAACTTCAATAGTATAAAAATGACATTTATGTTTGGAATTTGAAGATGATGTAAACTAATTAAATGTGATAAAATGGATGAAATTTATGATTAATATATATATATATTTTTGAATAAAAATTGATATGTTTTTTTAATTTTTAAAGATGATTTTTTAGCTGCTGAAAAATGCTGAAAATTAGGGGTCTAGTTCCCACCAAAAAATTATATGTAAATAAACATATTTTCTCCTAATTTCAAAATATGTCATAGATGACATATATATCTAGTGCATAAAGAAATAAAAATTGGTTTGTGACCTATATTTTCTCTTTTATAACAATTCAAATTCCAAATCACTAAAATCGATAGTTTTCATCTTGCAACATATTTTTCATAACAAATCTATCCCAATCAAAGAAAGAAATACATATTCTTGAAGAGGACTCTCTCCTCTAGTGCACCATGTGTTTTTAAAATTTATTTAATATGATTTACTATTTTTTTCTTTCTCCGAATCAACATGTCCTTGACTGTTAAAATACCTACTTGTAATATTTTTTAATTACAATAAACTGTCTAATTAAAATACTATAAAATCTATATGAGGATATTCTTGACTCTGATCTCTACAAAAGGGTATTTTTTAATTTTCAAAAAAATGTCATTAAAAATATTAGGAGTTATTGAAACGCCACTTTTCTAAAATAATTCTATTTTTATGGTAATTGGACTCAAAGTGGTATAAAACATGCATTTAATAGATATTTTTGATTGGAAAAGTTAAAGAACTTATCTAACTTATCTATAATGAATCTAGCTAGACCATATGTTTGACCAAAATTAATTTTTAGTTAGAAATACTAAAATTCACCTATGCTGATAAGTTAGCCAAAAAGGTGACACCTAATTGTGCTTTTACTCTTAGAATCTGATCTTGTTGCTGATCATTTTGGTTTTGATCGAATGGAGGAGGGTAATAGAAATATGTGGGTTTTCGATCACCTTGAGGTTTTTTTTGAGATTGATCATCATTATGGGAGGGATTTTGGTCATGTTGAGTATGATGTGGGTCATTAGAGGGTTGACCATGATACTAATTGTTTTGAGATTGGTCATAAGTTTGACTATACTTACCTAGTTGGAAATCAAATGGATCACCCATCTTGTTAACGTAGGACTGTGTAGTGATTCAAGCCTCAGTAAAGTGATATGAATGTTGTTGATGGGGTGCAGAAAAGGTAACTTTTGGTGAATGAACAAGGTCAAAAGATTTAAAAAATTTAGGTGGGAAGATATTGTGATCAGTATCAACAGATTCAATGATAGGAGCCATCTGAGGGAGTGGTCTTCCAAAGTTATGAAACAATAAGTTGTCTTGGAAGAATGAGTTTTCTTGCTCTTGAAATGAGAAACTAGGTTGTGATTCAAATAGTGGATTAAAACACTCCTGGAACATTGGAGGCGATGGTTGAGATGGAATATCTTTCAAAGTACTCAATGAGAAACTCAAGGATTTCTCACAAAGTTTAGATTTCACGACACATTTAGGATGATCTATTTCTTGATTAGGAGGTTCACTTCTACCTTGACAAGTATTTTGAATGGGATAAGTCTTGCCACTTTTAGTCATGATAGTTATAGATGAAGATGTGATGAGAGAAGACTTGGGATAATGCTAGACTCTATCTCTAAGATAACGGAAGGGAGATAAATGGCTAGAACAGCAAAGATTCAAGATGGACTTGGTACAAATTGTCAAAATAGGTAGCTAGAATAGCCAAGATAAGACTATCACAACACGAGATACAAAAGGCATAAAGAGATAAAGTAAACCAATGAGAGACGACATGAGTCAAAGAAAAGATCAACCGATTCCCAACTTGAGACAACTAGTTTCTGACACTGAACGATAGGAAAATAGAAAAATAGACCTCAGACAAAAAGTGGATCAAGAAAAAGTTTGACCAGTCAATGGTAATTTAGTCTTTGTTTTTTTTAAACTAGGCTATAGTTTTGCGCAAGAGAATACTAGGTCGTGCTAGAAAACACCAAACTTCACACGAAAGAAAAAAGTCTCGTGTGAGAAAGTGTTCTGAAAAGTGAAATTTTGGTGGAAAAATCCAAATTCTGACAGTTTGACATAGTTTTCGAGGTAAAAGTTGAATTCTGAGATATAGCCTGAATTGATGTTTGATAGAAAATCTAGTTTCCTGATAGGTTTGAAGAATAGTTTAGTCAACAATCTCATTTTAAGGTTTCAAGCATTTGTTTAAAGACACAAAGGTTTAGATCAAGCAGTTGTGATACAAGAAGTAGTCATTAACAAACCTATCAAGGACAAAGCAACTTGATAGTATCAGGGGATTCTTTGTTTGATAATGATTGGACAATGTTTAAGACTTGATAACAAACACATAGCTTATCCCTACCAAAAAAATGGTGAGAAAACAAAACCTTTGCCCCATTGCTTATGCGCATACATGCACCTCACACAACTATGTCACCCTCTAGAGGGCACCCATGTTTTTGGTGTTTCCAAGGACTCAATAGTATATGTTTGAAGGTTACCCTTGAAGTAGGGGCTAGCATCATATACCACCTTCAAGCATCTAGGTGTATGCCTATGATGGGAATCTATGGGAGAGATTCTTCCCTCTCCCTGTGCAAAGATTATGCCTCCTTTCGGAGGTGAACTGGGTAGGCCACTAGCTAAGGAAATTTTTTAATAAGCTTCCATTCATACTAACCTTCGGTGCTCCCAATACAAGGTTGAGGCCTTGAAGCCACACCAACACTTGAAAGCCGTACACCCCAGCAAGCAGGGCTAGTAGCGGTGCCGCTCAGTACAAAAAACAAGGCCTTCTAAAGATGATAGTCAAAATCATGAGAAGGAAGCTAATATTGCTTTGGAGTCTTTAGACTCAACAAATTTTTCTTTATTAAAGTGACACAACTTGGCTTAGATTCGAGGGTTTGATTTTATGTTTCTCTCAAAGAGAGAAGAGCATACTTCTCTACCTCATCACTTCACCCAAACACATCAAGAAAATTCATCACCGAGTTAGCTTCACTTCACCAAATCTACAAGATTTTGGGTTTCTGGTTCTCTCGGAGAGAGAAGAGCATAATCCCTTGGCAAGTAGAAGTGTTAAAGATTCACTACCTTTCTCTGCTTCCCCAATAATCTATCATATGAGTAGGATCATTGGGTTTTTGGGTTCATTCATGGTCATCACCTCCATGTAATGAAGAGCCAAATTCCCTAGCCCACTATCAAAATTCTCAAGAAATTTTAACGGAGCCCTAATTAGACTATGTGAATGAAAGTAAGAAACAAACACAACATTTTGGCAAGTCTTCAACTATCATCTTGCAATCAAACCATTAGCATGTTTTATATTCTTTGACAAATGACCTGCAAACAACTGTTATGTTGTGAAAAGAACAGAGAAATGGAAATTAATAGAAAATAGAAACTGTTAGAAATCTGGAACAGAAACACAGAGATTGAATTTTTTTTAAAAACTGTAACCAAATCTCATTCAAGGAAGTACTCCACAACACGTGAGAAAACACAAGATGTTGTGTGAGGATGGGAAAGTTCATGCAAGAGAGTGATACAAAGAGAAAAACTTCATGCAGTATGCTCTAGATTCTCGTGTGAGATTTCGTACATAGACAAGTACGGATGCATGACAGAGTTCAAATTTCCTATCAGAAAAAATCAAGAATGAGGCTAGAAATTGATCTTTCTACCCCACGTTGGGCGCCAAAAATGTATATAGTCAAATGTGGATGTCTAATCCAACTACACACAACATAGTCATTACTCACACAATCGAATTACGAGAATGAGTATGGATTACTCAATTCAAAATTCATGGTGAAGTGACCTATTGCCTCCTATGTAGATGAGGTGTTTGATTTACTCTCAGAACAAGAGCCCAGCAGCCATTAGACTAGTACTACAATGGAGGATTTGAAAGCTTATGAAGATAATCAAATTGAAATTAATCTAGAATGAAGTGCAATTAATCTAAGAGCTTGAAAGAAATATGAAGATGCAAGTTTACTCTAAAGAAATTGAAATAAAGATGAGATTAAACTATGAGCAAGTAAACTAATTACAATGGGGATGCAATATTAAACTAAATGAAATCAATCTAAATATGCACTAAAAGCTTGAAAGCATGAAATTGAGATTAAAAATTGCTATAGTTTAGTTACTCTTCAAATTGCTCTCTTTCAAATGAAGAATGAGGTTCAAGATATAGGCAAGCTTGGAAGAGGAACAAAGAGTTTCTTGATTTGAAACGGTGGACTCTTCATTTCCAATGGAGGAGAAAGAGACAAATATTAGAGAATTACTTAATTAAAGAAATGGATTATTGCCACATGAGTGACTCTTTGAATATTTGATTTATTAAATGTAAATATGATAATCCATTTGAATAACCAAGTAATTTATTAATTCCTTTTATGGGTATTTAGCTAAAGGGGTGAGTTTAATTTAATTTAAAGCACTTAGGACTTTAGAATTAAATTAATTTATCATAGGGGTAATTTAGGTAATAAAAGTCAAAGACTTTAGAAATTAATTATAATATTTGATTAATGCAATTTAGGGTTTTTGCAATTGACATCAAGTTAAATTAAGTCAGGTAGGAGAGAGAAATTTGCCTATTAACTAGGACTTTGAAGATGTAAAATTGACAAAAATGCACCAAAATTGATTGAATTTATTAGGTGCCAATTTTGGGGTATTACATGTGGTAGTCTCAAAACCTACAAAAGTAAAAATAAAAGATGTATCTGAAGGTGAAAACCTCTCAGAGGTGCCTAAGGATGAGATATTTGATGTCCTTCCAAGTCATTTACAAGATAGATCTCTAGTTCTAATTGAGCCCACTCAATCTATCAATTTGGGAACAGTAGAGGAACCACAGTTGATCCATGTAGCACAATCCTTATCAGAAAAAGAAAAGAAAAAATTCACTACATTCCTAACAGAAAAGAAGATCAACTTTGCATGGAAATATTTAGATATGCCAGGGTTGGATCCTGATCTTATAATGCACCATTTATCTATTGCTCCTTGAGTAAAACCTATTAAACAAAAATTAAGAAAGATGCATCCACATGTTGCACTCTTCGTCAAAGATGAATTAGAGAAAATACTAAAAGCTAGATTCATTCGTGTTATTGACTATGCTGAATGGATCTCAAATATTGTACCTATTTCTAAACTAGAAAAATCAATTAGAGTGTGCACAAACTTTAGAGATGTGAACAAAGCATGCCTAAAGGATGATTTTCCACTACCTAACATTGACATGATGGTAGACATGACTGCGGGTTTTGAGATGTATTCTTTAATGGATGGTTTCTCCAGATATAATCAAATAAAAATTGCTCTAGAGGATCAAGAGAAAACTACTTTCACATGTGCATGGGGTACCTTCTACTAGAATGTCATGCCATTTGGGCTTAAAAATGCTAATGCTACATATCAGAGAGCTATGACATCTATTTTTCATGACATGATGCATCAAACTATGGAAGATTATGTTGATGATACTTTAGCAAAATCTATGATTAGACTTGAACATCTAAATGACTTGAGCAAGATACTAGAGAGAATGGAAAAATTTAGTCTTAGACTAAATCTTAAGAAGTGTGCTTTTGGTGTCACTTATGGAAAGCTCTTAGGATACATAGTTTCAAAGAAGGACATTGAAGTTGATCGAGCTAAAGTTAAAGCCATCATGGAGATGCAACCCCCAAAGAATATTAGTCAAATGAGAACATTACAAGGGAGAGTACAATCCATCAGGCATTGCATATCACAACTAGCTGACATATCATAGCCTTTTACAAAAACTTTACATAAAGGTGTGACCTTTGCATGGAGCAAAGAATGTGAGAAGAAGTATCTATCAAATCCTCCTATCTTGATGCCTCCTATACAAGGGAAGCCATTTATCTTATATGTCTCTACAATAGATACATCACTGGGGGCATTGCTAGCATAGCATGATGAGAAAAAAAAGGAAAGGGCTATATATTATATCAGTAGAACATTGGTTGAATTTGAGAAGAACTATATAATGATTGAGAAAGCTTGTCTAGTTGTGACCTTTGCATCACAGAAACTAAGACATTACATGTTAGCTCATACTACACATTTGGTAGCTAAGATTGATCCACTAAAATACCTACTAAGAAAAGTTGCCCTCACAGATAGATTAGCCAAATGGGTCATGCTCTTAAGTGAATTTGACATTGAATATGTTGAAAGAAAATCTATCAAAGGATGAGTTATTTCTGATCAATTGGTAGATGCACCTATGTTAGATGATACACCAATGCAAATAGAGTTCTCAGATTCCTCTATCATGAATCTTTCTTCTAGAGAATGGCAATTGTTCTTTGATGGCTCCTATACACAAAATGGATCTGGAGTAGGAATATTAATTATCACTCCTCAAGGCTACTCAATACCCAAAGCATTCATATTAAAGTTCCCTTGCACAAATAATATTGCTGAATATGAAGCCCATCTTAATGGTATGAAACTAGCAATTGAGTGGAGAGTGACTGAGTTACAAATTCATGGGGATTCCCAACTTGTTATACATCAAGTCAATGATGTGTACCAAATGAAAGATGAAAATCTCATTCCATACAAAAGAATGGTAGATGATCTAAAGAAATATTTCATATCTATCACATTTTAGAAAATTCCTAGAATAGAGAATATGGTTGTCCATGCAATGGCAATGCCATCTACTCTATTACAATAGCCTGAACATGAGCTATGCTACAAGTTCCTAGTGGAGGCACTATCTTATCCTACATATGATTCCCCTGAAACCCACATGATCTGCACTATTGTTGGTCATGATTCTTCTTGATACAAAAACCTTTTCTCCTATCTCCAAGACCAAATCATCCTCGATACCTTCAATCACCATGAGAAATGATACCTTATCCGCAATGCATCCCGATATGTCATCATTGGTAACGATGTGTACAAACAAGGTCTAGATGGTACACTATTTAGGTGTTTAGAATGGGAAGAGTCTCAACGTGCATTAGAGGAAGTCCATGATGGTATATGTGGATCACATTATAATGGTTTAACGCTAGCTTGAAAGCTTATTAGGGCTGGGTACTATTGGCCTGAAATGGAGAAAGATGCAATCAAATTTTCTAAGAATTGTCAAAAGTGTCAGATACATGGTAACTTAATTCATGCTCTAGGGAAAGATCTAATTCCCTTTACTACACAATGGCCTTTTCACCAATGGTCATTTGATCTTATATGATCCATACAACCTCATTCTTCTAATGGACATACCCATATTATTACAACTATAGACTATTTCACAAAATGGGTAGAATTAGTCCCCTTGACTCAAGCAACCGACAAGAAAATTTCTATGTTCATTCTAAACTACATCATATGTCGATATGGTATTCCACACTCTATAGTCATAGATAATGGTGGACAATTCAAGAATAGAGATTTAGATGATCTATGTGCCAAATTCAAGATTACACAACATTGGTCATCTATTTACTATCCTCAAGGGAATGGACAAGCAGAGGCTTCTAACAAGAATCTATTGAAAATCTTGCATTGTACAGTTAATAAAATAGGAAGAGACTGGCATCTCAAGATCAATCCAACTCTTTGGGCCTATAGAACAAGTATCAAAATGCCCACTAGGGCTACACCTTTCACTTTAGTTTATGGGTCTGAAGTGGTATTGCCTATTGAGGTTGAAATCCCATCACTAAGAATTAGAATGCATGGTCTAGTAACTGATGATGACTATAGAGTGTCTAGGTTGCAAGAACTTGAACTACTAGATGAGTGTAGACAAGAATCATATGATCATTTTAGAGTGTATCAGAAAATAATGTCTAGAGGCTACAACAAGAAACTCAGACACAAAGAATTTCAGGTTGGCGATCTAGTCTTGAGAGAGAATCCTAAAAATCAATCACATAGAGAATGTAAGGGGAAGTTTGAACCCAACTGGCTGGGTCCCTTTGTTATTATTGCTACTTTTGGCTCTGGTGCCTATCAACTCTCAATGACTGAAGAAGAACAACTCTGAGAATCAATCAACATTCTACATCTGAAGAAATTCTATACCTAAGGTATTCAATCTATGGTAAAATGTCTTGAAAAAATCTTAAAAATCTAAAAAAGTCTTGAAAAAATGAACATCTTAGTAAAAACCTAGCAATAGGCACCTTGATGATTCACAAAAAAATAAAAAAATACCAAAAATATCAAAAAATTTGAAAAATGAAAAATACAAAAAAATGAGAAAAAAAAAGTGCCTTGGTGAAAACCTAGAAACAAGCCCCTTGGTAGCAAAAATAGAATCTCTGCCAACATGGTGAAAACCCAGCAAACGGGTGCCACTTGTTTCATAATACTCCATCTATCAGCACAATCTTGGTCTTTCCTAGCTTTTAGTCTACTTTAGTCTATATATATCCTTGTTTCAATAAATTTGGTCTGTACACCAATCAGCTCAAGCATCTGTATCCTATCAATGCTTAACACTTGGGGGAAATCAATGTCATATCCTATGGCCTCCAGTACATCTTAGATGAGTCATATCTAGTTAGAGTCCTTTGAAGCTTCATCCAAGTCAGTCAATCAGTCTCCTCTCCAAAAAGGATTTTGCATCTACAACAATGCAATCAAACACAAATTGAAAACAATATATGCTTTTCATGCTTTTATCTCCTTGTATGCTTACTGATTCACATTGATATTTTTTCATATTGTGTCCCTTCGAGCTCTTTGATGATGTCCTTTATAGGATCTAGAGAGTGATGAAAGGGGGCATAATCTTTTCTTTGTCTTTTGCTTGTATGTGAAAATCTAACAACTTTGGAAATTCTCGATTGAAATGGTGTCCATCTGTAAGAGCCTCTATCTCAAATTGGATGGCCATGCATACTTCAACCATTGATAATCAGAAAATTCAAAGAAGTTTGATCTAACTATTGTCTTTTTGACTGAGTGAGTTCTCCTACTATGAAACACAATCTTACCTAAGGATGTGAATGATAAAGGGTCACTACGGGTAATTCACACTAGATTTAGAATGATCTCTTGACTGTTTGATGTGTTTGAATGCAAGGCGTATTCAGGTCATCGTGATGTTTATGTTCTGATGCTTATAAAAATTGCTATATCAAAATGGACATGATATTTAGGTCATCCTGGCATTTGTGCCTTGGTGCTTATATCTAATCTGACATTCCTAAAATAAAATCAATATTCATATGTCTATGGTTGCCTAACCAATGGGTGTTGTATTGATTCCTGTGCATACAAATTGATATTCATATGTCTATGGTTTCATAACTAGTGGGAATTGTATTGATTTATCCAGTTACCTAAAATTTCAATGATGACAACAAATCGACACATGATCAGTGACTAGGTCCTAGATCCTAGGTTTGCATTTCATTTTGCACTTTGCACGATCTCACAAATTTCTTGAACACTTAAATGATTCTTCAAAACCAAAAATGCTAAACATAACACAAGGACTGAGCATTGTATGAAGGTTCCTCCAATGAAACAGCAAGTAGAATCCTTTTTGGGGATCAAAATTGAAATCTTAGATCATTCATATTATTAACTACTTGCATAATCGACCTTCAATCATCACAAAAATCTAGAATTCAACTTAACTAATTATCTTACATCAAACTATTGAAATTTCAACTTGGTCAACTATGGTCAACTCATGGTTTAACCTAGTCAAACTTGGTCTCTATGACCTCTAAACGATGCAGAACACATTCTCAAACGTGTATAACCACTTCTCAAATCAATTAACATGCTTTTAAACTATAACACTGACCTTTCTTGTTAGATTTCAATTTTAATCCCAAAGGGGGCATGGTATTGCACATCATTCAAGTCTATAATCAAATCTTTCCTCAGTAATCAAGACAACAACCACATGTAGTTGCTGACTCATCAAAAGTCCTCATCACTTGGGGCAAATATATCATCGCTGGGGGCATATCAGATTCATCGAGATCCATATCAATCTAGTATCCTAATCTATCCTATAAAATATATTAGCTTTTTGTAACCATAGGTTCATTAGTGTTATTTCCTTGGTTATTCATAATTGATGGGTACAGGATGTGATACCAATATGATTCTCCTTGGACAATCAGGTCTAGAATTGGTCACTCACTTCTTTGCAATCATAAGTTTCAGAATCAGGCATTTTGGCACTTTTTCGTAATCACTAGTTCATTGCTGTTATAGTTAACATTATCTTTTGTCATTCAGGACCTAACATCTTCAAATATTTTAATCAGTTTCTATATCAAAATTAGTTCATCTTTCAAATCAGTTTCAAACATCTTTATCATACAAAAACTATCTTTGAACCATTGCGCTTCGCATAGTAATTCAAAGAGGGGCAAAATGTAATACCCCAAAAATGGGCTATAGGTTCATTAACCTCCTACATCCTCAAATCAAACAAAATTGATACAAAATTCCTAACCTAAGGCACATCTACACATTATCAAATTTAATTAATTATCCTAAATTTTGCAGCAAAGAATATTCCTAGCAATATTCCTATTTATTCTAATTATCTTGATTTAATAATTATTTGGTGATAAATTCTATTTATCCTAAAGTTTGATTAATTGAATATTCTAAATATTTAATTAATCAGATTTAATACTGCCACTTAATTATTTAATTAAATTTAATTAAATTTATTCCTAATTATATTATTTAATTTTGACAATAAATCAAAAATCTTATGACCAATTGATTAAATTACTATTTAATTAATTAAAGTTAGTTGTCAATATTTAATAATATAGTTTTTGAATAAAAGTTTGATTTAATAATTGATTAACCCATAAATCAATTGTTTTAATTCAAAATCAGTTAAGTTGAGAATAAATCACTTTATTTTTAATTAATTTATAATTAAATCATGCACAATCAGAAAAGTAGGCAACTAGAAATTAACAAACAATTTTAAAATTGAAACTCAACATCTAATGATGAGTTGAAAAAGTGAACTAAAACTCTATTTTGAGATAAAAACTGCTTTTGCATGATTTTATGAGTTTATTTATTCTTAATTTCTTGTTAACTCAAAAATCAACCTGAGTTTATCAAGAGTGATTTATGGCTTTTATCAATGCATCCTCAAGCCCTGGATTTATATAAAAATAAGGCTCATCTCTTCATAATAAATCTCTCAAGCTTTCAACCTCTCTAAATCCCTCAAGCTTTCAATCTCACATCTCTCAAATTTGCACAATTACTCTGGCGAATTTACAACTGAAGAACAAATATTTTGTGACAAGCAATTTTGTGAGATCAATTCATAGTTTTTCATAGCTTTACATATCAATTCATATAATTCTTACATTAATTTTTATATCATTTCAATTTCATTCTAGATTAATTTCATATAATTTTTCATCCTATTGCATCAAAAATCCCAAAAAAAAAGGATTAATTTGCATTCATATTTCATTGTCTTCATTTTAAATCCTTCATTTAGGTGTTGCATTGTCACTAATCTTGATTTCAATCTGAGAACATCATACTCACACCTACTAGAAGGCAGTAAATCACCTAGTTATTATAGTTTCAATTACTTGCAAATTTTAGTTTTTGCTAACCTCTAATGTTTTACTGAAGTGTTGTGTCTACAACTAGGTACAAAATTCACACACACACTACCTAGTGTAGCAAAGCCAGTTGATACTATATGCAGGGAATGTGTAATGGGAAAGCATGTGAGGAATTCATTCAGGAGAAAGCATAACTTAGCAGAGAACAAGTTGGATCTGATTCATACAGACCTTTGTGGACCAACTCAAACAAGATCATACTATGGTGAAAGGTATTTCATTTTGTTTGTAGATGACTATTCTAGAATGATGTGGGTTGCATTCTTGAAAGACAAGTCAAAAGCATTTGATAAGTTCAAAATATTCAAAGCTAAGGTTGAGAATGAATCTAAACTAAAGATAAAGTGTCTAAGATTAGATAGAGGAGGATAATTCACCTCTGATAGATTCTATGAGTACTGTGAAGAACATGGCATAAAAAGATAGTTAAGTGCACCTAGAACCCCTCAGCAGAATAGGATTGCAGAGAGAAGGAATAGGATCATCCTTGACATAGCGCGCACCATCATGATTGAAGGAAAAGTGGCACACACCTATTGGAGAGATGTGGTCAATACAACAGTCTACACCATGAATAGAATACAATTGAGACTAGGCACAGACAAGACACCTTATGAGATATGGTTTGGTAATGTTCCCACAATAAAATACTTCAGAATCTTTGGAAGAAAGTTCTACATCAAGAGGGATGAAGCAGTAGGCAAGTTTGATGAAAGAAGCGATGAAGGTATTTTCCTTGGTTACTCTACTAAAAGAAAAACTTATAGATGTTTTAACTTGAGATTGAAGAAAATCATTGAAAGTGCTCATGTTAAGATTGATGAAAAGTTTATGGTTCAAGAAAGATATCATGATTACTCATCTCTGATTGAAGAAGAACCTAGACCTTCCACTAGTGAGATAATTTTTGAAGAGATGTTTGACATTATCAATGTATTGTTCAATGACCCTAAAACAAGTGAAGAGGAAACTCAGAAGGAAGATGAGTCAATTTCACCTAAAGCTCCATACTATACATCTAGATATCACTCTAAGGATGACATCATTGGAGATCATAGCAGCAAAGTCACAACAAGATCAAAAATAAAGAATTTAGAAAGCAATGAGGCAGTATGTTTACTATCCCAGATTGAACCTTTAAGTGTTGAAGATGCATGCAATGATTTAGATTGGCATGATGCTATGAAAGAAGAACTAGATCAGATTATCAAGAATGATACTTGGGAACTGGTCCCAAGACCTACTAATAAGAATGTGATTGGAACAAAATGGATAT